>CP139508.1:229556845-230134345 GCA_021014915.2 Artemisia tridentata subsp. tridentata | reverse complement strand
CACCTTAGCTGTAAAAGTAAAGGTATTGTTATGTCAAAAGTATCATGGGAACGGATCCAACACACGACCTGAATAATAGGGAAGTCTGAGATTTTGATAGTTTAAGATTGGCTTGATGTGAATAATGATTGCGAAAGAATATCGGATAACGAATTGGTTCGTGATGAGAATGGATGATATGCTTAAAATGCTTAAAGTTCAAAAATAATATTATCATGCTTTTATGTTTATTGAATCCGTGAATATTTTTTCCTCGAAAGTTTGTGAATGATCCGTTACGTTATTCGTTGGAAAACCGTTTATTAAATGTAAACGTAACGTAGTTTGAGTATATCGTATGAAAGCGCACAAAAGGGTCTTAAGAATGAAAACGAATAAAAAGGACTGTTTACGAATGAAGATGTATAAAACATTTAGTGAGAATGTATATGGAATGAAGTTTCTGATTGGTCCTCCCATTTGTATGAAATTTACACTTTTAACCCTAATGGTGAAACATTTGCACCGTTAGTCCCTAGTTAGAAAATAATTATTTTTTAAGTCCAAAAGGTTTCCAATATGTCATTTTATGACTTATGTTTACTGTTTTAACCTTTCCTACCCACAAGTTATTAATTTGACAGTTTAGTACGTAATTATCCGAAAGTTACAATTTTAACCAAAATAGTAAAATGTTTTGCATTTTTAGTCCAAAATTCACAAAACTTATATATTAAAATTTCCGAAAGTTAAATCCGCCTTAAATAGCTTATTTGAGTTTATAAAAACTGCTTATTCAATAAAAGAGCTTATTTTTTTTCTTATTGGGCTTTAACGAGTGGAATATATAGCCCAATAAGGATTTTCGATCTATTGGGTTCCAAGGGAGTTTGGGCCTGACATTGGGCTTATTTTAATGTTCTAAAAATATATTCAAAGTGCTTATTATATTTCTTATTCGAAAGTGCTTAATGGGCTTTTAAAAGTCCAATCGATATATATAAGTTTTAAAAATAGTTCGAGAGCTAGTTACTTGATCGATTTAAAAGGTGTTTCATGAGCTTATTAGGAGAGCTTTTTGTAACAGCTTATTTGTTGAGTTTATGGAAAAACGAGTGATGTATTTTACTCGACATGTTATATGTATAAAAATGGATTTAAGGAGCCCTTTTCTAGTCGAATAACACAAGGTCCAATTATGAATTATTAACTTATATATGTTCGATATGTATCTTGAGTTCAAAAATAGGTCTTGATATGTTATTAAATGATGAAAAAAATGTTGAATGATTATAGGATTCGATTATCTAGCCATCCATGATATAGGAGGTCATATTATGAATAAAATGAACAACTATAAATCATAAATATTGAACGAAAGCTTGAAGGAAAATAAATGATGCATGAATTTATAAAACACAAGTATGAATAGGATATGAATTTGAATGGCTTACCACACCTAGGAATGGTGGTGATAACTCGATAAATGGACTAGGAACGATGGATTCTTGTATGTAACCCATTAGAATCAATACAAAAGAGTCGAGATCAACTTTGTTCCATTGGAAAAATAGCTTCGAATGCCTAGAATAATGGTCCCTGTTCCTTCGAGTAAACTAGCAGGAGAGAATACTTAGAAAATAATTGAGGGTGAATGAGTTTAAAGAGTGAGTGAGTATGAGTTTGTATACGTACATGTATGCATATTATATGTCAAATATATATCATTTTAGAGACAAGTTGAGATTTGGTTCGATTTGTAGCAGGAGGATAAGGATTTTGGGAATAAAATGAGATAGTACTTAAGTGTTTAAGTCCACATGGTGTGAACATGTTTGTGTTTTGGTTAAGGACCATGTGGTATGTATATATATATATATATATATATATAATATATATATATATATATATATATATATATATATATATATATATATATATATATATATATATATATATCTATGTCGACAACCAAAAAGGTCCAAAACAACATTTAATGTGTGATATTGTTGGAAAAAGGTGAGAAACATCTTATGAACTCAAAATTGATCATAGAACATCAAATGTCCTACGTGAAATTTAGTTTGGATCGATTTGGATAAATTGGATGAAAATTGAGTGAACTTGTACAAGTGTCAAAGGTGATTTACTTTGGGTCTCGTTTATGTATCAAACGTTCGAATGAGAGTGTGAGAGTCGACATCATGATTCTTTGGTGTGTGAGGATTCGAAATGAGTAAAAAGTTGCATATGTTGTGTGTCGAATTTCAAAGATATCAAGGCCAAGTGAGTGAGAGTGAACCGAGTGATATAAGTGAATAAATAAACTTGGGTTGGGCTTGTGAATAGTAACAGGCCAAAAACTTGGGTCAGGAATAGTAAATGATCCGTTTAGTATATAATGAGTGTGTTTGATTTATTGTGGTCCGCGTATGTGAGCTCGTTCTGAAGTATCATGAATAACGTAACAACGTTTGAGTTATGGAAATGTAATAAACATAATTTCAAATTTTGCTCGTAAAAATGGTTATGTGAACAGTAACGATGGGTTAATACTAGATTAACGCTCACTAATGACTAGGGAATTCTACGGGTTGCTACAAAGTACAATTGGGGGTTTAGCAAAGTTGGGTATTTAAAAGACCAAAACCCAAAAGAGAAAACACCAGACATTCTGGCGCGTCGCTGGCGCTCCGACACGCCAGACTCTGAAGTTGTTTTCTCTTTTTTGGGTCTTGGCCTATAAATACCCACCCTTGCCTCTTGTATTCCTCACCCTTTGCCATTATTCTTTCTCTCTTATTTTTCTCTTCTCTCAATCCTCTAATTCTATCTTGTGTTTTTAATCTTTCACATAACATCTTTGAAAGAACACATCTCGTTGCAAGGGAAGAATCACAAGAACCTAATCCACTCTTGTGATTGTGTCGAGGGTCTTCTTCTCTATACCATTTCTATTACAATCGAGTCTCTAGGTTAGGTTAGGGCTTGATTGAACAATCAAATATTTATTAATTCGATTTGATTGTAAGGGAAGTCTAGTGTCAAGGTGACCAAGCCTAGATCATTGGGGATCTAGTTGGGGTTTGATACTTCCAGTGGGAAGTCTTTGTGGTTAAGTCGAATCACGAGTCCTTGAGGGTGGTTTCCGAGGGCGAAATACCGTTGGGGAGTAGCTCTTCTTAGTGAGCACCGATCTTTGTGCATATCGGTGGAGCGAAGTTGTAACGGTTTGAAGTCCGCCGAAAGGATTATACTTAGTGAATATTATAATGTCGTGGATTCGCAACTGGACGTACGGATGGTATAAACCCCCCATCTCGAACCAGTATATATCGTGGTGTCTCTTTACTCGCTTTGTATACTTGTGTTGTGATTGTGATTGTGGTTGTCGTTGTATAAACCACATATTATTCTTTGAGGCTTGAAAGTTTTTAAACATCTAAAAAGCCCTCTACGGTTGGCATACCTGAGTAGGATACTGACTTGGACCATAACCAGCATTAGAGCACTAGGTATTGTTTGGTGCCGTGGGTGGTGCCATGGGACTTTTTTTCTTTTCTTTTTTGGCTATGACTCCACTTTTGGCTATGACACCAAAACCCTCCTCCCTAACATAACACCAGTTTTGGCTATGACACCAAAACCCCCCTCCCTAGCATAACTCTAGTTTTTGTGGTGCCGTTGGACTTTTGTTTTCTTTTTTTTTTCTCATTTTTAAATAAAACAATATATATAACTAAAATTTAATTTCATTAATAAAAAACACATTACATAAATAAAAAAATATATGAAATTAAAAAAGTACATTAAATAAAAAACCACGTAAAATAAAAATTAGACGTAAAAATAAAGACGTAAATTGCAAAATCTTATTATCTGTGTATCTCAAATATTGAATCTTGAACCATATCATGAATTTTTATTTTTGCAGCTAATTATATGTGTAGCCCAAACAAATAAAGATGTAAATTGCAAAATCTTATTATATGTGTAGCCCAAACAAATACTCCAAGGCCAAGAACCTTTAATTTAAAAAACATCCGTACGTGGCCTTTCCTTTCCAAGTATTATCATATTATATTGGTTGTCTTCTTTCTTCACGTACCTGCAAAACACATACTCACAAAGAAACAAAAAAAACATCACAGTATCACACAAACACAAACAACATCACAAACACAAACACAAACAAAAAAGAAAGAAACCCACCAAAACAAACAAACAAACAAAAAAATATTGCTCGGCGTGAGCCAGTGGCCACGGCGCCAGGCCCTACCAGCCCAGTCCCGGTGTGGGTTGTCGCCCCAAAGGCTTGTGCCGAAGGCTATGGCTCAAGCCAACAGCCATTGTACCCTGGCCTCTTAGTGACCGAAATGTATGCAATCATGGCTGGAAGATCACTTTTGAAAATGCCTGAATAACCTTCAACTGTCCCTATTGTATATGCAAATCAATATCAAATCACAAGGACTAATAACTTCAAATTGAGTTTATTTGGGTTACCAAAGGGTCAAGTAATAAAAATTAGCTAAAAATAAAACAGGTCACAAGTCATGCTAATACTTCTATGTTTTATGCGCACTCCTAATAAATCTTAAAAAAAAGAAAAGAAAAAAAGATTGTTATTGTAAAAAATATTGTTTATATATTAACATAAATAAAAAATGTGCGTGCAGGTCAACCCAACTCGCCCCCTTCACAAACATATGATCCATTTCAAGACAAACATGTTTTGACTAATTGTGTTTTATCTCAAACGTCAAATACAGAAAATTAGCTATATAGGAAATAGGTGAACGGGCTTATATTCGTGAAGGTCTATCTTTTATGTATAAAACATTTTAATTGTTTTATTTTACTATAATTGACAAACTTTGTAATATTATAACTTTCATAGTAAATATTTAGCACGCTCATTTCTCATGGAAACAATCTAATGATTGGTCAAAAATTGTGGGCTTGTCAGTTATCAACCCAGCCTGACCCATTTCGACCCGTACTAATGTTGACATGTTTAACCCAAAACCATGTTAAACCGTTACACAACCCACCCATATTCCAGATCATGTTATTTTACCTTCATGTGTCTCTCTTCTTGCAGCAGATGAGGATAGAAATCACGTTCATTATCTGTTGTCAAAGCTTGACCACCCAATCATTTTATTGCATATTTAAATGAAAGTCTAGTCCTAGTTGAAGGCTCGTAAAAAAGAGTATAGCCTTTCAAAAGAGAATGAACCAATATCTTTCAAAAAGCAAATTTTGATCATTCTTAGGAATACATTAATTATTCAAAATTTTGATCAAAACTTATTTTAGGATACTGTAAGCATTAGAGACACATTTTTGTCAACTTTGGACCTGCTCGACTCGTTTCTTTTATTTTGAACCTTTATAAGTAAATGGACAGAAACCGTCAAACCGCCACCATAGAAAGTGTAAAATTTCATACATACTAATTCTTAAGAGTGGTAAAACTACTTCCTTCATCAGCTAGAAATGCAACCTTTTCATTGTTATAAAATGCCCAATAAAGATTAAAGCATTTTGTTGGCTAAATTTTGAGAGCCAAATAAGAATGGTTTTTGGTGTCTTACTAATATTTTATGAGGAGTCAACACATAATAACTTTTACATGATGAAGGAAGTGACACAATTCATACTTTCTGACATCATATTACATCTTCTAAACATTATTTGCAAGGCTTATTTACTTAATACTTGTTGATATGAATCGAGAGAATTGTAAAATGGAAAATCTTACCTTGTCTAGCTCTTTCTGATAAAGACCTCTTAGTTGTCCCAATGATGACAGCATTGTTGCTTCCAAGCTAGTGTTATGTGTTCAGCAGTTGGTGATTCAGCTTTCTGTAGCGTAGTGAATAGTTAAAATTTATGATACGGAATGTATAGAAACAAAATTGGAAACAAAGTATGAAAAAACGGAGTACAGTAAAGGCTTTGAAATTAGACTTTGTAGCTAAATTTACGAAACATTTGGAGGAAGTTAAGTAAATCAATTTTTAATTAAATGTGCTAATGGGCAAAATGACTAAAGTAGTTACTCTAAAATTGCATCAACATTTTTTAGTAAGGACATAATTGAATCAACACTTTCTAATAGTTATCAACCCATTAAACAAATTTTAACAGTGACCTATTAACATAATACATATACTACTAAGAATTTTAACCCTAATCGATCCAATAAATCAGTTGTAAGCGTAACCTATTATAAAAGTTACAAAACATAAATTGTTGTAAATCAAATCATAATCATCTCGCTAAAACAAATTATAACCCTAACCTATTAACAAAACAGAAACTGCAACAAATATTTCATATTCAGTAAAACTAACCTGTAATGACTAAGAATAGCAGCAGAAATCCCAACTTTTCAACTCAGCGGTCTATTCATCCGATTATTAACCGACGGCGGAGCCTCATCCTCACCACCACAGATACACCCTTCTCTTAGCCACACAGCATTCCCAAATCCATAAGTCCCATTCGTCTCAAACAGCCACTGTGTACGATCAAACTCTTGATTCATAGCCTTAAACGACCTCAAAAGCGAAAAATTATATAAACATAAAAAACTTACTAAGCAAAGCATTTTATCTATTACAAAGTAAGCAAACTTGTAAGATTGGCAAGCATTAGTATCACCCATTTTAGAACTGGAACCTTGAGCCTGCTATTTAGGACTACTACTGTCAGCAGATAAAGCATATCGAACTCCTAACTATTTGTGAGCATATCCAAATATGGCAACCTGAAAATTTGTTAAAGCAAAACACACTGAATCAATTCACCTCCATCTTGTTCCTTCAAGAATGATTAAAGAAAGACTTTATAGAAAATATGTTTTATATACATTGAAATTAAGTAGGAATTCTTACCATTGTGAATTAACAATGAGATATTTATACGAAATGTTTAACCATTTAAAAAAGTGTAAAAATACTTTTCTAATAGATGCTTTGTCGGAATAAAATCAAACACTTGGTGTCATACTATCAAGTAAACGTAAAATTTAGAACAAATGAAATAATCGTATGACAAAAAATTAAGAATTTACATTTATCTCATCCGTTAAACCCACTCAAATGTCAAGACTATATTACAGGAACATGAAGTCTCTCATAGCTACTACTCTTTCTTGGTGCTAATGAATTTAAGCCAATTGTCTCATACCCGCCCCAAAAATCACATTAGCAAATCCGTCCATAGATTATAGAACTTTAATTAGATAAAAGAAGAATTTTAAATCAATAGTGCCGTTTATCTACTTGTAAGTCAATGCATAATTCAATGAAGGTTTATTAGAGTGAGAACTAACCTGCTAAGTTGCATATTGTCTTGGAGGCATCAATCAGTAACAGATATTATCAAAAACACTTGGTATGCCGCATATAATCGCAGGCAATACCTTTATTTTGTCCATGAAATTCATTCATCGTTCTTTACGAACCCATTAAAGACCTAAAACGCAAACAAATTAGAATTGAAGATTCATATGAATTCAAACTTGAAAACAAAATCAAATGAATAACAATGGTTGTCTTTTTAAGATTTGAAGTTATCAAAAACGAAAACACTTGTTTGAAATGAGAAGATTATATCATTTCTTTCAATAGAATCCGGATGAATCGTGCATCAATGGCTTAGGAAGGGGTGGCTTGTTTTGGCTCGTCCAAACTGATGGGCATAAGTTGGGCTACAACTTTTCATAGGAGCTTTCACCATAAGTTTTGGTAATCAGTTTTTTAATTAACCAAATTTCTGGAATTTGTGTTTATTTTAAAAAAATATATATGCAGATTTCCTAATCTAGACACTCTTAAAATTAGTATTTCTTTTTTAGGATGGCATAATAGACTTTTTAATACTCTGCTTTATTAGAATACTAGTTTATTGACCCGTGAAATTAACGGGGCCTTAAGAAACCGTTGACAGTGTTTATATAAGGGATCGATTTGTGATATTATGTAAAAAAGTTTACATGTTAGATATTAGTGCTAAATTACGATACAAAGAAATGATTGAAACACTATAAAAGACATTTAATTTTTTATGGTCATTAATTTTGAGAATATATCACATTGAAAAAGAGTAAAATAATCTCACCATGTAGGCGATAGCAAAAGGGACCACGTCCGATATTAAGAGACATGTCTTGTTGACCACCCATGGAAGTGAAGGCAAACATTGAATTACTTCATCCAACCGATTATTTAATATACTAAAATTACATTTTACCTTTTAGATTATGTTATTGTTCATACGGTTAAACTCGTTTAAACGTATAAAATGTTTAGCCGTGAACCGAACTGCGGGTAACCGCTCATTTTGGGTACCCGCATGTTCGGTTACCCGCTTAGTGCGGTTCGGTTTCGAGTAGTAAAATGACCCGTGAAATTCACGGGAGTAAATTTAAAACCGTTGAATAGTGTTTATATAATAGATCGATTTGTGATATTATACTTTTAT
The DNA here is from genome assembly GCA_021014915.2 of Artemisia tridentata subsp. tridentata. NCBI lineage: Eukaryota > Viridiplantae > Streptophyta > Magnoliopsida > Asterales > Asteraceae > Artemisia > Artemisia tridentata. The sequence continues at coordinate 230,125,870 of CP139508.1, read as the reverse complement.
ATTAGTAGGGAAAGCTTATGAAAGGTTCCGAAATTACACGCTATTCCGTCTCATCCTTTCGATTATGATATTATGTGAATAAATGATATGTTAAACGTATGAATAGAAAAATATTAATGCTATATTATGATACAAATAAATTTTTGAAAAACACTATAAAAGGTATTTAATTTTTATTGGTATATAATATTAATACTACATAATGATACAAATAAATAACAAAACATGTACCACAAAAAACAAACAATATAAGACATATAACTATATAAGTTATCATATATCCCTCATATTTTTCATATTCTTTTATAAACTATTTATGTTTATCACATATCCCTATAACATACACCAAACCACATATAACCGGTTACTTTCCTTGTCCTGTTCTACCTTCTTGATCTCAAACGACGTAAAGATTTCATAAGATATAATTTTTTGTGGTTTTGTTCTACATTCTTGATCTTAAACGACACAAAGATTTCATAAAGTATGTGTGTTTATAACGTTGTAATAACAAAAATTAGCTAAAAAAATTGTATTTTTGAATAACCCTTGTAGATGGTTACTTGATTCACTTATTTCATGCAAGTGTTTGTTTTTGTATCTTCAAATAGTTGTAAATTCAAAAGTTTGAATATAGATCTTGATTTATTTGATGTACAAATGAACGGTTAAAAACAAAATATATAGATTTTGTCGTCATGATTTTATCTGAAATTTGGGATGATAACCATCTCCAAATAAGTAAAATATATTTTGTCTCCATAAAAAGTATTAATAAATTACCGTTCTTCTCATCTTATAAAAAAAACACATACGGATCTTTGTTAACGATTATAGACATGTGAACATCTATTCTACTAAATAGTAAAATATGTGAAACAATTTACAACGTTTACAATTGATCGGATGTGTGATTGAGAGAGTGTAAGAAATGTCCACTAATCGATTATTCATCTGAGTATTGGTCGAGTGTGGGTAATTAAATGATGAATTAGATATGTTGGTAACCACCGTTGAGCCCAGGGGTGTGAACGTTTCGGTTTGGGTCGGTTTTTGGCTAAAACCGAAACTGAACCGAAATATTCGGTTTTTATAGAACCCAAGACCGAAACCGTTCGGTTTTTTCTGTTTATTATCGGTTTCGGTTTGGTTTTTCGGTTATTTTGGTTTCTAACCGTTTAAGTTTGGGCATGGCCAATTTATAACAACAAACTTGTTTTACATAAAAAAAAAAATTGGTTATTCTTCTTTACTTTTTGTCAATCTAAGCCTAATAATGTTTATCTCATATTTCTACAATTACACACACATAGATGAGACACACACATGCAAGTGAACATACACATAGTATGATCATTGTCACATATTTATTAATATATTGCCAGGTAAACACATGACACGGCAAACACGCATATAAACGTTAAGATAAATATATAATAAATACACCCATAAAATGAATATTAATTTATAAATTTGACTTATTCACTTATTTATTTATGTTATATTAATTATATATTATTATATAATAAAATCGGTTCGGTTTTTACGATTCGGTTTTTGGATGAAAACCAAAACCGAACCGCATTTTTCGGTTTTTGAAAAAGTAAAAACCGAACCATCAGTTTTTAGTTTCGGTCGGTTATTTTGGTTCGGTTTTTTCGGTTCTCGGTTCGGTTTTGGTTTTTTCGGTTTTTCTTTTTCTCACCCCTAAATTTGATCCGATGCTTCTCCATTTGTGTACCCTCTACTCCTCTATTGACCATCCAACTCGAGACTACTAAGTTAAAGTATCCAAAATTTCTTCGTTGAAAAACCCACACCGCCCCCCCCCCCCACCCACTACGAAATCACTTGTATGTGAAAATAAATCAAAACCACTTCCTCAAAAATACAGTTTTTCCAGTTTGGTGACATTTGACCCGTACAATCCATTTTGTTATAAGCTTCATTTTTTACCTTTATCCGTCAGAGATGAAACATACTCATAAACGACACGTTATACAACTATTAGCCAAGGTAGATTATCAAAATTATATTAAATGCAACAAAGATAGAATTATAGAGTTACACATACACTTATGTTTATTCAAATCCCACAAAATATGAGTAATCAATCCTATGAAAAAATGAATAATCTAAGTAGTTCCAGTGGTGAGACTACTGCTATCTAGAAAAAAATAATGGTCAATTTACGTTAAAAAATGTTCAAAAAAAAAAAAACGTTAAAAAAAAAAAAAAAAAAAAAAAAAAAAAAAAAAAGTGATGTTACATGGACCAACATGGTATAACTTAAAGGCGAAAAAAAATATTGTAAATCTCATTTTGTTGTCCATAGGGCACCGATACTCATAACGATTCGGCCAAAGGTTGCTCTACCGAATACATTCTCAGTACAAAAAATACATCAAACCGCAGACCTTAGTAAATTATAGTTTACCTACTTTAACACATGTTAAAGAGAAACTGCGTAATTGAGACAAATGTTTTGTCACAGTTAAATTATAGACGTGGCCATTTTGACACATTTACTAAATAAATAGGTTGATTCTGATTATGTTTCATATAACAGGTTACACATATAAGTAAAAAACAACGATCATATAAGAATTAGAAACGGGTCCAAAAGTAACCCAAATAGTACACATGGTCAACTTCAAATCCATCAGCCACAACACATGCAAAAACCATGCCTTGTTCTTTCTTTAGGGCTGCTTTGCACGTCTCAAGAACATTTAAGAGCTGGACTCTGCATATACATATGAACATGTTTATAAGTTTTCTAATATGTCATTCAGTGGAATAAAAAGATAAGCAGACGGCTACCTCAAATTTGAATAAAGTAGTTATGCAAATGAAATGTTATTAGTTGAGACTCAAATAAGATTCCATCAAAAAAAAAAAAACCCTAGTGCCCTGTGTTTAATCTGCTCTAATATCTTATTCGAAATGAAAGATTCAAATGGACGTTATGCCTCTTGCATCTGATGCCTCAAGTAATGCACAAGCATTTTAGTTTCCAGCCTGTTACAAATTATTTTCTCTCTAACGGGTAAAATAAAAAATGTTATCTTCAAAACAATCCTATCAAACAGGTCAAAATAGGCCAAATTTGGATTCTTGATGTGTGTCAATGTAAACTTATTGATTATGCATGCGGACACTTGTTTGATCAATGAATCAAAACCTCTAACATTCCCACAACCTCAGCTATTCAACTCGAGATAACCAACCTAGCCCATCGAAATTTATAAGCAAATGAGTTTTTTTTTTGCCATATGTACATTGATCACATATATCCTAAAGTTTAGTTTACATGATAAAACAAAAAACCTCTTAAATACTGATGTAAGATATTAAATTTTAACAGCATCTGTATTTGAGAAATCCACTGCCCTTCACTTATGTATTTAACAAAAGAACACTAAAGGTACTCATAAATCTTAACTAAATAGTGAATGGACATCTCAATTATCAACAAAAAGATTAAGTGAAAATATATTAATGGATATCTATTACTTTATTGGGAGACACACTTGTTCCACCAAGAGGAATGCTGGAACACCATTGTACCCGCATTAAGAAAAAGTTGACTTGAGACTCTTTTAATCTATAATTCAACCCTTCTGCCACCACCTTTCATCTTGCCATCTTTATCGAAAGTGGCTTATTCTTCACAAATTTGCCATGCAAACGTGAAATACACACATATATCAGTACCATCACTACAAAAAGCACACCAAAAATCAGAATTAGAAGGCACATGTCTGGTCCTAGGTTGTCACTGTTACTTCTGTAGTGTATCAAACATGTTCATTCTAAGCCAACAAAGAACCTAATAACTTTCGTAATCAACACATAAAATCACTCAATAGAAAATTAAGATTCGTATTTTTAGCAGACTACTTTAGCATATGAGATTTTATAAAGTTGTATAGAATAATCAACACATAAAATCACTCAATGGGGAAATATGAATCGTGTCATGCTATTTACTGGATGAAGGTTCATATGGGATTTATAAAGGCTCTAGTTTAAACATTATCATGAATTACCTGCTGTTGAAGTTGTGTTTTGCTATATAAAGAAATCCTCTTCATATCAGGTTCAATAAGTGAACTCGACACCTTAAAACTTAAAAAAAAAAACTGGATTAATAACAAATTGAGTTTCACACACATTTCATCAAACACATGGTAATCATAAAATACCCTCATCAATCCGTTACAACTCCAACTCAGAATTCCATCGCTTACCTGATCAAACTGAGGGTGATGAATTAAAAATGTGCATTCATAACATCTTCATATCTATAATAAATGTATTAACTAAAAAAATTTTGATTGTAAAATACTAAAAAAAACTTAATCACAAACCAAACCTTGAATCATTTAAAATTATTACCCGATTGTAAATAGATATATGAATTGGACACAATTTTGTCTCAACCATTATGCCTGAAACAAAACAAAACTCAAAAAGATCAAATTCTAAATAATCGAATGAAACTGCAGATTTCAACGTTACCTTTGATAATTGACAGAGTTGTAATGGAAATATATTTCTGAAGATCGGAAGTAACTGTAGTCACTTGTAGTGGATTTGGAATTCATAATAAAACTTGCTTATGGCTTAATGATACGACTGTATTAATAAAACTTGGTTAGGGTTTAGGAAATGGGAGAGGCGGGTGAAAAAAGGGAGGGAGGATCCGGTTATTGTCTTTGTTTTATGAAGGATGGTCCGAAAATGTTGGTTCTTCCATTGAAAGCTTTGACATTTTAAATTGTTACCGAATATAATGTTTGACTTGTTAATTTAATTGCTTTACCAGATTAGGTCCCTCATTTGTTTTGGTTCTGTATATTTGGCCCTAAAATTGTGGTGTAAGCTTTGACTAATTAGTATATACCTTAAATAGATTTAAATTCAAATTTGTGTCGGTAAAATTACTAATGTAGACATTCTAAAAATTTAGCATTTTCTTTTTAAAGGGGTATTGATGGTCTTTTTCATCGGCTGTATATTAGATAGTATAGATACTAGTTTATTAACCCGTGAAATTCACGGGATTAAATAGAAAACTGTGAAATCGATAGAGAATGTGTTATGTAAAGACATTTAACACATAAATGAGCGATTGTTAAGAATATATTAGTAAATAATATGTTTGATCGGGGTGATATAATAATGAAAGTACTAAATAATGAATAAATGTGTATAACGAACATGGATGGGGAATTACAGTAGACAAACTTGTAATAATGTCTATCAAGATTGTATATATATGGCCCTCTATACCCAAAATAGATTCGCTGACCAGACTGCGCTACACCTCGTCTCACCACCCCGGAGCATATAGATCCACCCGATCAATGAACATTCAAACTTAACTCACCCATCCTTTTGGGCACAGGGACGCGAGAACCTAAGAAACAGCTTCTTTTTTTTTCGAAATCTGCCTCCAGCAAGATAGGGCGACACAAAAAAGCCGTATAGTGCAGGAGCACTCACATTTTTTGGCTTACTCTTGCACTTGAATTTCATATGCTATCTTAAATAATATTTTAGATCGAAGAGGTAAAATTATGTAAGTATTAGTTACTGGATAGATGTATGAAACGGTCATATTTATGGTAAATAAACAACATTAAATTTTATGCATGCTACAAAAGGAAAAAAATCGTTTTGGTATGTATTTTTGGAACCATTCCCTCTAACCAAACTAACAAAACTAACCACAACAGTAACAACATGTTTAACAAAAACCACACAAACACTTTTATAATTTGTAACAAAACATTTATTCGAATAATAGTCTTTAATATTAACACTTATCATGTATCCCCATATTCTGTCATATGGTATGTATGTTTATCAAATAATCCATATTAACATACCAAACACAAAAGAACCAATCATTTTTGTGGTTCTCATACGGCGCAAAGATTTCAGAAAGGCATAACAAAAATCAGTAAAAAAAAATTGTATTTTTAAATAACCTTTATAAAGGGTTAGTTTATTCTCTTATTTGCATGTAAGTATTTGATTTTATATGTTCAAAATAATTATTATTTTACTTGTGGCTTAAAGTGGAAATTCATGCCATATATATTTAAAATAGGTCGGTTTAAGTCACTTGTCATCTAAGGGGTCAAATAGTCATAAATGTACATGCAATAACAATTATAGTTATTAATCGACTTAGCATGTTATTTGATAGATTAAAATTTAACTATTGTATCAATACCGTGATATGTAGATTATACAATTGTAAGTGAAATTGTTACACTGTGTTCTCAAGAAAAAAAATAAGGAGAAAGTAAATTAAAATAAGAGGGAGTAAAGAAATGGAGAGGAAGTAAAGTTATCTTTCACCTCAAAAGTGGGTTGAAAGTTTTAAATGCAAAATCCTCCCATTTTCCCTCATTTACTTTCACTTTCACTCCTAACAAAAACTTAAGAACATGAGCTATTTTACATTTCATCACTTTCTTCTTCTTTCATCCCTTTTAGTCATCTTGAGAACACAGTGTTAGTGTTCTGATTACAAAAATGATGCACATAAATAAAAAGCACAGGCGAGTGATTCACAAAAATTTAGCGAATTATCACACAAACTTGAATCGGATATAAACCTCTCGTTGAGATGGTCAACGTGGCTATTTTGAAGGTTGTTTTATCACGCATGATTTGAACTTGAGAACTTTCACTTTTTTAAACTTGAGACCTCTCATATTCTTAGTGATGATAGCCACAAATTTTTAACCCAATTACCACCGTAAGTGATTATAAAACTAATCTTTTTAAAAGAGGATACATAAATTTTGTTTTATAAAACTATTTTGTCAAATCTCAAAACGACATTTTATAATGCAACATTCTCTTCAGTTTTATCCAAAAATTAATTATGATCGGCCCTCGTTTGCTCATTTAAAAACCATTAAAGAAGTACTCAATTTAGATGGAAAATGTTTTGCTGAGAATAAAAAATGCATAAATCGTGAAACTGAATCCTTTATAAAGTATCTTATATAAATTTAAATTGACTTATAATGCCCATAGATTGACATGAAACAGTGTTATTTAACGATAGATAATGATCAAATGCAATAAGTTTAAATACCATGTTATACACATACTAAAATAAATGAATACAAAATCCTTTGAAATGCGCAACAGAGTTGCATTCTTTCATATAGTTTGATTGATGGAACATTCTTTGAAATGTGCAACAGAGTTACCTTCTCTGGTTGAAGTGTCCTACATAAATTTTCCACAAGTTAAGAGTTTTACTGAGCACCACCATGATACGAACCATCTTCCATGTGTTCAACCATCCATATCATGATCAAAAGTTCCTTTTCACCACGATGCATGATTCTTATATGTTCTTCAAACTGTGTCTAGTCTGTTATTGTTCAATGCTCGTAAACCAAATACACTTCCCAAATTTTTTAAAGATCAGACTCTTTAAAGTCAGGAGTCACTGTAAATTTCTGCTCATTCCACTGTCATTTTCGGTACTCGCGACTCCCATGCATTCCTTATGGTATAAATTCTTGCAATGCACTTCTTCAGGGAAAAGATATATCAAAACAATAAGCTTTTTGCTAACCAAATGATCATCAATAAGCTATCTCCTACAACGTTTGTTGTCCCTGTCAACATGAATTCTAAACAATCAAGACATAAAACCATGATATAGAGCAACTACTTACAAGTAAGAGAAGTATTTCTATAGTTTTATAATAAGCTTATATGGATAATTAGTACATGAGGCAGTCAGTCTATTGGCATTTTAACATCTCACTGTTGTAGAGCATCACAATTGTAACCTCGACCAAAAATTTATCACCTACCAAAGTAAGAGAACAAAATGAAATAATCACCCTCACGAAGAACATCCTCAATTTCGTTTGACTATATGTATGTGCTACCTTTCAGGTTGATCACCAAGTTATCGTGCACTAAGTTTTGTCTCCCAATCCAGAACTCCTACTAAAAAGTTACCCTTTTTAATTAGTTCTCCAACCCGTCAAACCCTACGAAATGAAATTGGGTCAACGGTTGAAACATAACCCAAATAGTTTTTGCATACTTAAAACCTCACCCAAATAATTACTAAGCGGGTCAACTTGTCAAACACAACCCAAACTTTGTTAATTTAAAAAAAGCCATTATACACATTAAAAGTACCAAAAGAGAGCTTTAAGGATACTTGATCTTCTCGAACTTGGTCTCCACTATCTCCTATAAACACATGATATCTCATAAATAAATTATCCTATATAATACTGGGTTCTAGCCTGTTCACTTTGGAGCACTACAATTTATACACAATTTAGGTTGTAAACTGAGTACGTCTTATAACCATTTAGGTAGTAAACTTAATACATAATTAATGAGCACAAATGATGAATCTTCATATGTAAAGATGCATAACATAACTTGCTAACACGTCCCTTGAGAATTACACATATTCCACAACTAATGAAGTTCTTATGAAACAAATGTAAGAACTACAACCTCTTCAGAAAGTTGTGTTGCAAGTAGGATGCGAAGCTTCTTTAAGACTCTATGTTGCGCATATAAATATAAAATGAGTGACTAAATTATACTCCTGACTCATTTATACGTTATAAAATAATAATAAATTGATGGCTTCCTTATACTCCAGAAATTATAAGAGATATAATCATGGTAGGAATGACAAACATGTGACGCCAATACAATCAGGGATGCATATATGGCCTTATGTAATATTGATAGAAGTCAAACTCAATAAACCCCATAACGATCAACTATATGAAATCAAAGAATAGAATTTAAAAATCAAATTATGTTCTTAAAAGTATAGTAAGAAAGTGAAAATTAACTGATAATAACTACTCAAAAGTGAAAATTCGTATTTAAGTTTTTTGAATTGAGAATGAATTATCCCCCTGAAAAATCAAAAGAAAATCTATCAATTCGAAATTAAGCAATAATAATCATAATAAATAAATAAAAAAAACTGATAGTGAATTGGATAAACAGATGATGGCAACGGTGCACATGATAATCATGTGTAATTTGAAAGAAATGAATTGATTGTGATAAACATTATTTATTTGCACACTAATAAGAAAAAGGTCAAATCATTTTTGAATGATATGACTAAAAATTCGAGGAGACTTATCGTGAATGATGACTGCTTATGAAGGAGTGCGTGAGAAATTGGGTTTCGTTCCAGTGATGAGAGATGAATCGGGATGCTGGGTCAAATGATATACGGAAATTATGAGAGAATGATGGGGTGTGGGTTGGGTTAGAACCGGGTTGGGGCGAAAAAAGTGGAGCTTCTCCCATAAGCTTTGCAAAATCGATTTATTAGTTTCCTACTTTCCTTTATCTATCTATCTATCTATCTATCTATCTATCTACAGCACTTGAAAAAGACTCTATCTATCTATTAGTTTCCTATCTTTCCTTTATCTATCTATCTATCTATCTATCTATCTAATATACAGCACTTGAAAAAGACTTTAAATGCCCTTTGAAAAATTGAATGCCGAATTTTGAGGATGTCTACATTAGTCATTTTACACACTAATTTTAAGTAAACCATTAATTAAGGATTATTAGTCAAAGCTTGTGAGGTAAGCCGCCTAATTTTTGGGCTTTTCAAAACTCACATATCCTAAAAAAAGACCGAATACAACCTCTTCATTCCAAAAACCTCAACATCAGTGTCAATCATAAACACGTCATCATCAGATAATCGCATTCTCTCCTGCAGGCCTCAACATACACGAACCATAACTCCCAATCATCATCCGAAAAACGCAATACCTCCGGCAACTATTCTTTAGGATTGATTATATTCAGAGAAAGGATATTGTTTTCTCAAATTGAAAAAGTAAGTATTTTTTTCTTCTTTATTTTAGCAATTTTCAATTGTGATAAGAACAATCGTATATTTTTTATGTGAATCAATCATACATTGTAATCTCGATATTATTTCTTTAAGTTTCAAATTTTCAATTGTTTTGATTTATTGTTGCTCGTGTTTGTTGTGGTTTGAAAATGGATAATTAATTAATTAATTAATTATATATATATATATATATATATATATATATATATATATATATATATATATACATATATATATACATATATATATATATATATATATATATATATATATATATATATATATATATATATATATATATATATATATATATATATATATTTTATTTGTTAATGGTTAATGCAGGTGAAGAATAGCCAAAACATGGACTAAACATATCAAGTAATCTGATAGCTCAAGTTGGTTTTTGTTCAAAGGTAATGGATTAGATTTTCAATTCAGACGATCTTCAATTAAACATATAACTTTTTTTGTATGTTATTAAGGCTGATTATGCAGATTTTCGTATCCTTATCTCGCTGATATGATAACAATTTTCATATGAAAAGAACAAATCATACATTTTGTTTTTCAAAGGATCAAGATGTAGGATCTAATTAATTTGAATGAAAAAAGGCGTGAAAAAGATATTGTTTTCTTTTGATGGTATGTATTGTTAGGAACACGTTTTATGTATTTACATGTCTAGGTCACATCGTTAATTAGGTTGCTCCATTTGGGCTCTATGTATGTTATAAAGCCCACGGCTCATTAGGAGCTCATGGGCCATGTGTCCTTGTTTAATTCTTCTAGAAATTTATATGCATGTGACGCCCTAATTCCTAACTATAAATAGAGGGCCCATGCATCATTTTATGTCGTTGGTATATGTTCATTGTACCGAAGGTTTGCCAAGTTTTATGCGTGAATATAATCAACCATTTCTCTTCTTCTTTCATCTCATCTCTCGTTCTCTATTTATACGATTCATAGTTATTAGTTGTATGTGGTTATATTAGTCTTTAGTATCTTGTGTTATAGTTTAAATAGGACCTATCAAGTGGTATCATACGCCAAAGGATAATTACTTGTGTGTCGTTGAGTAGTTTACATCGTTATCCTGTTAGTTTTACGTTTGGTTTAGTTGATTTCGTGTAGTTTTGTGGCTAAAAAACGACCAAAACATCTTATTTCTTTCACTTATCTTCAAGCTTGTAAAGTGAAAAGATAAAAATAGTGAATAGAGATCAGATTCGAAGTCGAAATTTGAGTTTTTGTTCAAGTTTAATTAGATTAACACTAGTGTTAGTTCGTTGCTAGTTATCGAAATTCACCAAATTTTGGTTTTAACGTTAAAGTTTGCAACTTTCTTCATATTTAAGCATTATTAAACGTTAGAAACCAAAAACAATCGGATAAAACATCATTTTCTAGACGAAAAAGTATTCTGAAAAGTTTGCGTTTTATCGCAATTGGTGAAAAGAGGGTTTATCGCAATTGTGGAAAAGAGGTTTTATCGGAATTCTTGCTAGGGTTTATCGAAATTGTCTTCAAGGGTTTATCGCAATTCAGTAATCTAAGGGTTTATCGCAATTGGAGTTCAGTGTTTTCCTTGCTTGTATAAGTTTGTGAAAATACTTCGACTTGGAGCCTAATCTCATATCTTGTATAAGATATTGGGAAAGTTATCGAAATTGCTAGATCTATCGCAATTCTGTTAACTTATCGAAATTGTTTTTTCTATCGCAATTAGATAACTTATCGCAATTGTTAGTTCTATCGCAATTTGAAAACTTATCGCAATTGCTGAAGCTATCAGAATTCTTGGACTTATCGCAATTCAGACTCTTATCGCAATTGGCATTGTGAACAGTGTTTATCGCAATTGCTGAAGCTATCGGAATTCTTGGACTTATCGCAATTCTGACCTTATTGGAATTCTTGGACTTATCGCAATTCTGATCTTATCGCAATTCAGACTCTTATCGAAATTGGCAGTGTGAACAGTGTTATCGAAATTGTTGTGAACAGTAACCTATCGAAATTGAACAAAAACACCACTTACCACAACCAAACTTCAAAACTCATAAACACACACCTTAATTATCTTCAAGATCCATAAAAACACAAGAATATCTCAACCACCAAATTACAACTACTTCTACAATCAACAACAGCAGCAATATCGTCAACAACAGTATCAACCACAATATCCGTAAGAACAAGCTTTTGTGCACCAACATCAATTTGTCCCTCAGCAACAAATCATTCAACAACAACCAATGCAGAATTACCAACTTCCTTCAAACGAACCTCACTGGTTTGGCAAGATGTGCGAAGCTATCAGCAGTAAACAGTCGAGACATGAAGCAGGATCCTTAGACACACCACCAATGTTAACACCAGGGAATTATGTGCAGTGGTCCAGTCATTTTCTCTGGTTTATCGAGCTACAGAAACCTCATGGAAAGTATTTGAAGAAAGTTATCAGTGATGGACCATATCTAACTCCTACTACAACCATTCCTGTAGATCCAAATCATGTTCCTCCAAGAGAAGCAACTACAACCCCTATTCCTCTAGCTCAACTCACCGCAGAACAAGTTCTTCAACAAGAGGCTAATGAGTTAGCAATGTCTTACATCCTCCAAGGGATTCCCAATCCTATCTTCAGGAGTATCGATGCACAAAAGACAGCAAAGGATATGTGGGAGCACGTATATCTTCTCATGGAAGGTACTGAGTTAAATCAGGAGGACTTGGAATCTAAGCTTTATATGGAATACACACACTTCATGATTGATGCTGGGGAATCTTTAGAATCTTACTATCATCGGTTTACCAACATCATAAATGACCTGGATCGTCACAACATTAAGCTACCAAAAATTGTTGTGAATTCTAAGTTTCTGGGGTGTCTAGGACCAGATTGGCAAAAGTATGTGACTTTCGTTCGTCAAGCCAAGAATCTACACAACGCCTCTTATGGATTGTTGTATGATTATCTCAAACATCACCAAGCTGAAGTTAACAAGGACAGAGCAGCTCGTGGGGGATTTTCATCATTACCTACTTCAAACTCACTTGCTTTAATGGCTCAGTCTCACTTTGCACCATCAAATCAGGATTTTGTTTCACCACCACCACCTCATTCGGGTCATCCCTCACAACCTTCAAACCAACTTGTCCCATACGAAACACCAACTCAATATTCTGATAATCAACTCGTCTCATACAACAACACCGATTCAATGATGTACTCCAACGTTGACAATGATGAAGACGATGCTTTTAACTCACTGAACGAAGGTTTTGCATTGATTGCTCGAGCTTTTAGCAAGTTCTCAAACAAATCAAACAATCATCTCCGATCTTCATCAAACACAAGAAATCAGGCAGTTGTTAATGATGGAAGGGTTGAAATACAGAACAGGGCTTCAGGGAGATTTGGTTCAGGAAATTACATTGGGAATTCTAGTGGTCAAAGTTTCAGTTCAGGAAGTAGTGGAAGAGATGACATGGGTAATTCACAGAGGAGAGTTCAGAATGTTGGGACAGAGAAGAAAGGGATTGCAAATACAACAATTACATGCTATAATTGTGGTGGGAAAGGTCACATGGCCAATGCATGCCCCAAGCCAAGGACAATGGGCAGTGCTTATCACAAGGAAGCTCTTCTTATGGCATTGAAAGATGAAGCTGGTGGTACTTTGACAGAGAAAGAGCACAACTTTATGGCAAATGCATACTCGGATGATGAGATGGAAGATCTTGAAGCAAATGCAGATGTAATGTTGATGGCTAACATGCAAGAAATGCATATGGGTGAGACAGGCCCGGTTTATGATACCGACGGCTTATCTCAGGTACTTGAATCTAAATGTCTTATTCATGAAATTGCATCACCTTCTGCATCTTCATCTGCACAATAAAATATTGGTCAAAATGACTCATCATTACCATCTCAAGACGATGACCAAATCAACACCGTTGTTACATTTGATGATGATCAAAGTAACTCCGTTGTTTCATTTGATGATCCTCTTGATGATGCTAATCATGATCACATTGAACAAAATGATCTTTTCCATGATACAGATCCAGAGCTTATGACCTTGCTGTTGACCACCCAAACACAATTAGATGCACAAAAATCCCGGATTGTTAAAGGCAATGATATTAATAAGAATCTAAAAGCAAAAGTTGCATTGTTAACAAAGGATCTTGAGTGCTACAAACTCCAACTTTCGAATTATGAAAATCAAGAAAAACGGGAGAAAAGCTTTGAGGTTGCATTCCAACAATCATACGTGCAAGTAAAAGATTTAGAACACCAAGTACATGAGTTAACCGCTTCTAAAAGTGATTTGATTTCTCAAAAAGAACAAGAACAATTAGATTTTCAAAAACAAGTTGACATTTTACACACTGAGCTTTCCAAAACAAAAACAGAGTTGTCTACCTATAAAGATGATCTTTTTGAACAAAAACAAAATTCAAGGAAACGTGTTGACTCATATCTTGAGAAAATTGTTGCGTTGGAATCCAAACTTAAAGAATTTCAAAACGTTGTATATAAAACAGGTGAATCTGTAACCACAATTCAAAAATTAACTGTCAAACCAAATCCCCAAGGATATGGATTTTCAATTGGAAGTGATCAACCATGTTTTTTACATAAGGCACTCAAGGAAAATCCCAAGTTGTACAGTGCAGAATACTTATTTGATGAATCTTTCCAGCGTGTTGTTGTGTATAATAATGAAGAGGAAATTGAACACGAGGACGAGAGTCGATCTAAATTGAGTTGTGTCTATTATAAAAAAACCTTATGATTACTCAAGAACACCTCATATTAGTGAAACTTTTGTACCTCAAAAAGATAAATCAGAACAAACATGGTCGGTAACTGAAATAAATGTTTCTTCTAAAGTTGGTCCAGTAACCACTGTAGCACAAGTAAATGGACTTTTAACAAATCCAGGTGTCGCTCCCCAAATGCCAAAACAATGTCGCATTCTTAAATATTTTAAAACATTTATGGATGACATAAACCTTTTGGAAGACGCAATTGAACGTAACTCTGAAATCAAAGTCTCCACGTTTCTTTCTCCCTATGAGAAAGAAAAGAGAGAAGTTTTTCAAAAGCAATTGTTGCCACATGTTAAAAACCTGCGACTTTGTGCTACACAGTAAGAACAGGAACTTCAATCAGAAGTTGCATTAATGATGAGCATTTTCAAAGCAAAAAACATCAAAATTTCAAAACAAAAATGTCAAAAGAAAGCTTTGGAAAAAGACTCAGATCGACTCTTGATGAATGTTCTATGTTTTGATGTGATATCTGTGATTATGAATTCTATCTAGCTGTCATGTCATGAATTGCTTGTTGATGATTACTATGCTAAAATTGAGTCAATGAGAATTAAGATTGATAATTTGAATAGAGAAAATGAGAGACTTAAACAAATCAATGATGATGTGGAAACCAAATGTGCAAAACAAATTTTCAAACTTAACCAAAAGTTGCAATGGTGTCAGTCTCAGAGTATTAACTTTGAGTTAGCACTACAAAACCAAAATGAATCTTTGTCATCTAAAAACGTTCATGTTTCAAAACTTCAAATTCTTGAAAAAGAAAATGATGTGTTTAAACGTCAAATTTTTGAGTATGAAAAGGACATTGATGAGGTTTGCAAAAACAGAAATGACACTGTTCGGTTAAACAGAGAATTGGACTCCAAAATTCAAGAACAAAAACAAATCATCATTGAGTTGAAAGAGAAACTAAAAGTACTTGAAAAGGGGAAGGTTCTATAAAAAAAATGTGATTGCACCACGCATGTACAAAATAGATGAGACCACTAAGAAAGCATCTTCAAACATCACTAATGTGCAAGCTTCAACTTCTACAGGACTAGGCACCACTTCTAAGGTTAACAGATCCAAGACCAAACAAAGTAAAAAGAAGATTAGTGTCTGGAAACCTAAGAGCGGCTCCCTTAAAGATGAAGAAGTAAAAGTTCACACTAGGAAATCGAATAAGACGCATGTTATGTATAATGTAGAATCCAACTTGTCAAAGTGTAATTCTAAATGTGATGTAACGAATGCTAAATCTTTGAATGTTTTGAATGATGTTTTGGTTGATGCTTATTGTGTGTTTTGTCATACTAGTATTTTATCTGGCAATCATCAGAATTGTTTTGCTAGAACCCTTTTGTCTCGTACCCAGAAACGTACTAATGGCATTTCCTCTAGGCTCACTACCGCTGCTAAGTCCATTTTAGGAAAACCGTCAAAAGTAGTTTCTGACACCACTGTTGACAAGACCATAGTTGCACCTAGGGCAAACCAATCACCAAGCCCATTCACTAGGAAGAAAGCAGAATCTAGTTGGACATGGCAGCGTTGGTTACAGTATAAATCTAGCTTTACATGGGTTCCAAAGATGCTTAAAAATTGTGTTACTAACCCAACGGGATCCACCGTTACCAACTCTCCATCTGTGTCATCTTCTTGTGATGCAGGTGATTCAAATTGTCCTTTAGATTGTTGATAACGGATGTTCCCGACACATGACAGGCAACTTAAAGCTTATAGTAAACTTTGTCGCAAAGTTCATCGGCACTGTCAGATTCGGGAATGACCATTTTGCTGCTATCATGGGATATGGTGACTATGTCCACGGGAACATCGAAATCAGCCGTGTGTACTACGTTGAAGGCCTTGGACATAATCTTTTCTCCGTAGGGCAATTTTGTGATGGTGACTTAGAAGTGGCATTTAGGGAGAAAACTTTCTTTGTTCGTGATCTCCAAGGGAACAACCTTATAAAAGGAAAATGCGGCACCGGTCTTTATACTATTTCCTTCTCAGACATGACTGCTTCTTCTCCAATTTGCTTACTATCCAAGGCACATCCCACAAAAGCATGGCTATGGCATAAACGTATGTCTCACTTGAATTTCAAAACAATGACCGAGCTTGCTCGTAAAAAGTTGGTCGATGGTCTTCCAAAATTCTGATACGCCAAAGATCACCTTTGTCTAGCTTGTGAACAAGGGAAGAGTCATCGTGCTCACTTTCCTCCAAAAGCTGAGCACAGTACAGATCATGTACTTCAACTTCTGCATATGGATCTTTGTGGCCCAATGCGTGTTCAGACAATAAATGTGAAGCGGTATATATAGATAATTGTTGATGATTTCTCGAGATGGACTTGGGTCTACTTTCTTCGCAGCAAAGATCAAGCTCCTCCGATGATCATCACCTTTCTCACCAAAATTCAAGTTCAACTACGCCAAACCGTCAGAAAATTTCGTACCGACAACGGAACTGAATTTAAGAATCAGACTCTTCGCGAGTTCTATGAGAAAGTCGGTATTGAACATCAAACATCAATTGCACGCAGCCCAGAACAGAATGGAGTGGTCGAAACATGAAATCGAACGTTAGTGGAAGCCGCAAGAACGATGTTAATCAATGCTCAACTACCAGATTACCTCAGGGCTGAAGCCGTTTCAACCGCCTGCTACACCCAAAACAGATGTATGATCACCAAAAGGCACACCAAAACTCCATATGAGATTGTTCATCGCAGAAAACCGAATATAAATTACTTTCATGTCTTTAGGGCTCTCTGCTATCCAACGAATGATCGTGTTGACCTTGGAAAGTTAAAAGCCAAAGCGGATATAGGGATTTTTGTCGGATATTGTGAAAATTCAAAAGGATTTAGAATCTGGAACCGTCGAACCTGAGAAATTCAAGAGACTATACATGCTAATTTTGATGAGCTAACCGAAATGGCTTCTGAGCAAAACAGCTTAGAACCCGATTCTAATCGTCTAAACTTTCCTGATCCTTCAGCTGCACCTTTCTCTCTTAACCGCAAAGACTTAGAAGATTTATTTGCTCCGCTGTTTGATGATACTACTGTTAGCCGTGCTTCTGATGTATCAACAAGTTCCGCTGCACAACTCGTCAACAATCAAGCACCTGATAAACCAGTGACTACCACCACAGCAGTTGCTAAAGATGCGCCTCAAGCAGAACCATCATCATCAGTAGATCAAACAGCTTCTACTTCTGCGTCTGCAGCTGAAGATCCCCTTCTCAATTCTTCTGAAGTACCCACACCAGTAGATTATGTCGAAAATGCCTTCTTTAATCCATTTGCTCCAGCTCCCACCATTCCTGATATTGGAGAGTTGATATTGAGTTAAAGTATATCACAAGCCAAAACCTCTCTCGACGAAAAGTCAACTTGTGACGATTTAACGCAACAATCGATTATAATAAACCGGATAAGCGAATACCTGGGTCGTAGTCCCAACGAGGTGTGAAATTGAGGATATCGTTTTAGGTTTGGTATTAAAATGCTTGAAATAACGAGGGTTACTTTGGTTACTAATATCTACTAAAACGAAAATCAAATAACGTAAACCGGAACTAAAAACGTGCATAAACGTCAAATAGTATAAAAACTAACCCTACGGATACCAAAATAATTTTCCTACGTACTAAATGACAAAAGAAAATTTTGGAAAAAAGAATTATATTTTTTTGACTTTTTAATAATTAAATACGAATTAAATACTAATTAAAAGAAAATAAATGATTAAAAATACTAAACTAAAAGAGAAAAATCTGAAAATTTTCGTAAAAATACTTTAAGCTAAACTGAAGCCAAGAAAAATGTAAAAGAGTTCCCAGCTTATTTAAATAAGCTGGGAATAAGCAAATTAGTTCGGATTAAGCTAAATGGAAACATTGGTTAAGAAATAAATGTTGCATGAAGTGAATGAAAAAGACCCAAGGGCATGTTGGTAAGGTGTTGTGTGTGTGGGTTAGCATACCTGGGTTCGAGTCCCAGGTTTTGCAAATTTTTTGTTTATTTTATTTTTTTGTTTTTCTCTTTTAAAAACTAAATAAGCAATGAAAATAAGCACTAAGTAAAACTGACAATCTTTTTGAAATCCAACAATAAGCTCAGATCAGCTTACTTGTAGGATCAGTAGTGGAAAAAAATGGGAACAAGCTCAAAATGGCAAATGAGCTAAATAAGCTCCTAATAAGCTAAAAACATGAAAAATAAGCTAGAACCTAACTGAAAACAAAAACCTAAGTCAAAATAAGCTAAAAATACCAGGGATAAGCTCTAATAAGCTCAAAATAAGCAAATAAGATCCATAAGGCTGCTGATGTGGCTTGGTGTGCAGGGCAAAAAGTGGTCTAAGAGGTAAGTTTGGGCTTATTTTTAAGCACTAAGGTCATCCTCAAAAACCACAAAAGCTGCAATTTCAACAAGTTCATATATATAAAAGTTCAAAAACAGAAGATCCAGCCTAAAAAGGGCTTAAAAGAAGCTTAAAAATAAGCTGAGAACAAGTGAGTTGGACCAAAAATATACTGATGTGCAGACATGGTTCTGTGGTACTCAGCTTTGGCAAAAATCACATGGGCTAAAGCACTACTTGGGACTTGAATATTGGCTATTGAAAAGGACTCAAAGGTGCCAAAAAATTGTCAAAACAAGCTCAGCTTAATGAGAAGCTTATAGGAGCAGTAGGGGTTCCAATTTTCACCTATTCTATGCAAAAACCTCAAAAGGTTCAAAAGAAGCTTCAAGCTTCTGAAAAGAGCTTCTATAGACTTCAATAAGCTCTAGAAAACTTAATCAAATGGCATGTGAACAGTAACTAGGCTATATGATCTAAAATGAGCTAAAACCAAACACTCTCTTAAAAATCTGCATTTTTGAATTTTACACTAAAACTAGCTTAAAAAGGGCTAAACTCAGAACCACTAGTGCTTAGTAACTATATATCTATCCTAAAAAGCTAAACTAAAGGACTGATAAGCACTTGATAAGCTGAAACATAATAAGCTATTTTTTTGGCTTTTTTCTAATTTTTGGCAAAAACTTAAATTTAAGCTAAAGAGAACTGATATAAAGCAATAAGGTAATGATAAACATAAAAATGAACTTAAAGATAAGCAATAAACAGAAATTAAGCAATAAGCAAGAAATAAGCTGTAACAGTAATTTTGGATTTTTAAGGGTAATTAAAATAAAGACTGAATTTATATTAAAATAAAAGTAAATTACAATGCTGGTAAATAAAAATAAGCTGAAAATACAAATACCTTAAAAAATAAGCTAAATAAAACCTACAGCTACTGTAGCATAAGCTACTATTTATACTAAACTATAACTACTAGGGTTCTTATGCCTTTGTGCTTCTCTTGTGAGGGAAATCCCAAATGTGCTTCTTGCTTTAATCTTGGACCCTTGGATCTTTGCTTGCTCCCCACAACTCTCAATATGAGCCGTTGGATGAAAATGGTGTCCTCGGATTGATGAGGTGGAGGGGGAAAGAGACAACACCATGTGGGTATTTCTTGGACTGAGGTGAGGGTGAGAGTGATGGTTGGGTAATTAGCAGAGGATTAGGCGATTAGGCGGGAATTGTGGATTGTTAAAGACGATGAATAGTGGATTAAGCTGGGTTTGACTATTTTAGGTGTTGTTTTGACCCCGGTTTGTTAGCTTAGAAATGGTGTGGGCCTTTTGGTTTAATGGGATGGGTTACAAAGGGTTTGATGGGTTTAATTTTGATCCGAATATTAGTTTGGTTTAGGATAAAATGAATATTAAACACAAGGACCAAAGTTGTAATTTAGGAAACTACAAGGGCCATTCTTGCCATATTTGCAAAGTTCTTCTAGGGGCCAATTTTGCCAAGTAAGAATAATCCAAGGGCCGTTTTGGGATTTTTGAGCTCGAATTAAATCCATATGAAAAATGTCTTTTCCGGCTTCGGTTTTCGGCTCTTTTCCATATCACGCTCGGTTTTGTCCATATTTGCCCCGTTTTCAATCCTTTTGTACCTGAAACACATAAAACACAAACAAAGGATATTTGTAACAATATATGGTCTATTTGGGTGTTTTTGGTCTTTTTTGTGGGGTTTTCCAGGTATAAAATGATGAGAAAAAGGCCACTCATCAATCCCCCACACTAAGCAATTGCTAGTCCCTAGCAATCCGATCATATGAAGTAATGAAAGGATCAAAAGATATTAAGGTTACAAAAAATGTACCACCCCGTTTTGAATTATTATAAAATGCAAGTAACTAAATCGAGAACAAACGTAAATATCATGCTTGATTTTCAAAAATGGCATCATGGAACGGGAATCACACAAAATGGGTGACTCCGGGGAATTGTAATCGTCATCCTGTTTTTATACTCCCCAACTAAGTTTAAAACCCTTGTGCAAACGTTTTTGTAAAATGCTAACACTTCTTATATTAGTAATCTATGTAAGTCGAGACTTAACTTTTCGCTCCCCACAATTATTCATAAGTTAGGTGTGTGTGTGTGCGCTTGTTTTCAAAATTTTGACCGGAAAAATCAACATTTTTATAAGACTTTGACGAATACTAGTTGAAAGGTTGATTTAAATTTTGCAAGAAGCAAGTTTCGCACACACCTCCCCGGCAGCGGCGCCAAATGATTATTGAGTTAAAGTATATCACAAGCCAAAACCTCTCTCGAAGAAAAGTCAACTTGCGACGATTTAACGCAACAATCGATTATAATAAACCGGATAAGCGAATACCTGGGTCGTAGTCCCAACGAGGTGTGAAATTGAGGATATCGTTTTAGGTTTGGTATTAAAATGCTTGAAATAACGAGGGTCACTTTGGTTACTAATATCTACTAAAACGAAAATCAAATAACGTAAACCGGAACTAAAAACGTGCATAAACGTCAAATCTTATAAAAACTAACCCTACGGATACCAAAATAATTTTCCTACGTACTAAATGACAAAAGAAAATTTTGAAGAAAAGAATTATATTTTTTTGACTTTTTAATAATTAAATACGAATTAAATACTAATTAAAAGAAAATAAATGATTAAAAATACTAAACTAAAAGAGAAAAATCTGAAAATTTTCCTAAAAATACTTTAAGCTAAACTGAAGCCAAGAAAAATGTAAAAGAGTTCCCAGCTTATTTAAATAAGCTGGGAATAAGCAAATTAGTTCGGATTAAGCTAAATGGAAACATTGGTTAAGAAATAAATGTTGCATGAAGTGAATGAAAAAGACCCAAGGGCATGTTGGTAAGGTGTTGTGTGTGTGGGTTAGCATACCTGGGTTCGAGTCCCAGGTTTTGCAAATTTTTGTTTATTTTATTTTTTTGTTTTTCTCTTTTAAAAACTAAATAAGCAATGAAAATAAGCACTAAGTAAAACTGACAATCTTTTTGAAATCCAACAATAAGCTCAGATCAGCTTACTTGTAGGATCAGTAGTGGAAAAAAAATGGGAACAAGCTCAAAATGGCAAATGAGCTAAATAAGCTCATAATAAGCTAAAAACATGAAAAATAAGCTAGAACCTAACTGAAAACAAAAACCTAAGTCAAAATAAGCTAAAAATACCAGGGATAAGCTCTAATAAGCTCAAAATAAGCAAATAAGATCCATAAGGCTGCTGATGTGGCTTGGTGTGCAGGGCAAAAAGTGGTCCAAGAGGTAAGTTTGGGCTTATTTTTAAGCACTAAGGTCATCCTCAAAAACCACAAAAGCTGCAATTTCAACAAGTTCATATATATAAAAGTTCAAAAACAGAAGATCCAGCCTAAAAAGGGCTTAAAAGAAGCTTAAAAATAAGCTGAGAACAAGTGAGTTGGACCAAAAATATACTGATGTGCAGACATGGTTCTGTGGTACTCAGCTTTGGCAAAAATCACATGGGCTAAAGCACTACTTGGGACTTGAATATTGGCTATTGAAAAGGACTCAAAGGTGCCAAAAAATTGTCAAAACAAGCTCAGCTTAATGAGAAGCTTATAGGAGCAGTAGGGGTTCCAATTTTCACCTATTCTATGCAAAAACCTCAAAAGGTTCAAAAGAAGCTTCAAGCTTCTGAAAAGAGCTTCTATAGACTTCAATAAGCTCTAGAAAACTTAATCAAATGACATGTGAACAGTAACTAGGCTATACGATCTAAAATGAGCTAAAACCAAACACTCTCTTAAAAATCTGCATTTTTGAATTTTACACTAAAACTAGCTTAAAAAGGGCTAAACTCAGAACCACTAGTGCTTAGTAACTATATATCTATCCTAAAAAGCTAAACTAAAGGACTGATAAGCACTTGATAAGCTGAAACATAATATGCTATTTTTTTGGCTTTTTTCTAATTTTTGGCAAAAACTTAAATTTAAGCTAAAGAGAACTGATATAAAGCAATAAGGTAATGATAAACATAAAAATGAACTTAAAGATAAGCAATAAACAGAAATTAAGCAATAAGCAAGAAATAAGCTGTAACAGTAATTTTGGATTTTTAAGGGTAATTAAAATAAAGACTGAATTTATATTAAAATAAAATTAAATTACAATGCTGGTAAATAAAAATAAGCTGAAAATACAAATACCTTAAAAAATAAGCTAAATAAAACCTACAGCTACTGTAGCATAAGCTACTATTTATACTAAACTATAACTACTAGGGTTCTTATGCCTTTGTGCTTCTCTTGTGAGGGAAATCCCAAATGTGCTTCTTGCTTTAATCTTGGACCCTTGGATCTTTGCTTGCTCCCCACAACTCTCAATATGAGCCGTTGGATGAAAATGGTGTCCTCGGATTGATGAGGTGGAGGGGGAAAGAGACAACACCATGTGGGTATTTCTTGGACTGAGGTGAGGGTGAGAGTGATGGTTGGGTAATTAGCAGAGGATTAGGCGATTAGGTGGGAATTGTGGATTGTTAAAGACGATGAATAGTGGATTAAGCTGGGTTTGACTATTTTAGGTGTTGTTTTGACCCCGGTTTGTTAGCTTAGAAATGGTGTGGGCCTTTTGGTGATGGGCCTTTTGGTTTAATGGGATGGGTTACAAAGGGTTTGATGGGTTTAATTTTGATCCGAATATTAGTTTGGTTTAGGATAAAATGAATATTAAACACAAGGACCAAAGTTGTAATTTAGGAAACTACAAGGGCCATTCTTGCCATATTTGCAAAGTTCTTCTAGGGGCCAATTTTGCCAAGTAAGAATAATCCAAGGGCCGTTTTGGGATTTTTGAGCTCGAATTAAATCCATATGAAAAATGTCTTTTCCGGCTTCGGTTTTCAGCTCTTTTCCATATCACGCTCGGTTTTGTCCATATTTGCCCCGTTTTCAATCCTTTTGTACCTGAAATACATAAAACACAATCCAAGGATATTTGTAACAATATATGGTCTATTTGGGTATTTTTGGTCTTTTTTGTGGGGTTTTCCAGGTATAAAATGATGAGTAAAAGGCCACTCATCAATCCCCCACACTAAGCAATTGCTAGTCCCTAGCAATCCGATCATATGAAGTAATGAAAGGATCAAAAGATATTAAGGTTACAAAAAATGTACCACGCCGTTTTGAATTATTATAAAATGCAAGTAACTAAATCGAGAACAAACGTAAATATCATGCTTGATTTTCAAAAATGGCATCATGGAACGGGAATCACACAAAATGGGTGACTCCAGGGAATTGTAATCGTCATCCTGTTTTTATACTCCCCAACTAAGTTTAAAACCCTTGTGCAAACGTTTTTGTAAAATGCTAACACTTCTTATATTAGTAATCTATGTAAGTCGAGACTTAACTTTTCGCTCCCCACAATTATTCATAAGTTAGGTGTGTGTGTGTGTGCTTGTTTTCAAAATTTTGACCGGAAAAATCAACATTTTTATAAGACTTTGACGAATACTAGTTGAAAGGTTGATTTAAATTTTGCAAGAAGCAAGTTTCGCACACACCTCCCCGGCAGCGGCGCCAAATGATTATTGAGTTAAAGTATATCACAAGCCAAAACCTCTCTCGAAGAAAAGTCAACTTGCGACGATTTAACGCAACAATCGATTATAATAAACCGGATAAGCGAATACCTGGGTCGTATTCCCAACGAGGTGTGAAATTGAGGATATCGTTTTAGGTTTGGTATTAAAATGCTTGAAATAACGAGGGTCATTTTGGTTACTAATATCTACTAAAACGAAAATCAAATAACGTAAACCGGAACTAAAAACGTGCATAAACGTCAAATCTTATAAAAACTAACCCTACGGATACCAAAATAATTTTCCTACGTACTAAATGACAAAAGAAAATTTTGAAGAAAAGAATTATATTTTTTTGACTTTTTAATAATTAAATACGAATTAAATACTAATTAAAAGAAAATAAATGATTAAAAATACTAAACTAAAAGAGAAAAATCTGAAAATTTTCCTAAAAATACTTTAAGCTAAACTGAAGCCAAGAAAAATGTAAAAGAGTTCCCACCTTATTTAAATAAGCTGGGAATAAGCAAATTAGTTCGGATTAAGCTAAATGGAAACATTGGTTAAGAAATAAATGTTGCATGAAGTGAATGAAAAAGACCCAAGGGCATGTTGGTAAGGTGTTGTGTGTGTGGGTTAGCATACCTGGGTTCGAGTCCCAGGTTTTGCAAATTTTTTGTTTATTTTATTCTTTTGTTTTTCTCTTTTAAAAACTAAATAAGCAATGAAAATAAGCCCCGTTTTCAATCCTTTTGTACCTGAAACACATAAAACACAATCCAAGGATATATGTAACAATATATGGTCTATTTGGGTGTTTTTGGTCATTTTTGTGGGGTTTTCCGGGTATAAAATGATGAGTAAAAGGCCACTCATCAAGAGTCGTCCACGAGCAATTTGGATCCGTCAAATTTGCATCAAAACCTTCAACACTACCCGTCAACCCACAAATGGACTAAGGATCATCCCCTAGTGAATGTAATTGGCAATCCAGAAAATCCAGTCATGACACGTAAAAGACTCCACTCAGACAGTGAAACTTGCATTTATGCGCTCACCGTTTGTCAATCCGAACCCAATAACATTAAAGAAGCCCTTACCTACGACAACTGGATTGAATCTATGCAAGAGGAATTGGATCAATTCAAGAGGTTGGAAGTTTAGGAATTGGTAGAAAGACCAGATGCGGTATACGTCGTTGGACTGAAATGGATCTGGTAGAATAAGTTGGATGCAGATGGCACGGTTATTCGTAACAAGTCCCGATTGGTTGCTAAAGGATTCAGTCATGTGGTAGGAATCGATTTCGAGGAATCTTTTGCACCAGTGGTACGTCTTGAAGCCGTTCGAATGTTTTTGGCATACGCAGCTCACAAGAACATCACCGTATATCAGATGGACGTGAAGACGGCATTTCTCAATGGTCAACTCCGGGAAGAGGTGTACATCACACAAACAGAGGGCTTTTTCGATCCAGAACATCCGAATCATGTCTACAGGCTCAAGAAAGCCCTATACGGCCTTAAACAACCTCCGTGGGCATGGTACGATAAACTATCGACATTTCTACTTGCCAATCATTTCACTAAAGGTTCTGTTGACCCTACCTTGGTTATACAGACAAACGGGGAGGACATCTTAATAGTTCAAATTTATGTAGATGACATCATTTTTGGTTCAACTCATAAAAAGTATTCAAACGCTTTTGCAAAATTAATGAACCAAAATTTTGAGATGTCCATGATGGGTGAACTTAAGTTCTTTCTAGGATTGCAAGTTCATCAATCACCCCGTGGTATATTCTTAAGTCAGTCCAAATATGCTTAGAAAATATTGAAAAAGCATAGTATGACAAGCTGTGACACATATAACACCTCCATGTCTTCCTCATCCCCGAAGCTAGATGCAGACCTACATGGGACACCCATTGATCCTACCAAATATCGTAGTATGATTGGGTCGATCATGTATCTCACAGCTAGCCGACCGAATGTTGTATTTGCCACTTAGATACATAAAGGGAACCATTCATTTGGGGATCTGGTATCCAAAAGATTCTGGTTTTGCACTAATAGCTTTTTCAGATGCCGATCATGCTGGATGCAAAGACACAAGGAAAAGTACATCTGGGGGAGTGCAATTCTTGGGAGACAAGCTTGTATCTTGGCAGTCAAAGAAGCAAGACTGTACATCACTGTCATCAACAGAATCAGAATACGTCGCCATGTCAGCATGCTGCGCTCAAGTCATTTGGATGAGATCACAACTGATGGACTACGGATACGTCTTCAACAAGATTCCAATGTACTGCGACTCCAAGAGTGCCATTGCTATCTCATGCAACACAGTCCAACATTCAAAATCCAAGCATATTGCTCTCCGGTATCACTTCATTAAAGAGCACGTGGAAAAGGGTACAATTGAATTATATTTTGTGGGTACCGAACACCAATTGGCAGACTTATTCACCAAAGCTTTGCCTCATGCAAGATTTGTCGAATTGGTTCACCAGATTGGTATGAGATGTTTGACTCCAGATGAATTAAACAGTTTTCTAAAACAAAATTAAATGAGTCAAACATCAAACCTATCATTGTAAATATTCTTTAAAAAAAATGCAAGTACAAATCCTTCTTCAACACATTGTTCATTTAAAAACATTAACAATTATTTCTGAACAAATGTTGAGGGGGAGAATGAAATTAAAATTTTATAAAAAGTTTTTTTATTAAAAAAAATTTTTGTACTTGCATAATTTCTTCTAAAAAAAAATAGAAAAAAAAAGTTGTTGCTTGCTTCAATGAATGGTGGTATAATCATCTATGTGTTAAAAGTTGCTAGGCCAATAGTGTAAGACATTATATGTTAGGACTTTGAAAGTAAAATAAAAGGTTGAGGGACTGAAAGTGAAAAGTTGGAAAAAGTTAAAAACAAATTAAACAAAAAGAGTGAAAACGTAGTAAATGCGATATTCACTTTCACTAACATAATTCACCCATCGTATTAAATTCTTCACCCATCAAGATCCACGGTCTAGATTCAATCTGCCAATCAGTTCAAGATTCTTCGATTTTGTGAGTGATTAAATGTTTAATACATGATTATAAGCAATGGTTTTGAAGGATTTAACAATCCAACGGTTAAATTTGTCACAATCGATTGTTTAAAATCTAGGGTTTAAGCTAAATCATAGATGTTGATTCTGAGTGTTTATGTTGTAATTCTTTGGTGGGATTTGCTATAAATAAGTTCCTAAACATATTGTGTAGTCTTAATTGAACCCAGAAACAAGAATCGTGCATGTTCTAATTTAGGTTTTAAGCGTTGAATTTGGGGAAAATTGATTGTTTGTGTTGTAGTCTAATTAAACCATGAATATGTTGTTGTTATGCTTTGAATTGATTAATTATGACTTTGAATTGAACCCAGAAACACCATGGTTGTGTTTTAGCCATCTAGGGTTTAAGAAGAACACGTTAAGGATGAATCATGAGATTTTATGGTTAAAAGTTGTTGTGGAAAACTAGAAGGGGGGTTGAATAGTTTTTACCGTTTAAAATTAATTCGCTTTGTTACTTATCGTGATTTCAAAGTAAAGTAAACAATCAAGCACACAAACAAGTAATGTAAGTAAATAAGTAAAGAGAGGAAAGATCAAACCACATAACACGGATGTTTATAGTGGTTCGGCTACAAGGACTCTTATCCTTGCCCTACTCCACTCCTCGAGCCTCTAACTCGAGAAAACCTTAATACACGTCGCTTACACCTTTTTTCGGTACAAAGATAAATACCAAGTTCTTGTTTAAGGAAGAACCAACCTGACGTCACCTAAATGATTACCGACACTAAGCTAGATGTTGAGTTCTTTACAAGGGTACAACCACTCCCGTTTGGTTCTTTACAAGGGTACAACCACTCCCGACACTCTATGTGTTTTGAGGACTAAAACACTAACCGGTTTCTACTGAATAAAAGATGCAACTATGATGTGTGAACTGATGCAAGATCACACAGACTCTATACTACAGGATGACAACAGTATGTCGATCCTTCTATGTTGAGATCTTCTTTGCTACAAAAGGAAAGATCTATGTAATGTTAGTATGCTAAGGGTTAGTGATATGTAAATGAAAGGATATCTAATTTAAGCTATGTAAGTGATAAAATGGCCAAATAATCAGCTTGCTATTTATAGGCAAAGCTGATGAATAGGCAGTGGATCCGGTGGATCCCCAAAATTGGATCCGTCCGTGTATGCTTTTGGATCCGCCGTGTCAGGCCAGCTAAGAGATCTCCAAATCTTTCCAAATCTTGCCATATCTTTCCATATCTTCAAATGTCAACTCTTTGGCTTGAAGATCTAAATAAAATATCACAAAATCTTACCAAGATTGTGTAGATGATGCATGCCATGATGTCATCCTAATATTTAACTAATAAAGTTTCCATTTTAAGAAATAAACTTGTAAACTTGTATATGTCATTTCTAGAAAACTTTGTAATGTAAAATGTGTTTGTAAAATGCTTATCACTATAAATGTAAAAGACTTAATCTTATTTATGCTTTGCTTAAAGATAAACTTTGTAATTGTCATTAACAAAACTAAGCAAAGATCGTAAAATATAAATAACGTTTTTTGGACGATATTTGTATTAACAATCTCCCCCTTTTTGTTGATGACAAAACATAAAGTGTATTTTTAAATAGAGAGCTTAAATAAAGGATGAGTCTTTTAAAAATATAGATTAAGTTAGTTTATGCAAGTTTTAAAAACTATTTTAAGCTAAAGTGTATGTACTGTGATTTTTCACAGTTGATGCAAACTTAATCCTATCTCCCCCTTTTTGTCGAAACAAAAAGAAGATATGCGTAGCGGAATGCGATTTTGAGAACTTTAAAGTTCCCCCTTGATTTATACTCCCCCTAATTGGAGTAACAAGGATATGATGTATGCACCTACAAAATAAATGGTTAGAATATGCAATGCTCCCCCTTGATGTATACTCCTCACTGCTAGAGTTCCAATGTATACATTGCAAGAGTATGATATGATGTATGATCCTACAAAAAAATGGTTAGACTATGATATGCTCCTCTTTGATGTATACTCCTCATTGCTAGAGTACCAACGTATACATTTCAAGAGTATGATATGATGTATGACCCTACAAAAAAAATGGTTAGACTATGATATGCTCCTCTTTGATGTATACTCCTCATTGCTAGAGTACCAACGTATACTTTTCAAGAGTATGATATGACGTATGATCCTACAAGACAAATGGTTAGACTATGATATGCTCCTCCTTGATGTATACTCCCCATTGCTAGAGTACCAACGTATACGTTTCAAGGATGCTAAAAATGATGAGTTAGTATATGATAATCTCCCCCTCGATCTATACTCCCCGTTACTAGGGTACCAATGTATAGGATTCAAGGTTGAGAAAAGCTAAAAATGATAAGTTAGTATGTGATAAACTCCCCCGCGATCTATACTCCCCGTTGCTAGGGTACCAACGTATAGAATTCAAGGTTGAAAAAAAAGCTACAAAATAAAGGTTAGTAATGAGATACTTCAATCAAGAAGCAATATGCATATGCAATAGTCAACCAATAATGGTTAACCCATTTGACGTCTAAAAGGTCAAAATGAAGTGTCTGATCAAATTTTTGTACCTAATGTACATTTGATCAATGCAATATGTTAAATTAAGACAACCACACTATGATGTTAGTATCCTAAAATGAGATAATATGCTTGATATTGATCACTTACAAGCATAAACATATAACATCCATTCATTAAAAATTTGTTTGTGACATAAGTCACTAAACATGACGTTACAAGAAGAAAATAAATCCAACAAAGAAAATACTAGGATGAATCCTAAGAACACCTATTGAGAAGGATTGGTTGGATTTGATGAAGATGTAATAGAGGCAAGCCAAATGGATTCTAAGTTCTTAGTATCATGTGGGTTTGAATCAAGTTCCTCATTGCCTTCAATGTTTGGTTGATTGAGCCATATTGACTTATCAATGTTTTGGAGTGTGGTAAGTAAATCATGGGGTTGCAAGTTGGGTGGTTGTGAAAATGATGATGATTTTCTTACTTGAGATGATGTGGGTATTGGTGAGGAAGCTAATGGTGGTGATGGTGATCTTGGTTGAGATAGAATTGGTGATGGTGTATTATCTATTGGAGTTATGGTAGGTGATGGAGACCTTGATGTAGGTGATGGTGAGGTACCTAGTGGACTTATGATAGGTGAAGGTGATCTTGATGGTTGAGTTGAAACGGGTGATGGTATGTTAACCACAGGAATGATGATGTGTGTTGAAGTAGTGATGGATGTGGTAGGGAAGTTCAAATTAGAGGTTGGATTTACAAGCCAGTATGATCTGACACTAATTCTGGCAGTCCTTCTGTGTGGTTTGGACATGTGTGAGTTGTTGGTTTTGTGCATTGTGAAGTTGTGCAGGTATGATTATGAGAATGTGAGTTGAAATCATCCTAAGGCTTCTAATTTATACTACTCTAAAGTGCATGGAAATTGATGTTTGGATTGATGTTTGAAGAGGTGTTGGTTTCCAAAAACTTGGAGCAAGATAAAGTTGTTTGTCCTATTTGTAAAGGTCAATCCATAGAAATGGAGTTGATATGAAGAAATGCAGAAGATGACTCAAAAGAATGGAATGTGATTGATACACGGATTCCAAGGAACCTAGCTAAGGAATCCTGATGTGTTAGAAAAGGGTAATCTAGACAAAAATTTGAATATTCAAATTTTGGTGGGAATGTTGATTCTATTGTTTTCTAATTGTTCTAATGGTTCCTAATCATCCCAATGATCAGTGAAATGCTCCTAAAATGAAGAATCTAAGAGTCGTTTAATCGGGAAAGTTTTGAAAAAGGTTACTGTTAGTACCCACGGATCCAATCGACAACAAAGGCGGAGCCAAAGTTTGGGAGCCGTGGAATCCATGGGTTCTGGACTGGCAGAACCAAATAAAACACTAGGCGGAACCAATTTATAGGATCCGCCAAATCCGCCATATGGATTTTCAGTTTCTTAACAGAATGAAAGTCAAATTTCGCGTTTCTTGGTCAAAACCCAAAAAATCTCCTAAAACATATGTAATAGCTAATATATGAAACAAATATGCTGAACATATAGATTCTAACACACATATACACATAGATTAATCCAATTATAACATCTTACCATAAAGAGGAGTTAAGCCAAATGATGTCTTAATCTCGGAAAATTGATAACAATATGTGTTATCGACCTGCAACTACAAGTTAGTTCACGTAGGAGATAAGTGCAAACATAATATCTCAAGAACCACACAAGTTTAATATCACATTGTCTAAATAAGTCTAAAAAAATCTAAAACCAAACACTCCTTGGTTGTCACTTGTTGCTCAACATCTTGATTATTTTCTTCTGACCCTTCTGAAGTTTCATGATCCATCGACCTAGATTCTTTATCATTCCCTTTGTTTGTCGAAGCTCCTCGGATTCATTGTCAATGGAAGGAAGTTCACTCAAGTATTCGGGTGGAGGAATCCTAGAGTTAGGCAAGCCGTCTTCGTCACTAGCCGATGATGATGAAGATGGGGATGGAGAATGAGCACGTTTTTCTCTAGCTACGGCTACCCTATAATCGCTAAGAGGAACAAAGGTGTGTGGGATTTCGGTGTAAAGAGGAAGGAAACCACTCTCATTTCGAGGAATAGGTATAGAAGCTGTAACAGGCGGGTAAGAAGCATCCCGTATGGCATGGCGGTTTTGCCTAAGGCAGGTATATCGGTCATTCTTTTGGCGATATAGTAGGCTAAGTTGAATTGTTGGTGGGTCGATACACAGTAGAGCATGTAGCATAAGCTTGCATTCATGTGATCCCTATTACCGACAGTGCTAATGAAATTGGCTCTAAGAATTTCCTCTAGTTTCTTAAATTCGGGTTTGAGTTCATTAAGCTCCATGGCAAATGGATCTCGATTTACTTGTTTACCTCATATTTTCTTAGTTTGGTTGGTTCTAGGATTGAAGAGATGGTCTCGAATGATTTCTTTGGAAGTGAAAGGTGTATCATATGGATGTGAACGACCAAGGTTGCATTCTAGAATGGACAAAGGCCACTTATCTGAATAAAAGCAAGTTCCTTGATTTGGGATACCTAGAACTTCTCTGAATTGATTTAAAGGAAAGCTGAATTAACTTTTGTTTACTTTGAAATGGATGCTTAAATCTCCAAAGTCGTCAGATGTAAGTTTTACGGAGGCATAAAATTCAAGAATAAACCTAGGAATGATAGGTTCATCTATGTCGAGGAGACACTCAAGTTGGATGGATGCTAATTGTTCACGGATATTGGTTTCTTCTAAAAATGATGAGTCTACGGTTCTGCCTTCGTGAACATACCGGTTTTCTAAGGTTTTGAAGACATTAACTTGAGCTTCGGTGAGACCTTTGGTTTTGTGGTGTTGAGGTAGGTATTTTTTGGTGTGTTTGTGATCGTAATTGGTTGCGAGAGGCATAGTTATCCTAGACATGAAAAATATATAGTTTAGTTGAAATTATCAAGCATACGTCATATATGTCTAGTGTGTGCCTACATGGGGACAATGTGGAGGTGCGGTTATCTCGACTCCTTTTGATGCATGAAAATTATGTTTATGCAAGTTTTATGATTAAACAAGAGATAACCCAAACGCTCCTACTTCAGTGTAACTACGATTGAATGTACCCGAAAATACATATTAATTATGTTTTCCCTTTAGCATTCAAGAGACATTATGCAGGTGATGCTTAAAACCTAACATTTTTGTATTTGTATGAACAATGTCCAAAAACCATTTTTCCTAGTCGTGAGAAGATTTTAGCAAAAATTTCTCATGGAAATTTTGATGAATAATGACAACGTACTACAAGATGCAATTCCTAACTATGAAAAACATGATTTGTTATGCAATTTCGAAAGTATGCTTCATGATTTTTCAGGATTTATGCATAACCCCAAGTTTCGATTTTGTGCCACAAATAGGAATCCTAGACTCAGATTAGAAATTAGATAGGATTAGGATACTTACAGTGATGAATTAAGCACAAATTGGTTGTTGAGAATGACCTAATTTTTGAGTTTGGTGAATTGTGGGTCGAGTTCAGTGAGATGCGTGTTTTGGTGAATATGGTGTACAGTAAAGGGTGTTTGTTTTAATAAGCTTAAAACTGTCTCAGTAACTCACGGATCCGGCGGATCCCAAACAAGGGTTCCGCCCTTGTTGTCGTTTGGATCCGCAGGATCAGAACTTAGGTTGGGTTTTTGCCGAGTTTGGTTAATCTAAAGGTTTGAGCTAACGTTTATTCTACTCACTAGGTTTCATTAATCCTAAACTAGTTGAAAGGTTCTCTCTTGAGAGTATTTGGGAGGATATCGGCAATGTTATCCTCTGAGGAAACTTTCTCAATTGAGATGTTTCCCTTCTGAACATTGTCACGAAGAAAGTGATGACGTGTTTGGTTCTAGCCTGTTGGACTGGGTTTTTGCTAAGATTGATAGCTCCTTTGTTGTCACAAAGAATGAGAATATCGTTGAGTACAATTCCATAGTCATTGAGAGCCTGCTTCATCCATACTCCTTGTTGACACATTTTGCCTTGATAGTTGAAGTTGCGAGGACTGTTTGTTTCTTAGTGAATCATGAAGTAAAACAGTGTCTCACACTGCTTGTACATTCCTTATCAACATAATTACCAGAATGGTCTAAATTGGCATACACTATGGTTTCTACACCTGTCCCTTTGAGATACCATAATCCTAAATGTGTAGTGCCTTCTATGTACCTAAATATCCGTTTAACGGCTTCAAGATGGGATATTTTGGGATCTTCTTGAAAGCGTACATGGTCGGCCCCAAACGGTCAACTAATATTGACCAAGTAAATGGTCAACAAGAATCAAACAATCTAGGGTACAATACAATTTACCAAAGGAGTTTATTAGTGTATCCCCGGGTCGTTAAGTCCCAACGAGGTGTGAACACTGTAATAGAACGAATTTGTGATCGGGTGAAATTGAATAGGAAAAGGGGTGTGAGTGATTTAAACTAAGAAATTTTAAAAGAAAATAACTTAAACAAGCTATAAAAACGATTACGTGAAAGTAAATGACTTACAAACGTTTAAAACTTAAAAACGTACGTTTAAATAAAAATTACGTAAACGTACAAAATAAAACGTGAAATCTAACCAATATAAATCCCACGGATGTGAAAATTATATTTTTAGAATCCAAATGATAAAAGAAAATTTTTAGGAAAAATAAAAATATTTATTTGACTATTTATTTAATTATTATTAATTAATTACTATTTAAATACTTTTTAAACTAATAAAAATTCTAATAAATACTAAATGATCTGAGAAAAATCTAAAACTTTTTATAGAAATATTAAATAAGTACAGGAAGCTAGGAAAAATATAAAAATGAAAAGTGCTTAATGAAAAAGCAGAAAAATAAGCCAAATGGCTTAAATAGAAGCTATCACTTTTTTATGTTTTGATTTTCTTGGTTTTTCTTTTACAAATCTATTTAACTACTGAAAATAACAAACTTTAATAAAGACAAAAACTTAAAAACTTAAAAACAAGCTGATTGGAAGCTTATGAGCTTATCAGTTTGAGCTTTTGGCTCTACTTGATGGTTTAAGCTCAACTAAGTGACCAAATAAGCTAAACAAAAGGAAACAAAGGTGAAATAAGATGAAAATAAGTTAAAGGGACTGGGAATGAGTAAAAAGTACAAAAGATAAGCACTGAATAAGCTTAAAGTAGCAAATAAGCAAATCAGTACTTACTAATCACCACAGTCAACCACTCAGGCCTGCAGTCAACTTTAAGGGCAAAATAAGCTTATGGAATAAGCTGATAAGCACAAATAAATGACTAAAGTAGCAAGCTGAGCTGGTGGACTTTCCAAAAAGCCAAAGCTTACACTGTGGGGTCCACAAATGAGCTTATGAAGGGCTTATGAAAAAGGATGAGTAAGGTACTGCTATAACACTAACCTGCTGCTGACTTAAGAGGCAAAATAAGCTTATGAAATAAGCTATAAAGCACAAAGTGAAGATTGGAGTAGCAAGGTGGGTTGGTTAGCTTTCCAAAAAGTCCAAGCTCACCCTGTGGGGTCCACAGGAGAGCTTTTGAGGAGCTTATGAAAAAGCAGCAAATACACTGATGACTCAGTGTATACTGAAAAATGGGACAAACAAAAAGCCACAAGCAGGCTTATTAAATAAGCTTGAAAATGAAAAACAAGCTACAAACCTTTGAGACTGGTGGATTAGCTTTTGAAAAAGCCAAAGCACACAAGCTTAAGCTTACTGATGAGCTTTTGATTAGCTTATGAAATTGACTCAACTACACTGATTGCTCAGTGTAGTGAGTGATTTGGATAAACATGGTTAAGCACAATAAGCAATCCAAATAAGCAGTTAATAGACAATAAGCACTTTAAATAGCAAGCTAGCCAGAAGGGCTTCTAGAAAAAACAATAATCACAAGCTAAACCTCTCTAATGAACAAGAAACAAGCTTATGAATCTGCTGCTAAGCAAGGTACTGCTAAAGCAAAGAAGCAGTATAATAAAACCTAATATTTGACTTATGTGAACTTTAATCTAGATTTACTTACTGAATATGTTATATTAAGCAATTATGAGGTGAGATTAAGCTAAATTACCAACTTATATACTAATATGATGAATATGGACCTATAGATCCTAACAGACAACAAATAATAAAGAATTAAAAGCTATTTTGACTATCTACTTAATAAGTACTGGATTTTATTGTTTAACTGAGTTAATAGATCCTATTGTGACATACATCAAACAAGAACAACACCACAAACAATCTTCACCACAGTTAACACAGCAAAACCAAACAACCCTTTATGAGGACTGAAATGAGATTTTCAAAGCAAATGATAGAGTTAGACCACAACACTGATTCCAAAGGTTATAAGATGAACACACAAGATCATATGAGCATAAAACATCAACAACACAAGCATAAACCACAGATTTGTCAAATATGCTATTTTAACTGTGTAATTTCAATTTTTAGCAACAAGTGAAATTGATAAACAAGCAACCTTTTTTAATCAATATTATCACTTAACAACACCACAGAAACATGAAAACACAAAGATCAAAGCAATAAACTTGCTTCTACAGTAAAATGCAAAAAATGATAAAATGGCTTACAAAATGCTTCCAAGCCAAGAACTGAGAACCAAGGACCACAAACCTTTCCTAAAGCTTACCAATAAGCTCTAAACCAAGGGCAATCCATAATTAACCCTGCTCCATGCTTGATTCATCATGTAGACTGATTTTTTTTAATTTCTTTTCTATTTTCTTGATTTCTTTTTGGTGTTTTTGTTTTAATGACTATAACTTGTTTTAAGGTTTCTAAAAGCTAAATAAGCTTTGTCAGGAGCTTATGTGAGCTAAGAAGTACAATAAACAACAATAATCGACAGTATTTAAATGACTTGAAAATTAAAGTACGAATTAAGCATAAATGAAAACTGTAAAGATAGATTGAAAAGGGTACTGTAAATAGGTTTATTACAATTTGTCAAAGAGTAATAAGATCCTGAAAGCATTTAAATGACAATGTAATAAAGAAAGACAATAAAAACGATTAAGGAAAATTAACTACTCTTATTACAGGTTACATTGTCTCCTATATATACAAAACTAAGATGGGATATGTCTAAACTTCTTCTCTGATCCATTCTGCACCCTTGGATTGGTCTGAAGTGATCTCAGCCTTCGAAACTGAATTTGGCACCAAAATTGAGATAGTGGAAAAATCCACTATCTCTGGTTGAGTGTACTGAGGAAGAAGCATTAAATGTATTTTGGTTTGTTAGGTGAAGTGTAGCAGAGAGGAGGGGGGTGTATGTCAGGGATAAGGCGGTGGAAAAAGGGTGGTTTCTGGTATGGTTTTTGGGCGGGGTGGTTTTGAGGAAGAAGGTAAGTTTGACTTGAGTCAAACTCTGGTATTGGGTCTGGGTTTATTTAAACAAAGGTGGGAGTGGGCTTGTGTTTGTGGTTTAGGCTTTGGGTTTATTAAAAGGGTTTAGTTATTTAGGATTGGGTTAGTTGGGTAAATGGGTTTAGTAGGTTTTAGTTTGATCCGGTATTTGTATTTAAGGTTTAAAGTTTTTAAACTTTAGGGACCACTTGTGTAATTTCATAAAACTCAAAGGACCAATGCTGCCAAAACTCAAAACTATTTTCAAGGGTCATTCTTGCCAAGTGTGAATAGTACAAGAACCATAAAAGATAATTTTCCATTTTTGAAAACCGGGGGACTTGTTTTGCCATTTTTGAAACTTCAGGGACTAATATTGTCAATTATGCAAACTTTGTTCGTTTTTCAATTGTTTTCAATCCTTTTTCACATGAAACAGATAAAAACACAATCAAATGATATTTTCTGTATTTTGAGCATATCTGCATGTTTTTAAATGTTTTTGCAGTCTAAATGTTAGGAACATGTCTTAAATATTTACAAGTCTTGTTCATTTATAATGTTGCAAGTTTAATAGGATTATATTGTTTGTAACTATGGACCGGTCCATTAGTAATCCATGGACCGGTCACATTAGAAAGTTCATGTTAGTAACATGCATGGGAATATTCCTAGAATGATTCCCCTTCCATTGCCTATAAATACAAGGCAAGGGATACATTATTTGTGTTGGTTTTTCATGTTAAGTGCGGAAGCTCTGCTTGTTCATGTAACGTTTGATTAATTGAAAAGCCTACCATTCTTATTCTTCTCTTCTTATTTCTCTTCTCTAGTTTAGCTTATTAGCTTATTGCTTTTCATACGTAGCTTAATATAGATAGTAGTACGTGCGTCTTTTAGTCTTAACGTGTGTGTGTTTGAGATTATCAACGTGACCTACAAGTGGTATCATTCGCCTAGGGATAATTAGGATCGTGTGTTTGAATCATTAGTATTAGTGTTAATTACGTTGGTTTTATAGTTTTCGAAAAGTTTTGTTCATATCTCAACGTGAAAACTCTTGTTTTTTGTTGAAAATCGCTTAGAATTCGTCAAAAATTTCACTAAACTTCATATTTTCTACGTTAAAAAGTTGCATCTTCCTTAAATCTTTTGATTACTAATCGTTTAAGGTAAAAAACAATCGGGTTTATTGGTTATTTAGACGATTTGGTGTAATCCGTATTTTTAGCGTATTGGAAAAGTTGATGAAAAGTGCTAGTTTTGCTTCCTGAGTGAACTTCGACAATTTAGGGTTTCATCGCAGTTGAAGGGTTTCATCGCATTTGGCAATCAAGACAAAAAGGGGTTTCATCGCAGTTGCAAGAAAACTAAGAGTTTTATCGCAGTTCGAATCAAGAAAGATTGGGGTTTCATCGCATTTGGGAGATCTTCAATTATCGCATTTGGGACTCAGTATTAGACTTTCTTGTATTAGAAAGTAGTAATACTTCGACTTAGTTGCTTCTCTTCTCTTGTATAAGAGTTGAGAAATTATCGAACTTGGATTTGTGATAAATCTATCGCATTTTCCATAAATCATCGCAGTTGGATATCTTATCTTATCGCTGTTTGATAATCTTATCGCACTTAGCAATAACTTATCGCACTTTAAGATAACATATTTCACTTGTCATTATTTATCGCACTTGATAGTTTTATCGCAGTTTCAACTTTCGTTATCGCTATTGAAGGTTATCGCATTTGGTGTGTTATCCATATCGCATTTGGAGAACTGATCTTATCGCACTTGGTGAACTGTCATTATCGCACTTGGTTATCGCACTTGGTGAACCTATCGCATTTGGTGAACAGTACTTTATCGCATTTGGACAAAACCTTTGGATTTCTAAACCAACTCAACTTACATTATCAACAAATATCTTAATTATCTTAAAAGATCCAGATATGTCTCAACCACCTCATTTTAATTACTACTACCAGCTACAGCAACATCCACAACAACAACAGCAATTTCATCCTCAGTATCAACAACAACAAGCATTCGTACAACAACATCAATTTCTCTCTCCACCACAAGTGTCCCCACAACAAATCATGCAACAGAATCAACAACTGCAGAACTATTCTTCCTACTCCAGAGAACCTCATTGGTTTAACAAGATGTGTGAAGCAATTAGTAGTCAGCAATCACGTCATGAAGCTGGAAGTCAAGAAACTCCACCAATGTTAACTCCGGGTAACTACGTGCAATGGGCTAGTAGATTCCTCAGATTCGTTGAACTGAAAAAACCCCATGGTCAATATCTCAAGAAGGTCATTGAAGAAGGACCCTATCCTATTCCAGCTACTGTGGTTCCAGCAACTTCAGAGAGAGAAGAAACATCCACACCCATTCCGGTTGCAAACTACACAACTGAGCAAACATTACAACAAGAAGCAAACCAATTGGCTATGTCTTTCATACTTCAAGGGATTCCCAATCCTATCTATCGAAGTATTGATGCTCAAAAGACAGCCAAAGATATGTGGGAACATGTTCATCTTCTCATGGAAGGAACAGAGTTAAACCAAGAAGATCTTGAGTCTAAATTGTACATGGAGTACACTCACTTCATCATGGAACCAGGGGAAACCATTGAATCTTACTACCACCGTTTCACCAACATCATCAATGACCTTGATCGTCATGATATAAAGTTACCGAAGATTGCTGTCAACTCCAAATTCCTTGGATGTCTAGGTCCTGAATGGCAGAAGTATGCAACTTTTGTAAGGCAGACGAAGAAAATTGGTGATGTCAAATATGGACTTATGTATGATTACCTCAGACAACATCAATCAGAAGTGGATAAAGAAATTGCAGCACGAGGAGGTTTCACACCAACACCAACATCAAACTCACTTGCTCTCGTTGCTCAATCTAACTTCTCTTTACCACACCAGGAATTTGGCCACTCATCGTTTCAACCAAGTCCTCCACCCCAACCTCATAATCAAATCATTCCTTATGAAGCACCTCAACAATACTCTGATAACCAGCTGGTTCCATACAACAACACCGATTCAATGCTGTACTCAAATGCAGATTTTGATGAAGAAGAGGATGCTTTCAATTCACTTAATGAAGCATTTGGATTGATTGCTAACGCATTTGGCAGATTCACCAAATCCAACAACCGTCTTCGTTCATCTTCAAATACCAGGAATCAGGCAGTTGTTCATGATGGCAGAGTTGAAATTCAAAACAGGTCTTCAGGCAAATATGGTTCGGGAAATCGTGGATATGGTACTCAAAGGGTTCAGTCAGGAGGAAATAGGTTCAATACTGCAGGGGAAAACAGAAATAGTATGGGGAATGTTCAGAGAGGAAATTCGAATGTTGGGAATGGTCAGAAAGGCATTGCTAATACGTCTATCACATGCTACAATTGTGGGGGGAACGGTCACATGGCAAATGCTTGTCCGAAGCCAAGAACTATGGGCAGTGCTTATCACAAAGAGGCTCTTTTGATGGCACTCAAAGATGAAAAAGCTGCTGGAAGGTTGACTCAGAATGATCAAAGTTTTATGGCTAATGTGGAATCAGATGATGAAATGGAATATTTAGAGGCAAATGCTGCAGTCATGCTTATGGCTAATATGCAAGAAATGAACATCTCCGAGTCAGGCCCGGTATATGATATCGATGGTCTTTCTCAGGTACCTGATTCTACATGTCTCATCCATGAAATTGCTTTACCAGCTACATCTTCATCTACAAATGAAACGTTTGATCAACATGATTCATTCTCATCAACATTCGATGATCAAATCAACACGGTTGTATCATTTGATGATGATGATACCGTTGTTTCATTTGATGATCCCATTGATGATGACAATTGTGATCATATTAATCAAACAGATCCTTTGACTGATCAAGATTCGAAATTACAGGCCTTGTTATTGACCACCCAGTCACAAATAGAAAAATGCAATGACATCAATCAGAAGCTCAAAGAGAAAATTGCATTGTTAACAAAGGATAATGAGTGCTACCAACAACAACTTTCGGGATATCTTAAACAAGATAAACGTGAAAAAGGTTTTGAAATAGCTTTTCAACAAGAATACGTAAAAGTTCAAAATCTAGAAAGTCAAGTTCGTGAGCTAACCGTAGCCAAAGCTGAGCTTCTCTCTCAAAAAGAAAAGGATCAATTTGAATTCAAAAAACAAATTGATGCTTTAAATTCTGAGTTGTTAAAAACTCAATCTGAGTTTTCTGCATCTCAGAAGGATCTTCTTGAAGAAAAGCAAGCCACTAGGAAACGTGTTGACTCCTATCTTGATCAAATTCTGGATTTGGAAACCAAACTCAAAGAATTTCAAAACGTTGTGTATAAAACGGGTAATTCTGTAACGCAAATTCAAAAGAATGTTGTGAAACCGAGTCCTAAAGGAGTAAGTTTTGCACTTGGAAGTGACACACCCCGTAATTTACACAAAGCACTCAAAGACAATCCTAAGTTGTACAGTGCAACATTTCTGTTAGATGATTCCTTTAAACGTGTTGTTATGTACTCTGTTGATGAAGAAACTGATTTTCTTGCAAACAAGACTGAGGGTCGATCAGATTCACAAACAAAATTTTCAAAGATACATTATGATTATAATGCACGACCTCATTTGAGCAAATCATTTGTCCCTCCTAAGGACCATCCAGAACAAACGTTAACATACACAAACATAAGTGCTCCTTCGTCTACAACTTCTGTTTCCACGACTGCTGTCCATTTCAAAGATTGTCTGACAGAGGATCTTGCTGATCCACAAATGCCTCCAAAATGTCGGGTTCTTCGATATTTTCAGACATTTATGGACGACATTTCTCGTTTGGAGAGTGAAATTGAGTTTAGTTCTCAAATTCCTATCTCATCTTTTCTTTCTCCTGTTCAAAAAGAAAAGAAAGAGATTCTTCAAAAGAAAATTCTTCCTCATGTCAGAAATCTAAAGAAATGCGCAACAAAATGGGAAGAGGAGTTACAAACGGAAGTAGCATCTATGCAAACCATTTTCAAAGCTAAAGATGACAAAATTCAACGTCAAAAACATCAACGGAAATTTTTAGCAAAAGAAAATGATCGACTCTTGGAAAAGGTTTTGTGTTATGACGTAGTGTCTGTGATTATGAATTCGCTCTATG
The DNA here is from genome assembly GCA_021014915.2 of Artemisia tridentata subsp. tridentata. Lineage (NCBI taxonomy): Eukaryota > Viridiplantae > Streptophyta > Magnoliopsida > Asterales > Asteraceae > Artemisia > Artemisia tridentata. The sequence continues at coordinate 230,082,882 of CP139508.1, read as the reverse complement.
AATCTGGTAATGATGTACTTGTGAATGATCATGCTGTGGATAGTAAAATGTTGCGTATGGAGATTGCTAATCTGATACATGAGAATGAGATTCTTCGACAGCTCAATAATGATGTGGAAAACAAAGCTTTTAATCTTCAAAAACGGCTTGACTGGTGTCAAAAACAGAGTGTTGAATTTGAACTTAAATTTCAACATCTTATAGCATCTTTATCATTTCAAAACAGTCACGTTCCTGAAAAGTTTAAGGAAACAAAAGCTTTTTTAAGAATTAAATTGTTTGAAAATGAAAAGGAACTGGATGACATTCTTCAAAACCGAAATGACACAGTCCGCCTCAATCGAAAATTAGATTCTCAAAATCAAGAGTTCCAATACATCATTATTGATTTAAAAAAGAAAATCAGAGTTTTAGACACAGGAAAAACAAATGTTCATAAGATTGCCCCAGGAATGTATGTCATAGACAAAGCTCACACCCAAGCATCTGATGTGACCACTAATTCAGCTACTTGTACTTCCACAGGACTAGAAACCACACCTAAGGTCAGCCATTCCAAGACTCACAAGAAACAGAGGAAGAATAGAGTCAAGAAACCTAGGATGAAGTTATCTCAGTATGAAGAAGTTCCAGTTAGTAGTTTGAATAAGACAAATGTAACATCAAGAATAGAATTGCACTTATCTAAGTCTAGTTCTCAGGTTAATGTAACAAATGCCGAATCTTTAAATGTTAATGAAGATGTTTTGGTTGATGCTACTTGTGTTTTTTGTCGTAATAGCATACTATCTGGTGATCATACAAAATGTGTTGCTAAAACTCTGCTGACTAAGAGAAAGAAACGAAATAGTGGCGCTTCCTCTAGGCTTAAAACCTGTACAAAGTCCATTTTAGGAATGCCCCCACTAGATCTTTCTGAGGAGAAAATATAAAAGCCCAAATCCAAGACTACAAAGTCACCTAGTGCATTCCTTAGGAAAAAGGCAGAGACTAGTTGGACCTGGCAACGTTGGTTACAGAACACTTTTGATTTTAAATGGTTACCTAAAGTACTAACCTCTTGTGTAACTAACCTAGCGGATCCAACCGTTATCAATTCTCCACCTGTTTCCAATGATTGTGATGCAGGTGATTCAAATCGTCCTTTGGATTGTTGATAGCGGGTGCTCCCGACATATGACCGGCAATCTCAAACTTCTTCAGAACTTCATTGCTAAGTTTATCGGAACGGTCAGATTCGGAAATGATCACTTCGCTGCAATTATGGGCTATGGGGATTGCATGGATTACATTAATGGGAACATCGAAATCAGCCGTGTGTACTATGTTGAAGGCCTTGGTCATAATTTGTTCTCCGTGGGACAATTCTGCGATGGGGACTTGGAAGTAGCATTCAGGGAGAAAACGTGCTTTATTCGTGATCTTCAAGGCAACGACCTCATGAAAGGGAAACGCGGAACCAGTCTGTATACTATCTCCCTTGAAGGCATGACAGCGTCTACTCCTATTTGTTTACTCTCCAAGGCTCATCCCACAAAGGCTTGGTTATGGCACAAACGATTGTCTCATCTAAACTTTAAAACCATCACTGACCTTGCCAAGAAGAAATTAGTTGACGGTCTTCCAAAATTCAGATATGCCAAGGATCACTTGTGTTCTGCTTGTGAACAAGGGAAAAGTCATCGTGCTCATTTTCCTCCCAAAACAGAACATAACACAGACCATGTCCTACAACTGCTTCATATGGATTTGTGTGGTCCGATGCGAGTTCAGAGTATTAACGGGAAGAAGTATATTCTGGTAATAGTGGATGACTACTCAAGGTGGACTTGGGTCTATTTTCTTCGGACTAAAGATCAAGTTCCTTCTATCCTCATCACGTTTCTCACCAAGATTCAAGTTCAAGTCCGCAACACCGTCCGCATCATCAGAACAGACAACGGGACTGAATTTAAGAATCAAATCATTCGGGAATTCACTGAGAAACAGGGTATTGTTCATCAGACTTCAATAGCTCGCACTCCAGAACAAAATGGTGTAGTTGAAAGACGAAACCGTACGCTTGTGGAAGCAGCTCGAACTATGTTGATCAATGCTCAATTACCGGATTATCTTTGGGCTGAAGCTGTCAACACTGCTTGTTATACTCAGAATCGTGCCATGATCACCAAAAGACACAGCAAAACACCATACGAGCTTATACAAGGAAGAAAACCAAACATCAACTATTTTCACGTCTTTGGAGCATTGTGTTATCCGAAGAATGATAAAGATGATCTTGGTAAACTTAAGGCTAAAGCAGATATTGGGATTTTTGTTGGATACTGTGAAAACTCCAAGGGATATCGAATTTGGAATCGTCGGACTGGGGATATTCAAGAAACCATACACGCTAATTTTGATGAACTCACTGAAATGGCTTCTGAGCAAGACCGCTTGGAACCCGCTCATAACCGTCTGAACTTTCCTGAATCTTCAGCTGCAACCCTACCTTTCAACAGGAAGGATTTGGAAGATTTGTTTGCACCAATGTTTGATGACATTCGTGTTCCTAGTGCATCAGATGCTTCCACCAGTTCCGCTGCTCAACATGTCATACAACAAGCACCTGATCCATCAGCATCTACTTCTACCGTAGTTGCTGCCGATGCACCACAACCTGAACAATCATCATCACTGGAGACAACACCTCAACCTGCAGTTGAAGATTCTTCCCCCAATTATAAACCGGTTTCCACACCATCAGATTATGACGGGAACGCATTCTTCAATCCATTTGCTCCACCACCAACCATTCCAGAATCAGGAGAATCCTCCTCGAGCAATATGGACCCGTCAGATCATCATAACAACATTCAACATTTTCCATCCACCCACAAATGGACAAGAGATCATCCTTTGGTAAACATAATTGGCAATCCTAACAATCCAGTCCTCACAAGACAAAAACTTCATTCAGACAGTGAACATTGCATGTATGCACTCACTGTTTGTCAATCTGAACCTAAAAACATCAAAGAAGCCCTTACCTACGACAACTGGATTGAATCCATGCAAGAGGAGTTGGAACAATTCAAACGTTTGGAAGTTTGGGAATTAGTTGAAAGACCAGATGGAGTTTATGTGGTTGGATTGAAACGGATTTGGAAAAACAAGCTCGGTGCAGATGGTATAGTGATTCGTAACAAGACCCGATTGGTAGCAAAAGGATACAGCCAAGAAGAGGGTATTGACTTTGAAGAATCGTTTGCTCCAGTAGCTCGGATTGAGGCAGTTAGAATGTTTCTGGCATACGCAGCCCACAAGAATATCACAGTATATCAGATGGATGTGAAGACGGCATTTCTCAATGGACAACTCCGAGAAGAGGTGTACGTGTCACAACCAGAAGGCTTCGTGGATCCAGATCATCCTAACCATGTATATCGGCTTAAGAAAGCCCTTTACGGCCTTAAACAAGCCCCGAGGGCATGGTACGATAAACTATCCGCATTTCTCCTTGCTAATCATTTTACCATTGGAACTGTTGACCCGACTTTATTTATACAAACACACGGGGACGACATTCTCATTGTACAAATTTATGTGGATGATATTATTTTTGGTTCCACCAATAAAAAATATTCAAACGCTTTTTCTAAACTAATGAAACAAAACTTTGAGATGTCTATGATGGGTGAACTTTCTTTCTTTCTAGGATTGCAAGTTCATCAATCACCCCGTGGTATATTTCTAAGTCAGTCAAAATATGCTCAGGAAATCCTGAAAAAGCATGGTATGACCAGCTGTGACACCTATAATACCCCGATGTCCTCCTCATCCCCGAAGCTAGATGCTGACATTCATGGGACACTCATTGATCCTACGAAGTATCGTAGTATCATTGGCTCGATCATGTATCTCACAGCTAGCAGACCGGATGTAGTATTTGCCACTTATCTTTGCTCCCGATATCAGTCTAGACCGACTGAACGGCATTTGTCAGCCGTTAAAAGAATCCTTAGATACATAAAGGGAACCATTAATTTGGGGATCTGGTATCCAAAGGATTCTGGGTTTGAACTTGTTGCATTTTCAGACGCTGACCATGCAGGATGCTTAGACACACGCAAGAGTACATCTGGGGGAGTTCAATTCTTGGGTGACAATCTCGTCTCTTGGCAATCAAAGAAACAAGACTGCACCTCACTGTCTTCAACAGAATCTGAGTATGTAGCCATGTCTGCTTGTTGTGCTCAAGTCATCTGGATGAGATCACAACTAATGGACTACGGTTACACATTCAACAAGATTCCGATGTATTGCGACTCCAAGAGTGCCATTGCCATTTCATGCAACACTGTCCAGCATTCGAAGTCCAAGCATATTGATCTCCGGTACCATTTCATCAAGGAACACGTGGAAAAGGGTACTGTTGAATTATACTTTGTGGGAACTGAACACCAACTGGCAGATCTGTTCACAAAAGCATTGCCTCATGCAAGATTTGTGGATCTGGTTCACCGGATTGGTATGAGATGTTTGACGCCAAACGATTTGGAAAAATTTCTTAAAAATAAATAACCACGTCAAACATTTCCAAAACTATCTTTGTAAATATCAAAAAAAAAAAAAAAAAAAAAAAAAAAAAAATGCAAGTACAATTTCTCATCCAACACGGTGTTTATTTTTTCAATGTCTACAATTATTGTTTAACACGTGTTGAGGGGGAGACATAATTTTTTTTTTCCAAAATCTTTAAAATTGTACTTGCATATGTTTTCAGAAATTGTTGCTTCACAAGTTTTTGGTGATAAGATGTTAAGATAGAAATGTTGTGTGCCTTAAATGTGATAAATGAGACTTAGTGTTAGCTTGATGGTGGCTTAGGACTAGGATTTCAAAGTTTCTCAGGTCAAGGGACTATAGTTGATATTACTGCAAATTAGTTAAAAAGATATAAAATGTCACAACATTAAATTCACCGCAGTTATTTCAACCTGACATCTTCACCAACCGAAATTAATAACCCCCACCCACCATCATCGACGGCTATCATTCAACCTGCAAATCCGAACAAGATCTTTGATTATTGTGAGTGCTATTATGTTTATACTGTTATTATAAAAGATGGTTTTGAACGAAAACATGATCCAACGGCTAGAACATCCAAAATTGAGATATTTAGTTCTAGGGTTTGCGTTAAAATTGGGGATTTTGATTAAGAGTGTTTGTGTTGTAAATGGTTGTACGATAATACTTTTACAATGTTAGTGAACCTATATTGCATGCTTAATCATACCCAGAAACCACAAATTAGTCTAATTGATTTTTAGGGTTTAAGCAACGATTTGGGGAAAACTTTGTGAATGTGTTATTGTGTAATGTGTTTACTGAAAAGTTGTTGTTTGATGCTTAATTGAATAATGCTATGATTGGATTGTACCCAGAAATGCTTTAAGAGAATCAATTGAATTTTAGGGTTTAAGAAGAACATCGTCACTAGCAGTTTGATTTATGAGTAATTGTGGTTAGTTTTTGTTATAACTTAGCCAAAATGCCCATAAAAGTCATACAAATTGTTTGTGAAAGTCTGTGGTTACAAATCCTAATGAATCACAATAAAGATTTGAATGTTCATCATCAAAAAGTGCTCGTAAACTCTTGTATAAGAGTTTATCGAAGTTGGCCAAAATTATCGCAGTTGAGATAGTTATCGCAGTTGGGATAATTATCGCAGTTGGGATAATTATCGCAGTTAAGATTTTATCTTGATTGACTTAATTATCTTGATTGTCATAGTTATCGCAGTTGGATAATTATCGCAGTTGGATAATTATCGCAGTTGGGCTAATTATCTCAGTTGAGCTAATTATCGCAGTTGGGATGATTATCGCAGTTGGATAATTATTTCAATTAAGATACTTATCTTGATTGAATGATTATCGCAGTTGTCATAATTATCGCAGTTGACAATAATTATCGCAGTTGACATAATTTATCGCAATTGTGATCTGATATAACATTTTGATCAATTTCCTTAAGTATATCCTTTATACTTATCAAAATTAATCAAAATTTTATAGAACTTGGCTAGTTTTTGATAAATTCTTTAACCAAGCATGTAACAAACAATCATTAATACAATAGGATGCTATGTGTTGTTCTTAAAAACTAACAATTTTTCTAACAAACATGCATTCTGTATATTTGTATATGATTGTTGATTCAGAAACACATCAATGGCATCTTCCCAACAACAACCACTTCCTGCTCTTACCAAAGAAGAAGTCTTTCCTCGTGGGTATACTCTGGAAATAGGGAAGAACAATTCACGGGTAGAATTGGACAAGATCAAATGTTCTGATCCAAGTTGCCAGATTGCTGTAGAGATTCTCAAAGCTCACAAATGCAGGGATATTCTTGACAGCTCAGACACCATTCCAGAGTTATATATTCATCAATTCTGGGATACCTTCACTAAGAGTAATGATGACAAGTACTTTACTTGCACACTGGATCGGAAGAAAATCAGAGTTACACCTGCTACACTCAGAAAAGCCTTGAAACTTCCAGAGGCACCTGAAGCTGCTGCCCGATTCCACCCAACACCTTCAGAGTCAGAGGACATGCAATTCCTGGAAGATATTGGTTATGATGTTCAACCTGATACACCATTAACCACAATCTCCAAGGTTAATGCCAGATACATTCCTCAACCCTGGAGGACTATCTTCTTCATCATAACACATTCAATAACTGGAAGAGATAGTGGGTTTGAGCATCCAAGACTGTCTCATCTTCAAGTCTTGTGGGGATTTCTAAACCAAGAACCTATTGACTTTGCTGCTCTTATTTGGGACGACATAATGTACTTACAGCGTAAAATTTTCAAGAAAATCCCATTTGTTCGATTCACCAAAGTTCTTATCAGCTATTTACTTGATCAACATGAAGACCTTGACAAGCGTCCTACAGATCAAGAAGTTCATGAGTATAGTATGGATAAAACATTGGGTAAAGTTTATTTCCCAAAAGAAAGCACGCGAAAGCAAGGTTCAAGGTTGCCAGAATTTTTGATGCCTGATGAGGTCAGAGAAACAAAAGCTTATCATGATTACGATCAAGCATACCGTGAACGTCGGGTGGGTCTTGCCAAGATGGTTGAAGAACCTAGATCTTCAAAGACTCATTCAAAAGGTAAGACAAAGACAGGAAGTGCCTCAAGTGTCTCTAAACCAAAAGAAAAACATCCAAGAACAAAATTCATCAAGAGGAGAGTACCCAGTAAACCACAGCCAAAGCCTGAACCAAATAGAATCATTGATGAAGATACAGAATCTAACTCTGAATCATCTGAATCTGAAGAAGAACATGTCTTTATGACTGAAGAAGAAGCTGAATTTCACAATAAGATCTCTAAGGAGAATGCACAAAAACAAAGTCTCAAATCATTAAAAGCAGATGAAGAGCGTAGAGCAAAGAAAGTATTGGAACAACAGAGGGAGTATGAAAGAACACATGGAGTTGGAGGATCACAAAATGTTCCTAAAGCAGTTTCGACCCAAGACGATCCGGTTAATCAACCCGGAGGGTCTGGAGCTGAATCTACAAAGGTCTCTTCACAGCAAACAAGTTCGGTTAATCAACCCGACGTAGGAGTAACAACTCAGGAGGAAAAGGAAAAAGATCAGGATAGCAACATTGTTTTATCTGACAAGGATATTTCTGATTCTATGTTTGATGACAATCCCGAGGAACAAACACGTAATGATGATAATGAAGATTGGAACTTAGAAGAAGAAAAAGACATTCTAGGAGACCAAACAACTAAAGCAGCCAAAGATCTTGAGGAAGCAGCTAAACAGGAAGAAGAAAGGAAACGTAAGGAGGAGGCTCAAGCTAACCTGGAAGCAGATAGCTACCTTCGTTCTCACACTCCAACACCTCCTCCTTCCCCTCCAAAGGACACAAAAGAATCTAATCTGGCTATGGTCGTTCATAACCCACAACAGCAGCAAGAACAACTACAAGTTCAGTCCTCAACTGCTTCTTCACCCAAGACACCTCCTGGGTCACCGCCGAAGAATCCAACACCTCCACCCTCACCTCAAAAGGAATCAAATACTAAATCTGATGATCCAATCCCTTCTCTCACTCCATCATCTTCACGATCTTCATCACCAAAATCTAAATCTAAAGCATCAGTTTCTGAAGATATCCTTAAGGCCTACAAAGGAAAGAGCAAGAGAAGAATCGTCCATGTTACGAAAGTTGAGGTTGTAACTCCTGCAGCAAAGAAACTCAAAAGGGCAGTAAAGAGAGCACAAGCACAACGAGACAACCAAGCTACAACTAAATTGGCTGAAATGGAAGACTTAGTCAAGAAGTTGTCTCAACAAATGGAAGAAATGCAGGAAAGCAAGAAGCAGATAGATGAATTCCTTGGTTTCAACATCAAAGATCATATGACACGCAAGGCAAAGAAATTTGTTAAGCAATTTCTTCCTGATCTTCAGCAAAACATAAATGAACACATTGATGCACAACTTGACGAAAAGATCAAAGAAGCTGTCTCTTCTTCTTCCCACTCCAAACCACTTCCAGAACTCACTACTGAATATATCGAGCTTGTGCTTCTCGATCGACTCTTTGAAATCACCTCTCCTTCTCCAGAAGAAGTTAACCTGATAGCAGCTCTTCAAGCACATATTGAGAAGAAGTCATGCAAGGAAACTGCTGACAAAGGAAAACGCATTCGAGAAGATGATGAGGATGATCAGGACCCTAAACCCGAACAAAAGAAACACAAAGGCGGGTCAGGGATTCACATTCAGGAGCCAACGGAACATAAACAATCATCTCAACCTTCTAAACATCAATCCTCTGGTCCCACTGAAACTGAGCATCACCATGAGCAATTTACAACTGAAGATATGGAATTCCAGCCACACGATGATCAACCTCATTCACCATCACTATCACCAAAACCAAAGCCATCCAAGTCCAAGCCTTCACACAGCAGAAAGTCATCTACCGGACCAACAGTTGTCACATGGCTGGATAATGATACGGATGTGCTAGGAAATGAATGGTTCGATCATCTAGCAAGCGCTCAAGTTCAGACTGACGAAGCTTCACGAGTTGAAGACAGCACCTTTGCTGTTACTCAAGAAATTAAAAGAACTCTCAATATCAAGACAATGACCAAGAAGGAACTTCGTCGGATCAAGAATGATGCTTTCCTTCTTCTGAAAAACAAATCCAATAGCGCAGCAGAACTCGAATATCACCTTGAAAACATTGCAAGGGCAATGTCAAGTGACTTCGACTGGGCTAGTCCAGACGTCGTCAGGAAAGTTGGCAAGAATCAACCATTCACCACTAATTGGACCAAGCCACTGACCGTGATACGAAGACATCATTGTTGGGAATTATGATGCGTATCAAGAGCAGATAACTTAGGTCTGGTAGTTTACTAAGTTAGGTCTGTTTGTGTTTTAGGTCTGGTTATGTAAAGTTAAGTCTGGTAGTACATGTTAAGTCTGGTTGACTTATTAAGTCTGGTCTGGTCGTGAAGATAGGAAAGTTTGTTAGAGATATGTTAGGAAAAGATACATTACGTGTATGTATCTTTATAGAAGATTTGTGTATATCTTCTGTGTCGTCTAGGGTTTCCTTGTGTTATAAAAGGATCCCAAAAGGTTGTTAGTGAAGCGTGTGAGTTGTACGAATTGATAATAGTGAATATCAATATACGAAGTTAGTGATATCCCTGCTTGTGTTCTTAACTGTTCTTGTTAAGATTCCTCATTAACATTAACAATCACTTAGGGTTTCTCACTTAGATTGGTTTGGATTTATCCTAACCATCTACTAGGTATTCAAAACTACTTAGTGATCCATATACAATTTGTGGACCAACAAGTGGTATCAGAGCAAGGGAGAGACTCTGAATTCGTAGAACACTAAAACCTAATTCTCACTCAAATCACCCTTCACAATGTCTGAACTCGATAAGCCTGAAACTTTCTCAATCCATAACAGTGAGGATGAGCAATCAAACCATGAAGATGAAGGAAAAACCGAAACCAGTAACTCCCAAACACAACAACAACCCATCCCTTCCACAACCACAATCTCAAACATAAAACTTCCACTACTGAAGAGAGAAGAATATGATATATGGGCCATGGAGATGGAACATTATCTGGAATACATTGATAGTGATGTATGGAAGGTGATCCAAAAGGGAAATTCTAAGAAGAGAATTTCACAAGGGAATGACGGGCAGCTCAGAATAATGCCACCAGTATCTGCTGAGGAGATTAGGGCTGTGGAGAAGGAAAAGAAGGCCAGAACCTTGCTTCTTATGGCTATTCCTAAGGAGCATCTACAAAGGTTTCATGGCATTCTGGATGCTAAGGAGATGTGGGAAGCTATCAAGAAACGATTTGGAGGTAATGCTAACTCCAAAAAGATGCAAAAGGCTGTTCTTAAACAGCAATTTGAAACATTTAGTGTTTCAAAGACTGAAGGTTTGGAGAAGGGATATGACAGATTTCAACATCTGTTAACACAATTGGAAGTTCATGGTGCAGCAGTCTCGAATGAGGATGCAAATCACAAATTCCTTAGATCTTTACCATCAGAATGGGGCAATGTATCTGTGGCAATGAGGATTAAGGAGGAAGTAGATTCTATGACACCTGATGACCTATACAATAATCTCAGGATGTTTGAAAGGGACATCAGTAACAACACTCAGGGTTCAACCAGTTCCTCAAATGTTGCTTTTGTGTCTCAAAACAAAAGCAGTACTTACAAGGTTAGATCTGGTGTTAGGTCTGGTAACTATGAAACTCCTTCAAGTGAAAGGTCTGCTTCAAGTTTCACTGATGAGGTGATACATTCTTTCTTTGCCAATCAAACGGAAGATGAAAGCTTTATTAGTGAAGACCTTGAACAAATTAATGATGCTGAAGTTGAGGAGATGGATATAAAATGGCACATTGCCATGGTTGCTTTAAGGGTCAAACGATTTCAGAAGCAATATGGTAGGACTATCAACTTCAACAACAAATCACCAGTGGGATACACAAAGAGGATTGTTGAATGCTACAACTATCACAAGCATGGGCATTTTTCAAGAGATTGTCCAGAGAAGAAGTCTGCTGATGAGAAAAGAGTTGAAGATGGGAAGATGGAAAAGAATCAGATGAGTTTGCTGACAATGGAAGCTGGAGGAGTCAATTGGGGTGAGCATCCAAGAGTAAATGAGGAGTCTGATCATGCTCTCATGGCCATTGGTAATGAGGTATCATTATGCTCTAAATTATGTACTGACTCATATAATCATGTTAAGGCTTTATGTGATGAGCAGCAAGAACAAATAGGTGATCTAGAAGTAAATTTATTAGCACATAAAAATGCTGTAAAAACTTTAGAGGCACAAAAGGTCACCCTTCAAAATCAACATGCTGCTTTAAATGAAAAACTATACTTTCAAGCTAATAAAATATATGAACAAGATGAGAAGCTTAAAAGGTATAGACAATTAGGGCTTAAAATTCAGAAGGAAAGGGATGAGCTGAGAAAAAGGGTAGATCAATGGAACAATTCAAACAATAACCTGTTTAAGTGTTGGGATTCTCAAATTAAGTCAAATAAAAAATGTGGCTTAGGATATGAGGAAAGTGAGAACAGGGCTATATTTAAGAATAGAGAAGAGGACTATGCTGATAAACCTTTGTACAATAGGTTTGTTAAGTCAGGTGATTTTAAGGGAGTACCACCACCTTTGAGTGATGACTATACTCCTCTTGAAAAAGAGGAGTTAGATGATTCACTCTTTGTGTATGGTAAGAAAGGTCCTCAAGTGCCTGAACCAACTACCTCAGAGGACAAATCTAGTAGATATTCTTCTTGTCAATCCAATGACTCTGAAGGATCTATTGATAGTTCCTCTGATCACTCTAAGTCTGAGTCAAACAATGAGGAAAAAGAGAATCCTGAACCTAAGGTCGTTAAGAAGTGTGAACCTGTTGTTACTAAACCTTTAGTGACTGAACAAAAGGCTGAAACAGTTAAACCTAGTTGTGTCAATCACATAAAAACTCCTAGGGAATCTGTTAAATTGAATGAGTCACCTAGAAGCAATAGTGTTCACAGAGAAAGTAGGAGTAGTTACAATTATGCTCCTAAAAGATGTTTTGTGTGTGGAAGTTTGAGTCATTTAATAAGAGATTGTGACTTCCATGAAAAGAGAATGAAAAGAGAGGCTGAGCAAAAGAGAATGAATGTAAATAAGGTTAATGGTTCAAATAAACCAGTTTGGAACAATGCTAATAGAGTTAACCATGCCAACCAGTTTGTCCCCAGACCTGTTCAACTAAATAACACTACCAGACCTAACTCCTTTGTTAGTTCTGGTAGACCAAATTTTGGGTTTGGCTACAGATACTTTAATGTGAATAGGCAAAATGTTAATTTTAGGAGGCCTAAAGTGAATACTGGTTATGTTAACTCTGTGAGACCTAATGTGAACACTGGTTTTGTAAGACCCAAGAAACCTTTTCAAAAACCTCAGGTGAATGAAAATTTTAAAAGAACAAATTTTTACAAAGCTCATTCACCTGTGAGAAGACAAGTTGGAAAGCAAACAGCAAAACCTTTAAAGGGAAATGGGGGTTCTGCTGTTAAGACCTCAGCATGTATGTCTTGGGATTCAAACAAAAATAAATCCATGTATAAATCCCAAAACAACAGTGGATCAGGTTCAATTAAGAAATTCAAGCATATTGATCCACAAGGCGGACCCAAGCCTACTCAGGCCTGGGTTCCTAAGAGAAACTAATTTCTCTTCTTTTTGTGCAGGATCATCCACTTTGCTATATGGAAGATAGAGGAATACTTGACAGTGGATGCTCTGGGCACATGACTGGTAACAAGAACTATCTTAATGATTTTCATGAATTCGAGGGAGGTTCTGTTACTTTTGGAGGAAGCAAGGGACAGATAACTGGTAAAGGAAGAATCATTGTGGGCAACATAGAATTTGACAATGTATCTTTTGTGAAAGAACTTGGGCAGTTCAACCTTTTCTCAATATCACAGATTTGTGATACTCAGCATAAGGTGCTTTTTACTGAAACTGATTGTCTTGTGTTGACTCCGGACTTTAAAATGCCTGAAGAACATCAAATTCTTCTTAAAGTTCCCAGACAACACAAAATGTACAGTTTTGATATGAAAGCATCTAATCCTGCAAAAGGTGCTACCTGTTTAATTGCAAAAGCTACATTGGATGAATCTAAGTTGTGGCACAGAAGGTTAGGCCATGTGAATTTCAAAAATATGAATAAACTTGTGAAGAATAACCTTGTGAGAGGTTTGCCTTCAAAATTGTTTAAAAATGATCATACCTGTGTAGCTTGCAACAAGGGAAAACAACATAGGGCATCCTGTAAGGTTAAATTAGAAAGATTAATTACTGAACCTTTACATACCTTACATATGGATCTTTTTGGCCCTACATCTGTCCATAGTATAAATCATGCATGCTATTGCCTTGTCATTACAGATGATTGTACTAGATATTGTTGGGTGTTCTTTATGTCTAGGAAGGATGAAGCTACCCCTTTGATTCAAAATTTCATTAGACAGATTGAAAACCTTATTGATAAACGAGTCAAAATCATTAGGAGTGATAATGGCACTGAATTTAAAAACAAGAGCATGCTAGATTTTTGTGGTAATAAAGGAATTAAGCAACAATTCAGTAATACAAGAACTCCTCAGCAAAATGGAGTTGCTGAGAGAATGAACAGGACACTTATTGAGGCAGCTAGGACTATGCTTGCAGATTCACTTTTACCTACTACATTTTGGGCTGAAGCAGTCAGCAATGCCTGCTACATCTTTAATAGGGTTAGAGTGACTAAGCCTCAAAATAGAACTCCTTATGAGCTTATGTTTGGCCACAAACCAGTTGTTAGCCATATAAGACCTTTTGGGTGTCATGTTACCATTCTTGATACTCTAAGTGTTCTTGGAAAATTTGAAGGAAAGTCTGATGAAGGGTTTTTACTTGGGTATGCATTAAACAGTAAAGCCTTTAGGGTTTACAATTTAGTATCCAAGAAAGTAGAAGAAAATCTGCATGTAAACTTTCTTGAGGAAAAACCCAATGTCAAGGGAATTGGTCATAGGTGGATGTTTGATATTGATTATTTGACTGATTCTATGAATTATGTTCCTGTCTCCAAGGAGAATCAACTTAACCCTATTGCAGGTACCCAAGAAGCTACTAACATTGCAGGTACCAAAGATTCTTCAAATTCAGGGAACATTGATGATATGGCTGAGCTTGTTGTGATTCCATCTACAGAGAACAAGTCTGATGCAGGTGAAGCATTAATCAAGGATTCTTCACCTCAGAAAACAGACTCTGAAGTTAAGTCTGGCAAAGTCAAATCCCCTAGCATTACCAGTACTTCACTTTTTAAGTCTGGTAGTGATGTTCTACCAGACCTTTCTTCAAATACTGAATGTGCTGATTCTGAGATGCCAGAACTTGAAGTATTTCCTAATCCTAATGAAGGTGTTTTTGATGGGGCTTCCTTTGATGAAGGAGGTATTATTACTGATTTCAACAACTTACCCACTGAAGTGGCAGTAAGTCCAACCCCCACTCTCAGGATCCACACCATTCATCCCAAAAGCCAAATAATTGGTAACCCCAAGTCTGCTGTTCAAACAAGAAGTAGAGTGCAACATCAGTCTGCTTCTCTTGCACTCATTAGCCTGATCAAGCAACAACAAAGGGTCAACCATAAGGACCAGCAACATTGCTTATTTGCTTGCTTTCTTTCTCAAAGTGAACCCACTACAGTTTCTGAAGCTTTAGGGGAGGAAAGTTGGGTAGAAGCCATGCAAGAAGAGTTGTTGCAGTTCAAGCTACAGAAAGTATGGGTTCTTGTAGACCTACCTAATGGAGCTAAAGTTATTGGTACTAAATGGGTCTTCAGGAATAAAAGGGATGAAAGAGGGGTAGTTGTAAGGAACAAAGCAAGGTTGGTAGCTCAAGGATACAAACAGGAGGAGGGCATAGATTATGATGAGGTTTTTGCTCCTGTAGCAAGGATTGAAGCTATCAGGTTATTCTTGGCCTATGCATCATATATGGGATTCAAGGTGTATCAGATGGATGTCAAAAGTGCTTTCCTTTATGGCACTATTGATGAAGATGTGTATGTACATCAACCTCCTGGCTTTGAGGATCCTGCTAACCCCAATCAAGTGTATAAGGTTATTAAAGCTCTATATGGTCTTCATCAGGCTCCTAGAGCTTGGTATGAAACTCTTTCACAGTTTCTTGAAGAACATGGATACATCAGGGGTGTAATTGACAAGACATTGTTTATCAAGAGAGATCAGAAGGATATTATTCTTGTCCAAATTTATGTGGATGATATCATTTTTGGATCCACAAGAAAGTCTTGGTGTGATGAATTTGAAGAATTAATGAAGAGCAGGTTTGAAATGAGTTCAATGGGAGAACTTACATTTTTCTTGGGATTGCAAGTTAAGCAAAAGGATGATGGACTTTTTATTTCTCAAGACAAGTATGTTGCAGAAATTTTGAAAAAGTTTGAATTCTCAAATGTGAAGGCAGCAGTCACTCCCATGGAGAACAAAGTGCCTTTAACAAAGGATGAAGATGCTGCTGATGTGAATGTGCATCTTTACAGATCCATGATAGGTTCTCTCATGTATCTTACTGCTTCTAGACCTGATATTATGTATGCAGTTTGTATTTGTTCACGTTTTCAGGTTCAACCAAAGACTTCACATCTTCATGCTGTGAAGAGAATATTTAGGTATTTAAAGGGCAAACCAAATTTGGGCCTTTGGTATCCTAAGGAGTCAGCTTTTGACCTGACAGCTTATTCAGACAGTGACTATGCTGGTGCAAGTCTGGATAGGAAATCAACAACAGGAGGTTGTCAGTTCCTTGGAAGGAGGTTAATATCTTGGCAATGCAAGAAGCAGACGATTGTGGCTAATTCAACTACTGAGGCTGAGTATGTAGCAGCTGCTCATTGCTGTGGACAAGTTTTGTGGATTCAGAATCAGATGCTAGACTATGGTTTGAATTTTATGAATACTGTTATCCACATAGATAATAAGAGTACTATCTGTATTGTTAAGAATCCAGTATATCACTCTAAAACTAAGCATATAGAAATAAGGCATCACTTCATTAGGGATTGCTTTGAAAAGAAGTTGATTAGAGTGGAGAAAATACATACAGATTTTAATGTTGCTGACCTGTTAACTAAGGCATTTGATGGTCCTAGATTCAATTATCTGGTAGTTAACATTGGTATGATGAACCCCTAGTTTGAATTAAGGGGAGGTTTGGCCTAAGGGGAGGTCAAACTGTGAAGTATGTAAAGTATGAATACTTACCAGCATTTAGGTTATTTTTTTTAAGTCTTGTAGTTCTGATTTTAGTTCTGTTAATGATGTGATAAAAAAATATATATATATATATATATATATATATATATATATATATATATATATATATATATATATATATATATATATATATATATATATATATATATATATATATATATATATATTTTGGTTTGTTTTATCTATATCTTTTATTTCTTTTATAGGCAATGCTGGATTAAGTATATTTTCACAAGTTGTTGAGTGAGACTATTGGAACTTCTCACTTGGTGGAGGTGCTTTGCACTAACACATCAAAAGGTTATCAGTCCACCTTGTCTCATCAACACAAGGACTGGCTAATCCTGAGCAAACGGCTAACAGGTAAAGATTGCTCAAATCCGTTTATGGCTAACAATTTGCCAAAAATTGTATGGTACTCAACTCACCATATCTAAGATTAGTGAAGAGTTGGCTAGCCCACAAGATTATGGCTTGTGGTAAAGGCTGTGGAAAACCATAAATGGTAATCAATTCACCATGATGAGGTGCTTTTCCATCAAAGAATTGACTAGTCCAGAAGCAAACGGCTTTTGGTAAAGACTTAACAAATCCGTTGATAAGCTGATGATTTGCTTAAAATCATATGGTTATCAGTGTACCATGGTCTTACACACCAAAACATTTGGCTACTCCAGTAGTAATGGCTATTGGTAAAGAGACATCAAATCCATTAAATTTCAATGATTCACCTCTCACAGGTGTTAACACACCTGGAAGTGATGAGAATAGATATGAAACTTAATATGAATTGATGTACATATAGTCATTGTTGCTGCCAAGTCCATATCAGAAGAGCTTATCAAGATTCAAGCTGCTAGAAAGGAACAAGATCTAAATACATTTCAAAGTGTTCAAGATTCAATCCTCAGAAGGCTAAATCAGAAGAACTTGAAGTTCATGAAGCATGAAGATCAAGTTAGGGGAGGATTGTTGGGAATTATGATGCGTATCAAGAGCAGATAACTTAGGTCTGGTAGTTTACTAAGTTAGGTCTGTTTGTGTTTTAGGTCTGGTTATGTAAAGTTAAGTCTGGTAGTACATGTTAAGTCTGGTTGACTTATTAAGTCTGGTCTGGTCGTGAAGATAGGAAAGTTTGTTAGAGATATGTTAGGAAAAGATACATTACGTGTATGTATCTTTATAGAAGATTTGTGTATATCTTCTGTGTCGTCTAGGGTTTCCTTGTGTTATAAAAGGATCCCAAAAGGTTGTTAGTGAAGCGTGTGAGTTGTACGAATTGATAATAGTGAATATCAATATACGAAGTTAGTGATATCCCTGCTTGTGTTCTTAACTGTTCTTGTTAAGATTCCGCATTAACATTAACAATCACTTAGGGTTTCTCACTTAGATTGGTTTGGATTTATCCTAACCATCTACTAGGTATTCAAAACTACTTAGTGATCCATATACAATTTGTGGACCAACAATCATCACTCGGAAATTCCCTTTCAAATGTTCTTCAACAAAGATCTGGAACTTCTAAAGAATGGAGCTCAAGGGACGACAAAGTACGCTACATCTATCACTTTCACACCAGCCGCTCATTACACACAATCAGCCATTGAAGAAGCAGCTATTAACAGCAATCTGTTTGTTAAAAGGCTCGTCAAATATGATCATGATGCAGAGCTGGGGATTCATCACTGGTACTCTAAAAGACAAAGCTGGTACAAGTACAAACTTGTCCTCCAGAAATCAAAAGAACCAGTTTACAGTGATCTCAGAATATTGGCCGTCATCAACGTAAGCGGATCTAGAAGATGCGATTATATATTTCTAGAAGAGATCACAGTAAGAAGAATCGATAACAATCTTTACAAATTCTCTGAGGCGGATTTTCCTGATCTAAATCTAAATGATATCGAAGACATGTATCTATGAAGGTCCAAGGCAAACTGCAGCACCTGACCAATGAGCTTCGATATGCACTTAGTACTTCCCTCTGTCATTACATCAGGAGAACCATCATCAAAGAACGTGTAGAAGATCTCCAGCTTGGTGTGGAAAGTTATCAGACTCAGCTTAACCTTGTTGAACCACAGTTTCTTCTAAACAGCAATAAGGATCCTCAGTACACCATGCTACATCGTCCAAACTTTGGGTTCGTCTACAGAAGCACAACTGATTTTCACCGTTTCATGGCATTCAATGAAATTCACAAGTTCTGTGATGATACCCTAAAGAATGTACGTGACGGGCTAGCTAATAGAGTTCGAGATTCGATGTTGGAAAAATCGAGAAGATGGAATTCAAAGGAGCTGCGACAAGTCAAGGAATTTATTCGGAAGATGGAAGAACGGTTATACCATAGGGATCAAATGAGGAGGCTAGAGAGCTATGTTGGGGGTCGTCCACCATTCGCCATCAGACTATTTCAGCGAACTGACCCAGTGTTCACAACTTTTGGTAAAGGTGGATGATGTAAGAATTAATTCTCAAATTTCATCATATCATTCTTCTTTCCATAATTGGCCTGTACATTACGGTTTGTGCACACATAACAGTGTACAACCCGGACCTCAAAGAAAGGACCCTGAGGTACGCTTCAGTACCTCAATCCTGAAAAAGGAGCGAAAGCTTCTTACTTATGAGCAGAATTAAAATCAGAATGTTTTCCGATGTTTTTCAAAAATTCTGCTCATAAGGACAAATATTCCCTTGTTAAGGGGGAGTATTTGAAAATATAATCTTTGTTCAAAGAATTATAAATGTTCTTGAAATTCTTCCCTAAAACTCAAAAACAGCATATTTTAATCATAAACGTTTTCCAAAAACATCATGAGTATGCTATTTTTGAGGGGGAGAAGAAAAAGATGATTAAAATATGATGTCTCATTTGCTGGAATCTCGTGTGCTCAAACTCAGAATTGACCCTCGAATTGACGAATAGGAAAGTCAGTAGTCGAAAGGACATGTCCCGGACGGGTAATAATTTCAAGCCAGTTTAACTGGTGATGTAAGCGTGTCTCGCAAAGGACGTGTCTGAGTAGAATGTACCGATTTCGAGCGATAATCTTTGAATCTGATCTGGACGGGTAATAATTTCAAGCCAGTTTAACTGGTGATGTAAGCGTGTCTCGCAACGATCAGGTTCATTGAAAGTCAATCAATTCAAAAAGTGCCAACTCTTTCCGGCATGTGCAAATTTCAAAATTGAATACTTATGCGCACATGTTAAGGGGGAGTATTTCTGAAAATCATCAAACTCTCAAGGTGTCAACAAAATGTCTTTACAATTATCGACACTTTGAGAGATTTTCAATGGTTTGGTTTATGGCATCATTAGGATAGTCATGGAGTTATAAGGTGACTAAGGTTAGGGAAAACCGTCCTATGATCCGCCAGAGCCGGAGGGATCTACCCAAGGACAATACCAATAGTTTAGAACTAGAAAGTCCTAGGTATGATATAAAAAGGAGAAAATGAATGAACGGAGAAAGAAGGGGTTGAAGAATTAAAAAGAAAAGTAAAGAAAAGGGTGAAAAGAAATAGCCCTCCATTTGTTCAACCTTAGGGCAGACACCGGGTTCAATTCATAATCTACTGGTTGATGAGCATCACCGGTATTGAAGACTAAAGACGTCATGGACCCAGTGACGCACTAAAAAACCTTCTAAGCCACTCAAGTGTCTCTCAAAAGACATTTGTTTCATTCACACGGAGAACCCTTCATAATCTATCGACCTCTCACTACGAGAGTGTTGATATTGAAAAGGAGGCAATCTGCTCCACGCCTCCGATGACCAAACAAATGTGCACAAATTGAGTCTAGAGCCATGAGAGTCATCAAAAGATCTCTTAGGTACACTTAGGATTACTCTGGTGTTCTACATCATGGGCATCAGGTGTAAATTAGGAAAAGTGTCCTTCGCAGATCTCAGCAATCTGCCAAGAACATTCATGAGAAAAGTCACAATTGTGATTATCAATGATTGAATGGAAATCCTGCCAGAGCAACATCAAACAACTCTGTCAGCAGGTCACTTCGATAACTCCTTGTGGGTTACGCTTAGTGTTTGCTCCAAACGTTCTACAGTCGTGGGGTGATCTCCAGCGACTCACTGAATCGTGGGTGCACTTCGGTGTGTCCGTGTAATCCCTTTCGGGGGAATCCGGTTCAGAACGGTCTGGGTTAGGATTTGAGAAAGTCTTCACACTATGCTGTTGATGATCTCAAGTCTGAGCCTGTAAGTACCGGTTGGTTCGTGCTGTTGCTGCTGCTGTGGAGCTGGAGTTCGACCATCAAGACTCCATCATGTTCATATGTTGAAGAAATGTTATCTCAAAGACTCAGTAACATCACAAGTTCAACATATGATATTCTAAAGTCAAAAGTTCAAGCACATCAACCTTTCACAAGTTTAAGATTGAAAAGTAAGGACATGTTGCAGTTAACAAGTCAAATATATATGAGCATGATGGAGAAGACGAGAAGACATTGGAGATTGGCAGTAAGAGACAACATCATATCATTATTATTCAAGAACAAAGAAACAACGATTATAAAGACGTCGGAAGCCTAAGAAGCAAAGAAGACGTCGGGCAACATTGATGATCAAGACTTAGGGGGAGATTGTTAGGAACATGTCTTAAATATTTACAAGTCTTGTTCATTTATAATGTTGCAAGTTTAATAGGATTATATTGTTTGTAATTATGGACCGGTCCATTAGTAATCCATGGACCGGTCACATTAGAAAGTTCATGTTAGTAACATGCATGGGAATATTCCTAGAATGATTCCCCTTCCATTGCCTATAAATACAAGGAAAGGGATACATTATTTGTGTTGGTTTTTCATGTTAAGTGCGGAAGCTCTGCTTGTTCGTGTAACGTTTGATTAATTGAAAAGCCTACCATTCTTATTCTTCTCTTCTTATTTCTCTTCTCTAGTTTAGCTTATTAGCTTATTGCTTTTCATACGTAGCTTAATATAGATAGTAGTACGTGCGTCTTTTAGTCTTAACGTGTGTGTGTTTGAGATTATCAACGTGACCTACATGTTTTTAAATGTTTTTGCAGTCTAAATGTGACAGAAATGATGAGTATTTAGACACTCAACAGTGCACATAGACAAACACTAAATATAATGTCCGGTCTACTAGCCGTTAGGTAGAGTAAACTACCAATCATCCTTCTATATTTAGTGCTATCTACGGATTCACTTTCATCATCCTAGGTAAGTTTGGTTTCGTAAGACATTGGTGTTTTCATGGGTTTTGAATCTTCAAGACCAAACTTCTTAAGCATATCATTGATATACTTAGATTGGTTGAAGTGTATCTCATCATCTAATCATTTAATTTGGAGATCTAAGAAAAAGTTTAGTTCCCCCATTATACTCATTTCAAACTAGTCATGCAAGATTTTTGAGAAATCGTTGCATAGCTCTTTGACAAGTTGAACCGAGCATAATGTCATTCACACTTATCTGGATTATGATAACATGTGATTCCTTTTTCTTGGAGAAGAGATTATTGTCTACTAAGAAAGTCTTAAGTTGATCATACCAAGCTTTTGGTGCTTGCTTAAGTTCAAATAATTCTTTCTTGAGTTTGTAGACATGGTTTGATTTTTCAAAATGGGCAAAGCCTAAGGCATTTCTAGGAATGGGTTCGAAGGTTTTATAGAGATGGGTCAAAAGCATCCCGTAGGGTCCGAACGAGTTCCTTAGATAATAATGACGTGACCTAAGCATCGATGTCATAGATTTGAGTTATCGTCCAAGGGAGTGAGACAACGATTTGTCTTTAGGTGTTTTATCTAATTTGATAACGTAATCGTTATTCAAAACACCTTTTCCTACGGTTATGCCATCCTTAAGTATTTTACTACCATTTTCACTAAAAGGATGTTATACTTATTATGGCATAGTTGACTAATCCTAAGCAAGTTAAATCCAAAGTTATCTACAAGAGCACCACCATTAATAGTGAGAGAGTCATGAGAAATTGTACCTTTTCTGATGACTTGACTATCAAGCTTGCTACCGAATGTGACAATACCTTCGTCGTACACTTGGTAAGTTGAGAGAAAGGCATTTGCTTCTCATCATGTATCTTGAATACTTACTATCTTTGATCCACTAATTTGATTCTAACTTGACTTTTGAGCATACCTTAGTTCTAGACAAAGCTCAAACTTTTGGTTCCCAATATCTCATGGGTCCATTTGGGTTAGACACGACATTACCATGGTTCACTGATATCTAGCATATAATCAAAGGGAATTGCCACAAATTTTTCCCTAGGCATGGTTCCTTCATAAAATGAGGAGTCTACAATCGTTTTAACCCTATTCTTATTTTGACCTTTTCCTATAGAGACTGATGATTTTTGTTTGTTATTAGTTGTACTCGTGTTGGGTTTTCTAGTGACATTAACAGAATTTGTACGATCTAATTTAATAGCCTTCTGTTCAACTTCTGTTTCCGCGGATCCTTTGGATACACCTGGCGGAACCAAAATTTTGGATCCGCCAGATCCGTGGTTATCAGAAATAGTTGGAACAGTTTCTTTTTCTTTTTCCGTTTGTTACAGAAAGTCACTAAAGTTTCCATTTCTCATAAAATCTGGTTTGAAACTACCATGAGGTATTCTTTGCATTTTCATTATGTCATCAGTACAACTTAAGTGTTTGTCAAACCTTTTGAATTTGGAGTTTTGTCTGACAAGACTCCCCTGTGTGGATTTTAATGTGTCTATTTCAAGTTTTAGTTTTTGACATAAAACACATGTTTCTCTAATACCTCTAGCTCTTTCTAACCTTATAGCTTTCTCTTTTAACTGATGAATTTCGTTTTCTAAAAATTCTTTTTTGGTTTTTAAGAACTTATTTTTGCTTATAATTTTTAGAGTGATTTCACATAGTTTTCTATATTCTATATCTAATGTGTTATCACTAATAAAAGAGTATAACGAGTTAGAATGTACCTCTTCTGTGTCATGAGCCATTAGAGCAACTTCGTCGTTCTTAGGCTCGTCGTCATCTCCTTCACTATCACTCCAAGCTCCACTGACAAGGGATCTTTGAGACTTGTTCTTTGGAGGCTTTGGACATTCTCCTATAAAGTGACTAGAATCTCCACATCTAAAACACTTTCTATCTACCTTTCCTTTCCTATTATCATGGTCTTTCCGGAAGGATTTCTTTTCTTCACGAGGTGGTCTGACGAACTTTCCTCGTCTCCTGAAGAATTTCTTGAAATCTCTTACAGCCATGGCATACTCTTCATCTTCACTACTAGCACTAGATTCTGCATCACTACTTGATTCTACCCTAGCTTTCAAGGCAATGGACTTCTCCTTTTTGCCTTTGACTAATTCAAAATATTTTTCCATTACCTTCTCGTGAACTTTGAGGTTTCCAATGAGCTCATCCAGTGTCATGCTTGAAAGATCCTTGGATTCTTCAATAGCTGTCACCTTAGCTCTCCACTTCGGGTGGAGTGCTCTTAGAAATTTCCTGACAAAATTCTTACTAGAAAAAGATTCGTCAAGTGCTTTGAGAGATGTAATAATAGTATTAAACCTAGAAAAAGCACTATCAATGGTCTCATCCTCAGAGATAACAAATTGTTCATATTGTTGAACAAGAAGATCAATTTTGTTATCTTTGACCTGTGAGTTCCCTTGATGAGTGATAATTAGTGATTGCCAAATATCCTTAGCCGTTTTACACTTGAAAATTCTTTCATATTCTTTCTTAGGTAAGGCATTGTAAAGCATCATTTTGGCTTCATTATTTTTGGCAATCAATTTCTTTTGTTCATCACTGTGACGAATAAAAGAGTTACCTATATCCCGGCCACCTGAAATATCACTACTTATGGGTTTGTAATCACCCTCTACAATAATATACCACAGATCTATGTCCTTTGACTTCACATATGTCTCAAAGCGATTTTTCCAATGTATGAAACAATTAGGTTCAAATAGTGGTGGTCTTTGCATGGATTGCCCTTCTTTAAAGTTTTCAAAATCCATTGATCGTTTCAAGTTTTTAAAATACAATATATTTTGAAAATCTTTAGTAACACTGCATTGGTACCAATTGTGGAAAACTAGAAGGGGGGTTGAATAGTTTTTACTGTTTAAAATTAATTCGCTTTGTTACTTATCGTGATTTCAAAGTAAAGTAAACAATCAAGCACACAAACAAGTAATGTAAGTAAATAAGTAAAGAGAGGAAAGATCAAACCATATAACACGGATGTTTATAGTGGTTCGGCTACAAGGACTCTTATCCTTGCCCTACTCCACTCCTCGAGCCTCTAACTCGAGAGTTATTCTTCACTAAGAAACAAATCTCCCTTCTCGGCGGAGAAAACCTTAATACACGTCGCTTACACCTTTTTCCGGCACAAAGCTAAATACCGAGTTCTTGTTTAAGGAAGAACCAACCTGACGTCGCCTAAATGATTACCGACACTAAGCTAGATGTCGAGTTCTTTACAAGGGTACAACCACTCCCGTTTGGTTCTTTACAAGGGTACAACCACTCCCGTTTGGTTCTTTACAAGGGTACAACCACTCCCTACACTCTATGTGTTTTGAGGACTAAAACACTAACCGGTTTCTACTGAATAAAAGATGCAACTATGATGTGTGAACTGATGCAAGATCACACAGACTCTATACTACAGGATGACAACAGTATGTCGATCCTTCTATGTTGAGATCTTCTTTGCTACAAAAGGAAAGATCTATGTAATGTTAGTATGCTAAGGGTTAGTGATATGTAAATGAAAGGATATCTAATTTAAGCTATGTAAGTGATAAAATGGCCAAATAATCAGCTTGCTATTTATAGGCAAAGCTGATGAACAGGCGGCGGATCCGGCGGATCCCCAAAATTGGATCCGTCCGTGTATGCTTTTGGGTCCGCCGTGTCAGGCCAGCTAAGAGATCTCCAAATCTTGCCATATCTTTCTATATCTTCAAATGTCAACTCTTTGGCTTGAAGATCTAAACAAAATATCACAAAATCTTACCAAGATTGTGTAGATGATGCTTGCCATGATGTCATCCTAATATTTAACTAATAAAGTTTCCATTTTAAGAAATAAACATGTAAACTTGTATATGTCATTTCTAGAAAACTTTGTAATGTAAAATGTGTTTGTAAAATGCTTATCACTATAAATGTAAAAGACTTAATCTTATTTATGCTTTGCTTAAAGATAAACTTTGTAATTGTCATTAACAAAACTAAGCAAAGATCGTAAAATATAAATAACGTTTTTAGGACGATATTTGTATTAACAGTTGTTATAACTTGAAAAGATTACTTGGAAACATCATAGGATGCCATTGGAACAAATTTGTGCAAACATAAATAACAAGTTTTGATAAATTGTGAAAAAACTGATGAACAGTATGTCTACAGTGTTATCGAAATTTCTTGTATAAGAAATTGTCAAAATTGTCAATTTCTATCGCAATTGTCAATTTCTATCAGAATTGTCAATCTCTATCGGAATTGATAAATTCTATCGGAATTAATAGATTCTATCGGAATTGTCAATTTCTATCGCAATTATCAATTTCTATCGGAATTGATAAATTCTATCGGAATTGATGAATTCTATCAGAATTGATGAATTCTATCGGAATTGTTGAATTCTATCGGAATTGATAAATTCTATCGGAATTGATAAATTCTATCGCAAATGTCAAATTCTATCGGAATTGATAAATTCTATCGCAATTGTCAAAATTTATCGCAAATGTCAAAATTCTATCGCAATTGTCAATTGTTATAGAAATTGTCAGATTCTATAGAAATTGTCATTTCTATAGAAATTGTCACTTCTATAGAAATTTCCATTTCACATAAAGTTGAAAGTTGTCAAAATTGCTATGTTCCAACTTGTAAAATCATACAAAAGGATCACATGAGAAACAACAAGTTTAACTAATACTAACTTCTGTGTATCTTGCAAATCTGTGTCTGAATGATGTTTTTAGTTATCTCAAAATGGCTGCACCTCCACAACAATCACTTCCAATGCTCACAAAGGAAGAAGTTTTCCCACATGGCTTTAAGGCAGAGTTTGGCAACAACAATGCGAGAGTAGACTTTGAAAAGATAAAGTGTAGTGAACCAAGCTGTCAAATTACAATGGAAATACTCAAGAGACACAAGTGCAGATGTTTGCTAGATAGATCTGACAGTATTCCTGAGTTGTATATTCATCAAATGTGGAGTACCCTAAAGCTGGACAATGATGAAAGATACTTCACTTGCACACTGGATCGTAAGACAGTAAAAGTCACTCCAATACACCTCCGCAAAGCTTTGGATCTCCCAGAACCACCAGAACCTGCTAACAGATATTAGCCCACACCAACTGAAGATGAACTCCTCAAATTCCTCATTGAGATTGGATACGATGTTCAACCTGAAATACCATTGACAAAGATTTCAAGGGTCAACGCCAAATACATCCCACAACCCTGGAAAACCATATACTACATTTTGGTTCGTTCAGTCTCAGGGAGGGACAGTGGTCATGAGCACCCACGTATGTCACACCTTTAAATCTTCTGGGGAGTAGTCAATCAGAAAAAGGTTGATTATGCATAACTCATCTGGAAAGACCTCGTTTTTCAAATCCAAAGTCGATATCAGAAACCATCTGCCAAAATTCCATTTGTTCGATACTCCAAATTGCTCATCAGTCTTCTGCTTGATGAATACACAGACATCTCTCAACGACTTGAAGACCGAGAGATACATCAGTACAGAATGGACAAGCTCATCAGTCTAATCTATTTTCCCAAAGGAAGCTCCCATAAGCAAGGGTCAAGGCTACCAGATTCTTTGTTAACAAACTCAGTTAGAAAGACCCAAGCTTTCAATGATTATGACAGAGCTTTTGAAAAAGGTCAAGTGGGTCTTGCTAAGCTTGGAGAAGAGTCCGGATCTACAAAGGCTCGCTCAAAAGGAAGCAAGACTGGGAGTGCTTCTAGTGCATCAAAGCAAATCAAACCTTCTCCACCTAAATTCATCAAAAGAAGAGTTAAGGTAAATATTCCTAAGCCAGAACAAGAAGAATGTGGGATTGTTGCTGAAGAGGAATCTGACTTAGAAATTGAATCTGAAGAAACTATTTACATGAAAGAACAGTTAGATACTCATGCAGCAATAATAGAAAGCAAAAAGTATCTCAAGGAAGATGAAGCCAGAAGAGCAGCGTTAAGGGTTGAAGAACAAAGGAAAATTAAACAACAAAAGGGAGCTGGAGGATCTGGAACAACTAAAGAAGTAACTCCAACCCACTCTGATCCGGTTAATCAACCCGAAGGGTCTGGAGTTGCTACAAAAAACTACCCCTCCTCCACCAAGTCCGGTTAATCAACCCGGCAAGGACGAGGAAAAGATGACTGAAGAGGAAACAAAGGATGACAAGATGGATGAAAGTGAAAAGATGTAATCAGATGAAGAAAACATTGATGATTTCTTGAATGATACTGATGATGATGAACAATTGACGGATGAGGAGGAAATTACTAAGGCTGCTAACCAACTGGAAGCTGAAAAGAAGATGGAAGATGATAAGAAAATGGCTGAAGAACAAAAGAAGAAGGATGAAGAAGAAGCCGATAGATACATCCAAACACATCCTATCACTCCACCACATTCTTCACTTACTCCTCCAGAGCCTCAGTCACCGCCAAAAGATAAAACTCCTCCTAAATCATCATCACATCCTTCACCACCACCCCAACCATCTCCAGTCAAAAGAGCTGCAACAACTGAAGAAACACTAAAAACAATCATCTAAGGCAAGAAAGCTAAGAAGATCGTTAGGCTGACACGGGTTGAAGTCATCTCTCCTACAGCAAAATAGTTGAAAAAGGCTGCAAAACTAGCACGGGCAAAGAAAGATAACAAACTCAGTAACCAAGTAAACGAGTTTTAGAATATGGTCAAAGGCCTTAGCGATCAAGTGACAGAGTTGCAGGAAACAAAGACTCGCATGGATGAATTCCTGGATGATGATGTTAAAGAACGACTACCCAAGGAAGCTAAGGCCAACACAAAGATATATGTCAAGAAATATATGCCAAAGCTCATGACAAATATTGAAGAGTATGTCGACACCAACCTCACAGAAAGAATTAAGAACATCACAACATCTCAACCAAAACAGCTCAAGGACTTTACGACTGAAGAACTCCAACTTGAACTCCTCACAAGACTCACAAGAATCTTCTCACCAACTAAAGAAGAAATAGCTCTCTATGAGGCTATTAATACTAATCTGGAGTCTTGTAAAGTTGCGGCCGATAAGGGAAAACGTCCACGTGAGGATGAAGACCAAGATCCAAACACCCAGGCCAAGAAACACAAGGGTGATACTGGATCTGGTCCACAGCTTAATGAACCCATCGGACCGTCAACCACAACAGCTACGCAACCACCGAAGGCTTCAGGTTTAGGTCCAAAAGAGACGGAGCATCAGTTTGAGCACGCTGCTACAGAGGAAAAGGAATTTCAACAAGAATTTGATCAACCTCATTCCCCGCCAAAGACCAAAGCCACAACATCCAGCAGGAAATCTTCTCGAAGATCGAAGGTGGTGTCTTGGTTAGATGAAGATGATACACAAGGGAATGAATGGTTTGACCAGTTAGCAAGTGCTCAAACCCAAGTAGACGAAGATTCAAAGAATGAAGACAACACGTTTGAGTTCACACAACAACTCAAACGTACTCAACAAGTCAAGAAAATGACAAAAGGTGAACTTCGTCGAATAAAGAACGATGCTTTTACCTTTCTCAAGGATAACTCCTCA
The DNA here is from genome assembly GCA_021014915.2 of Artemisia tridentata subsp. tridentata. NCBI lineage: Eukaryota > Viridiplantae > Streptophyta > Magnoliopsida > Asterales > Asteraceae > Artemisia > Artemisia tridentata. Next base: position 230,053,571 of record CP139508.1, on the reverse strand, counting down.
AGTGCAGCTGAGCTCGAGTATCACCTCAAAAACATTGCTCGAGCAATGTCTTGCGACTTCAGCTGGACCAATCCAGATGTAATCGGTGGCAATGATAGTAAGAACAAGCCATACATCAAAGACTGGACAAAGCCACTACCGGTGATAAGAGTCCACGATCGACCAGCCATTCCATACCGTTTCTGTTAGGAATATAAATATTCAGATGAAGGCTCGGTTACCCCGAGCATCTATTTAGCATCTACATAGCTCGTAGGCTTATTTATATTAACTTATCAATATTAGTATTAGTATTATTAGATTAGTCGTATTTATATTTGCGGAGTGGGTCGGGGCTTTCCCCACTGTCAGCTCACTCCACAGCCCACTAGGGGCATAATATTAGTAAGTATAAATACCCCTTCCCACACTTGGGAAGGGTTGGAACTCTTGTCACAATTTCACCTACAATCTAATAGATCTCAAGTTTTCTCTCAAGGGTTTCCCACTCTCTCTCTAGTTCATCTCAACTCTCTAAACATGGATCTAATCTTCCATGAACCAAGACCACCCGAATCATCCACACAATCAAGATGGTTATTTCCTACAATTGGTATCAAGAGCCATGGTTAGGTCCGGTTTGATTGTGTGTTGGTCTTATTTTGTCTTTGTTCGAACCATCTTTTGCTTATAACTGTTTTGTTCATATGTTTGTTCGAATCATGTTTTAAATCTACTTTTGTCAAACTGTTTCTACACATCAAAGTCAACAACGTTTGTAACAGAACTGGTACTTCATTTGTTTAACATAGTTTATCATTTGTTTTGTTCGAATAATATTCCAAGAAAAATGGTTGGTTGTTGGATCTTATTTCAAGGTGTTGGGCCTTAACTTTTATCTTTGGATGAGGCGTTTTTCATTATTTTTCATTGCTTCTTTTCAAGATGATGTTAAATCTGATGATGTCCTTGAAAGTCATTTTCTTTGTTTGTGTTCGAGCATCATTTTTGTTCACGAGTTTTGTTGAGATCTCTAAAAAGCTTGCGGTCAATGTCTTGTTCGAATATCACTTTCTTGTGGCTAACTGTGGTTTGTATTGGGCTTACAACAAAATTGTCTCTAATGAAAAATTTGGTATTCGAATGGGAAAGTGGACTAAAGGTGATGTTCATAGTGGCTTATTTGTGGCTGAAAATACAAAAGTTCTTGGTTGCATCTTACCAGATTTCTTGGCTGTTGTGATTAGATGGGTTTGTGGCGTTATGTTCATAGCAGCAGTTTGTGTACTAGTTGGAATGGTGTTCATTGATGCGGTTTGTGTCCTATAGGATTGGTGTTTGGCTGTTTGCCAAAACTGGATAAAATGACAAAAATGGTGAAAGTGACATGTGGTCTTATCGAGAATGCGGTTTGTCTATTCATTCACAGACGCGGCTTGTGTGTCGTGCACAGACGCGGCTTGTGTGTTTGCACAGACGCGGCTTGTGTGTCATTCACAGATGCGGCTTGTGTGTCTTGCACAGATGCGGCTTGTGTGTCTTGCACAGACGCGGCTTGTGTGTGTGCACAGACGCGGCTTGTGTGTTTTGCACAGACGCGGCTTGTGTGTTTTGCACAGACGCGGCTTGTGTGTTTTGCACCGATGCGGCTTGTGTGTATTGCATACATGCGACTTGTATGGGTTGACTCAAGTGAAAAAGAATAGAAGGAGATGAAGCAGTGAAGAAGACACCATGACCACTAAACCATAATAACAGAGATTTTTATCGACCTCAGTTTGTAACCATTATCAATCAATCACTGCCAACACAATCCAAAAACAATCACAATCTACTTCAACTCTAACCTAATCACATCTCCTCATATTACAACCTCATGCCACACCTTCAACATGACTTTAATCGAAAGGTTCTAATGATCTCAGATTTTATCGTGGTTAGTCAGATTAACCATCAAAACTAATCAAGGTCTTTCACACGAAACTAAATCATCACTGATCCTGTCGACATTAAAGTGGCTTTATATGTCCGAATAGTCACAAGAAAGATTGAAACAAGATTGTTTCATCTTTTATTTTCTTTCGGCTCACTAAACTAAAACAAAACTGAAAATTAAAGTAAATTAATGAAGATCTCATATTTGTTCTCATTGGTGGACGGATCTTTAAAGATCAAATGTGTAAGAACATAATCCATCATCAATCCGTGAGAAGCAAGGCCTCTTTAGTAATATCCGAAAATAAAGAATGATTGATAACAAATCTGTTATAATCATTCTTTGGATCGTTCATACAAAACAAAAGGGAAGAAACGTAAAACCTACCTGAGTAAAGATCATAATACCATTGTTGTGTTTGATTCGGATTAAAGAGGCTTCAGTGGAGATTAAGGTTTGGTTGACTATTGTTTTGCTGCGTTTGGGAGTTGAGAGTTTGGTGAGAGCAGATTAGAAAAGAGGGGGGCGTATTTTTTTTTGGTATGAGATTAGGGTAAGAGGCTGGTATATATCTCTTAAGATTAGTGTTAAATATGGATTTGGGCTTCAAAGCATTTAACCAGGGTATTGCCTAATTCATTGGGTCGTTTGATTGTGGACTTAGACTAAGTAAGTATGGTGGGCCATGGAATGTTAACACAAGGACGTTATTTGTTGACGTTATTCTACATTCTATGATTCTAAAATGTGATGATTTGAATGCATTTCATGGTGGGCCATGAAACGTTATTTGTTGACGATTATATGTTAACACAAGGACGGCATGCATTTTGGCATACATTTCATATTTAGTCAAAGTGTTCATGAGTTGTGAATTCGCCAGTTGTGAATTTGCCATAAGGACGGTGGTTTTAATTTTTTGTGGTATAACCATAATTGACAAAAATACTGGTCATCCATTGTTGACATAATTCATGACATAATGATTGGTATTGTTTGGTGTTACAAACTCACGAGGATGCACGCGTCTCGGCTAGTATTTGGGTTTATGAATGTCATCGGGATTACAGAGTTGCGGATTTGGATGTGTAGTCCAATTAGTGCCTACGACTTGAGTGAGCCTGCAATTTGATCTTTGCAATTTAAGTTATAGCTGAAAAATAACGATTTGTTTAATTGCGACTTGTCAAGTTGCGTTTTTGACTTGTTGCGACTTGGCTAATAGCGATTTGACCAGTTGCGATTTGACGTTGCTAGTTAACACTTGCCATTTGACTAATTGTGATTTTGATTGATCGCTATTTGACTTGTTGCGATTAGACAAACTGCGACCTGACTTGTTGCGATGTGATCAAGTTGAGATTTGACTTCTTTGACTTTGAATTGTAAAGATTAGTATTGCAACTCACTCTTAGTTGTTCTTGTTGATTTCACGGTTTCTCTTGTAGATTTTTAGAAAATCCCGCGAAAGATTCGATTTCTCGGTTTAAATCTCAAGAGCTGTAAAATCCCGTGAAATTAATTTTGGACAAGTAGGCTGGACTTGGATTTAGACATAATAAAACTTACGGGGTTTTTACTATTTTTTTCGGGATAAGTTTGTGCTTCAAGATCAGCAGGAATTGGGAAATTATGGTAATTTGGTTGGTTTGTTAATTCACGGGTTGGTGTACTTAGTGTCACAAACATCTCGGGGTGGATGGATGCACGATGTTTGATGACCCTTGCTCAAGCGTATTTAAGGTGATTAGACCTGGATGTTCAAGAAGTGGATATATACAATAAAGGATGGAAGGTTGGGTATATATCACTACCTATATTTAAAGGAGTTACGTTGTTGTGCTCAATATAGGTTCTAAATCACAATTTGCAATTTAAGGTGATTAGACTTGGATGTTCACGAAGTGGATATATACAATTAAGGATGGAAGGTTGGGTATATATATCACTACCTATATTTAAAGGAGTTACGTTGTTGTGCTCAATATAGGTTCTAAATCATAATTTAGTGCAAGTTTAAGTCGCGGACTTGTTCTTTATCAAGCTTCATCAAGTGATTGTTGTTTCTCAAGCTTCTAATGGGATTGTTGTTCAAGATCTTCTCAAGAGGTAGTCAGGCTTAAAGACAAGAGGTGATTTGTTTGGAGACATGTTTTAACCTTTTACTTACTTTAAAGTCATATGCATTTCATCAAGCGGTTTTGTCATATTGCGAGCTTCAATGAATTGTTAATCTACTAAACCATTGATGATGAGGAAAGCAAGGGGGTACTACAAGAGAGTCTTAATCACCATCTTCGTTGCAGTAGTTTCATTTGTCTCTTTCCATGTTTTGTGCCTGACAAATTCACAAACATCACGGACTCTCAGCTTTGGCAAAAAGGTCATTTCATGTCCTTTTTGAGGGGGAGAATTATCGCAAGTTTCCTAGGAGTTCCGTCTCCAGCGATGTGAATTTTAGCGGTTCCGGTTACAGCGGGTCAGATCGTATCGGCTCAGTCTCCAGCGGTTTGAATCTTAGCAGTTTCGGTTACAGCGGGTCAGATCGTAGCGATTCAGGATTCAGTGGTTCAGTCTACAGCAGTTTGATACTTACTGTTGTGCAGTTAGTTCTTGAATTTATTTCTCAGATAAATCTCAAGAACTGTAAAATCCTGTACACAGTACGACAACTATTCCACATCCAAGTAGCTGGGTCAGACAGCTTTGTTTGATAGGACTGACTATGAGTCATGGGCACTTCTAAGAATTAGCGCATGTTTCTTCTCTTTTTGGCTAGTCAACAGCACAAGATGATCACGAAGTTAATCAGGTATTCTTTATTTGTGATTGAAGTTGAATTTCACGAAGGCGTCTACTTATTTTATCTTGAAGTCGGGGTTGGTTGGATGCATGACCTTCATTGATAACTTGCTCGTGCTTAAAATTTTAAGTTGAAGACTTGGGTTATCTAGTTACCAGCAGTCGGGGTAACTATCACTTAAGAGTCATGGGAGTACTCAGTGTCACACGTCAATGACGATGTCGATAATCGCAAGAGGTGTTAATGTCTCATACTTTGGTTGGGTATTGAGCTCTTAGAGATTTGCTTGGAGCATTAATTCTCTACACCGTTCTTCCAACATTAGTGCAAGCTTAAGTAACAAATTTGGGGACTTCTACTTCAGTTTTCAGTATTGGTATATCGGGTTTCCTTCATCAAGTGGTCACTAATCTGTGTACAAGGTTGGTTAGTTGGACAAAGGTTTTAAAAGTTGTGATGTGAACTGTAATTCTCTCAAGATATTCTTAACCCAAACTGATGTTCACCAAAACCAAATCAGTCATGCCACATTCAATCTGTTACTGTCTCACGGTTTCTTCTTGATTTTGTAAAATCCCGAGAAAGAACTTATTTCTCGGTTTAAATCATAGATTTGTAAAATCCCGTGATGATGGACTATGCGCTCTTAATCATGATCGGGTTAAAACCATTATCAAAGTTCAGTTAAAGCATCATAAAGGGCTAGATTTGGGCATTAACCACAAGACGTGACTACGGCGTTAATTCATTATTATTTATTTGAGGCTGAAGTGAAATTTCATGGGTGCGTGTACTTAGTATCTGAAGATATCGGGGAGGTTGGATGAAGATTCTTCGAGATCCTTGTTCGAGCTTTCAATACAATGACGAGGACTTGGATATCTAGTTATTTTGTCTTTCTCTCTATTACAAAATAACTATCACTTTAAGGAGTCACGTTGTAGTGCTCAGTGTCACACGAAGTTGTGGATATCCAAGAGGTGATGTACGTCTTATACTTGATGGTTGGTTGGTTGAAGAGTATAGAGTACTTAGGGATTCTATGTTGCACGAAGTCTCTACACCGCTCTTTGTCACGCATTAGTACAAGTTTAAGTCACAAGTTCGGGTTATATTACTTCAGTATCAAGTTCATCATATTGGGTTTTCTCCATCAGTGGTCACTACATCAAGCCGACAGAATGATAATGGGGTTGGTAACGAGTTAGATGAGAGAAGAAGTAAAGAGAGAGTTATGACGTCTGTACAAGTCAGTGCAGGCCTCGCTCTTCAACATAATGACGTCTGAATACCTCAGTTCAGGCCTCGTTCTTCAAAGAAAAGAAAAGTGTACGCTTGAGTGCACTTTATCTTCAAAAGAAGAGGAATCTTCTTATTTATGGCCATTCTCATCAACAAGTTTCACGCTCTTTCCGTGCTTATTCAGTCTTCAAGTGGATCGGCGCATATTGGAGTATTCTATTATTCACTTATTCAACCAAAAATTGCATTTGACAGGCATATGCAATTTTTGAGGGGGGGAAAGGGTGAATAAACAACATGTTAGTCTTCAAGAACCGTCAAGTGGAGCTACTTACCATTGATGGTATTCATATTCACAAGTTCAATCATCAAAAATTGCAATTGGCAGGCATATGCAATTTTTGAGGGGGGGAAAGGGTGAATATTTATCTACATGTTAGTTGATGATTGAGAAATGGTCATACGACTCCTGAATACGTCAGTTCAGGAGTCGTGCAAACCATGGTTCTCCAACACTACTTCTTCCTCCGTCTATCAAGGTGTTGAAGAACATGGTCATGGAATGCTAATCGACAAAGTCTCACGGGTTGGTCTAATCAGCAACAATGGGTTTCTAGTCAATGCTTCAAGTACACGTCATCAGGCTACATGTACACATCATGATGATGATTCCGATTAATCGTAACCATCATGGGGGAGAGAAATGTGTACACCAAGGATGCACAGCAGGTTCACGTGATCGGGCTTAATCATTTATTCCGGTGTTGATAACCGCAGAGATGATCAGTGGTTCAACTTGTTACCTTGGTATTTACGTTTCACTGTTACGTCATGGGCTGATTAATCGTAACCATCAGGGGAGAGAGAATGTGTACATCAAGGACGCACAACAGGTTCATGTGATCAGGGCTTAATATCCAAGGATGGATACATACTATAGATGATCAGTGGTTCAACTTGTTACTTTGGTGTTATACTTAAGACTGAAGAAGGTCGAGTCGTTAGTCTATTCTACATTCTCTGTTGGGAGTTATCATCTCATGTGTATGCTGCGGGCTGATGGGTTACATGTAAGGTTACTGGAAGGCATTTGGTGAGATTAAGATGATTGGTATTCTGTTCCTCCACATTGGGCAATCTTGAAGAAGGTCGAGTCTACAGTCTTCTCCACAGTCAAAACATGTTGAGTTCTTTTCTTACAACTTGATATTTAACTTAATCCCATGACAGTTCTTGTTTGATGAGTTGTGGAGTTAAGTTAGGTTCAAGTTGTTCCGTAGTTTAAGGTTAAGTCCAACTTGATGTTAACCTAATCTCATGACAGTTCTTGTTTGATGAGTTGTGAGGTTAAGCTAGATTTCAGTTGAGGCTCAACTTAAACTATCGAAAAGATACCTAAGGTTTTTGACGGCTTTACTCATGGGCGGGAGTGTTATAAGACTAAAGACGGCATGCATTTGGTTACCTAAAGACTTCTTCTTATTATGGGTGGTCATCCAAAATCTTCTTCTTCTTCCTATTTTGGGTGATCGTCAGAGGTTGTCAGATTGGGGGAGAGCACTAATTAGGGGAGAGTGAAAAGTCTGAATTAATCCCTGATTAAATGTGCTCACTTTACTCTTCAGCAAGTTAAATGATGGAAGCGGAAAAGATTCAGGACGCTGAGGAGTAATGGTTTTCGGTTAGTATCCTTGTATATATTTTGCTTCTTACATTCTTTTTCATATTGTATACCTTTTTGTAAATAGATATATAGAAATCTTGCTTATTGTAAATAGAGAAACGTAAAATCAGAAAAACCATAAAAATTAAAAAATTAGAAAAGACCAAAAATAGTTTCACCTAGGCATGTCTTCTGTTTATCGATAACATTTACGGACTTAGAAATGTCATTCAATAATGGCACGGGTCTTTAAATGAAGCTCGATCAGAAGTTAAAATGGATTGTTAAAACATGTCTTAATGGCTTGCTATTACTTTAGATAGCAACCCGCGCTTCATATTGGGGAAAGCACGTCGCCAAAAAGACGGCTGTTCCTCCAACTGGGTGATGTTCACCTGGTCATGGATTACTTCATATCCATGTTTCCTGATTTGATGTACGTTTCAGTGCATCATTTCTTGTAAAAGAAGAGAAATCTTCTTAGTATAACAAATAGTTTTCATTCCATGATTCTTCTGAAAATTATTTGTGAGACACGTGGTGAATATGTGTTGTATGAAATTTGTTTATACTTGGATTGTGCATAAAATGTGTCACTCAATCAACGACCACAATACTTTATTACGGGTCATTGATTGAGGGGGAGAGTGAATTCAAATTTTATATCATCAAACGGATTTATTGGTTAAATCATACTTGTTAGAAATGGTTTTGTAGTTAATGGGGTATTAGTTGAAGAGGATCTTGCTAAAACTTTATATCAAATGGCCAAACGTGTTAGTTGCTAGAAAGTTTAGGACATTATGTGCAATTTGCTTATAGTTTCCTAGCTTTATGTATCTAGAAGGATCATTTGTGTTACTTTGGTATCCTCGTTTAATCCCCTAAATACTTTAAGACTCAAAACCTAAAAGAAGTAAGAAAACCAATTGTGTTTGATGTTGTTGAATACTCCAATGACAGTTGTATGATCTAAATGAATGAGTTTCAAAGGTTGTTTGACTTTTGTTAAGGCAATTGATGCTTAATTGTTGTTGATATTGTGCATATGTTCTCAGGATTTGCTTAGGTATATTGCTATCATGTTAGAATCATGTTCCTAAGATCCTGAGTTGAATATTGATATCTGTGTGAATTGTCATGTGCATGATTGCTATTTGCTCTTCATGCTAGATAGTGGTTTGACGTAGTCCCTGATTGTGGTATGATTATAAGATGAACTTGGCATTATAATGTGGCAAGCTGCTGAAGGGTAGCTATTAAGGAATAGTGTATCTGTATGTATGTATATCTGTGTTGATATTCTTATGCAGATTCCATAGCCAAAATGAATGTGCCAGTTCCCATTCTAACCATTTGATCAGACGTTCAAACTCTATTGATTGGCTCGGAATTCACCACAACAAAAACGTCGGCAGCAACAACAACAACAACACTTTCACCACCGCCACCACCATTCATCTATTTTGGTCTCGCCAAGTGGGGATCAACGACATTTACGAAAGATTTGTTGGTGGATGGATAGTTGATGTTGACTACTAACTCAGAAAAGCGGGTGATTACATCATCTATGCAAAAAGGTCAATATCATTTGTGTCATAATAATCAATTGTGCAAAATAAGCAGTGAATCTCCCTCTTAGATTAAGGGGGAGCATAGTATGTTCCATCATCAGACTACATTAAATCAGACACATTTTCTCCCACATTTTCTAACTTATTTAAATCAATTGGGATCACAAATCTCAAAAGGTTTGAAATTTTTGATCGGGGGAGAGAATGTGATTTAAATATGAAACCTGATGAAAATGTGATGTTTTGGACTTAAATGTAAGCTCTCCCATATGTGCTAAACTCTTTCGTATATCGATGCACATATTGAGGGGGAGCGAATTGACAAAAAGGATTTGGCATTGCAAGAGATCGTGACTCAGTCTTGACAAATGAATTGACGAAACTTGAACTGTCATCAATCGAAAGGATACGTCTTGGCCGGGTAATAATTTCAAGCTGGTCTAACCAGTGATGTAAGCGTGTCTCGAAAAGGACGTATCTGAGTAGAGTGTACCATTTCGAGAAACTTTATGTGGATTTGACCAGGCCGGGTAATAATTTCAAGCTAGTCCAACTAGTGATGTAAACGTGTCTCGAATCGGTCATGTTCACGGAAAGTGGATCAATTCAAAACGTGCGAGCTCTACCTAACATGTGAAAATTTATAAAACAATCAACCGAGCACATGTTGAGGGGGAGCATTTGAAAAATATAAAACTCTCAAGTGTTTACAAAAATGTGTTTCAGAATCATGAACACTTTGAGAGATTTTTCAAAGATTTGGTTTATGGCTATCGTGGAAGTACACCAAAGACTGACCATTTTAATTAATGTATGGAGTTATAAGGATGGTTAGGTTAGGCTCAAGTTCCCACGATCCCGCCAGAGCCGGAGGGATCTACCCAGGGACAATCCACTAGTTAGTATAGAAGTCCTTAGGTATGATGAAAAAGGAGAAAAGTGGATAAGGGAAGAGTGCCGACTGAGATGGAGCTAGTACTGGAACAAACCCAACAAGGTACTAGTAATGAAGTCTCGGTAAGCACTGAAGGGGTTGAAGAATGAAAAAGAAATGTAAAGATAAAGGGTGAAAAGAAAGAAGCCCTCCTTACAACTTAGGCAGAAACCGGGTCAATACATATGCTGTCAGAATCACTTAGTTGATTGCTGGCATTGAAGACAAAGTATCATGGACCCAGTGATACGCTGCACAACCCTCCCTAGCCACTCAAGGTCCCTCAAAGGATTCTTGTTTCAATTGTCACGGAGTTCAATACATTTCTATCGTCTCTCTCACTCCGAGTTAGATGATATTGAAAAGGTGGCAGTTCTCTCCAGCCTCCGCTTACCAAATCATAACGCACTATCGAGTCTAGAGCCACGAGATACATAAAAAGATCTCATAGGAACACGAATTATTTCTACACTGGGTGTTCAACATTAAGGACACCAGTTGTAAACTTAAGAGTCCTACGCAGATCTTAGCAATCTGCCAGAACATTTATGAGGGAATTTACAAATGTAATTCTCAATGATTGAATGGAAATTCCTGCCAGGGTCAACATCAAGCAGCCCTGAAAGCAGGTCACTTCGGTAATTCTTTATGGATTACGCTTAGTGGTCACGGCGGTTTCCAACGGTCTACAGTCGTGGAGTGATCTCCAGCGACTCACCTAATCGTTGATGTGCTACGGTTCGATCTTAAAAAGCCCTCTGTGGGTTTTCGATTAGGAACGGTCTTGGTAAGGATTAGAGAGAGTTTTCACACTATGCTGTTAACAATCTCGAAGTCCGAACCTGTAAGTACCGGTCGATTTGTTGCTAACTGTCGTATGCAGGAACTTCTGGCGATTGTAGCTGTGGAATGCTGTAGCTGGTTGCTGTTGTAGCTGGTTGCAGAAAAGATGTCAATCCTCTACCACATGTTCACACTACATCATCATTGTAACTCAACAAAGTCATGATCAACCTAAAAGACCTTTAACACGGCTTCTGCAAACTCTGATGCTAAAGATCATGACACCAAATAGTGTGAGCATGTCGGCTCAAAGATTTATACATCACATGGAAACATACTCCTGAAAGATGACATGGAAACAAATGTTGGATGATAAAGTCGAAGAATACTCAAAGATCATCCAAGACAATCAATCAGTCATCAAATGATTACTGCTGGATACACAATGCACAAAGATACAAGACTTTGAAGAATCAAAGACTACGAGCTATAAAGACAAGTTCAGAAGAAAGAATGTTAGGAATATAAATATTCCTAACATTCAAGTTATTATTTCCGGGGTGACCTCCCTTAGGGGGAGATTGTTAGGAATATGAATATTCAGATGAAGGCTCGATCACCCCAAGCATCTATTTAGCATTTACATAGCTCGTAGGCTTATTTATATTAACTTAGCAATATTAGTATTAGTATTATTAGATTAGTCGTATTTATATTTGTGGAGTGGGTCGGGGCTTTCCCCACTGTCAGCTCACTCCACAGCCCACTAGGGGTATAATATTAGTAAGTATAAATACCCTTTCCCACACTTGGGAAGGGTTGGAACTCTTGTCACAATTTCACCTACAATCTAATAGATCTCAAGTTTTCTCTCAAGGGTTTCCCACTCTCTCTCTAGTTCATCTCATCTCTCTAAACATGGATCTAATCTTTCATGAACCAAGACCACCCGAATCATCCACACAATCAAGATGGTTATTTCCTACAGTTTCTTCTTCAACAATGATCTTGAGCTACTCATACACGGAGCTGAATGTCAACCAAAATATGCAACCTCGATAACTTTGATACCAGCAGCAAGCTACACACAACCTGCCATCGAGGAAACTGCAACTCCACTCTTCGTTCAACAAAAAGTCCAGTATGACCACGATGCGCGCCTGGGTATCTATCATTGGTTCGAGAAAAGGAAGACTTTGTACAAGAGTAAACTCACCAAGAAGTCACCTACTCTAGGGAAAAGTGACCTCAGGATTCTTGTTGTGGTGAGTGTAACGGGTGAAAAGAAATATGACTACACTTTCCAGTCCAAAATCAAAGTTAGAAGGCACGACCAGCAGCTTTACACGTTCTCTGAAGCAGATTTCTCAGACTTAAGTCTTAATGACCTTGAAGACATGTACCTCATTAAAGTTCAACGGAAGCTGCAACATCTCACTACAGATCTTCAGTATGCTTTCAGCGCTTCTATACTCCACTTGGGATCGAGAGCTACCAGAGGAAGTTAAATCTAACTGCACCAACATTACTTCTTCCTGGGAGTGGCAATGAAGCTCAATACACCTTGAAGAAAGAACCTACCTACGGGTTCGTTTATAAGAGCGATGTTACGATCAATTGCTTCCTGGCGTATAACGAGATCCACAAGTTCTGCAACCACACACTGAAGAAGGTTCGTGATGGGTTGGTAATTCGGGTTCGAGATCAAGAATTGAAGAAGTCAAAAAGACGGACGAGTGATCAGCTAAGACAAATCCGTCAGTATGTATGGAAGATCGAAAGGACGCAGTTTCACAGAGATCAAATGAGGCGGCTAGAGAGTTACGTTGGAGGATGATGCGCGCGATGTGTCGTTGCGGTTTAGCAATATTAATGCCTACTCAAGTTTTAAATTTATATTTAGCCGACTTATCAATAACACACACACTTAACGGGCAGTGTACCCGGTCAGTATGAATATAATGGTAAGTAGAGTGTCGATCACTAAGAGTGGAACGTATTATCTAGTTATTCTAATCAGTATTTTAATATCTTAAGTTAGCTGTACAACCTAATCTAACGCAAGAGGGTTCAGCCTGAGAGACTGGCACGGTTTGGTTATGATTAAATAGTAAACTAAACTAATGAGCACGAATCAGCGATTAGCACACACGTACACAGATAGATACTTGAGACAATAAGAAGACCTGTCCTGATAATTAAGTAGCTTGTCACTTGTTTTATTGCTAGTTTTATATGAAGTGTATATAATTAACCCTTTCTCGTTGGCTCTAATCTTATCGGCGAGTAAACCCTTAATGATCACTTATGTCTATCCCACTATCCTAGAAACGATAGAATAAATAGGCGAGGAAGGGGCATGGCGACCCAAGCAATGCTCAGCTAGACACAGAGGTTATCAATGCACTAATAAAAGTCACCAAAGACATCAACATATAAACTTTAATTAATGGGAAAGCAATTTTAAGGGGTGGACATGATATTTCGTAGTCACATGACATCAGCCCATCAATCCTGATGAATTAAAGTGTATTAATACAATAAAACAAAACTACTTAATGAATTGAATACATGCAGGACCTTCTTAGAGCTCTTGTATCTTCGTTTAGGTGTGTCTTGTGCTGCTTGGTCGTCTGAATTCGGCTCCAGGGTTCTTCTGTCTTCGACTGTCCAATATCTTTCTCTCCTTCAAATTCGTCTGACTTTGGGGTATTTATAGTTTCTGTCTGAGGGTTAGATGCGGCGCATAGGATAAGTAGATGCGGCGCATTGACTTAACTTCGCGTGGGGTCCAAGATTAATATATTCAGGAATATTCGTACACCGCATTAAGATGCGGCGTAACTCCTTTTCTCTATGCGGCGCATGTCCTTTGCTGTCTTGGATTGTAACTTGTGAAATCTTGATAGTGATACACCGTATGTAAGAAGTATGTTGCGGCGTATCTGGAGCAGAATGATCTTGATCTTGTACATTTCAGTAGACTCTTAACATCTTGCTTGTTTTGCTCCATAAGTAGTCCAAAATCGCCAAGTTTCACATAATACTTGTTTTTACCTGAGAATTACAAAAGTAAACATTAACGTATCAATTCTCATATATAATATAATAAAACAAGTCAAATAAATAGGACAAATGATGATAATAAAATGTACTTATTTGAGTTCATCAAATATCCCCCCACTTGAACTTTACTTGTCCCCAAGTAAACCTTAGAATAAATCTTATGAAAATGTATCCTAAAAGATATTAGGATTTATTTTTATATTTAAGCATGTATTCGTTTTGTCATAATTGCACAACCAAACACTTAACGAATTAGAAATAAAATAAAATATTTTGATAAAAGCAAATCTAATCGTTTAACTGTCCAGTCGTGACGAATATTCTATCATAAGCTTGGCAAGTATACGCATCTCCCCCACTAAAGCCAAGGAATAACAAGTTTAAAGCGATAAAAATGGTTTGTTGGTTAAGGGTTAATCATTCTTCTTAATCTCTATCGATCTCATATTCCAGAAAAGGCGACAAAATCAAAAATACATGATCGAATCCACGACCACGATACTTGCAATTGCTCAAATCCTTAACTCGAATAGGCTAAAGATAGGACCAAGTAATCTTTACCAATAATATTATATCAAAAAGAGCGACAAAATCATAAATACATAGCCGAATCCACGACTACGATACTTAAGATTGCTCAAATCCCTAATCTCAATAAATCAAAGGTTTGGATGAAGAATGATATAGGGTATGGATAACATTTGGGATACAAATTGGTGTAAAATGAAAAATAAACAAAACAGATAAATTAAAATCCTAAGTGTGGTAAATTACTTTCCCAACCATCCCATGAATAAGACTCATATCATTGAATAACTCACGCTTTAACACTTGAAACACACGCTTTAGGTAGACACGAATTATACTCAACAAGATCTCAATCAAAGAATAACCTTAGTTGGCGTTCCCATAACGGCCAACTCCCATTCAATCCATAAATATAATATAACAAATAGTGGTGATATCGCCCACTTAATACAAAACTTTACATAAGTTGGTTAAAACAAACTTCCAACTTTTCCTTTTTCTTTTTCTTTTCTATTTTTTCGATTTTTTTTTTTTTTTTTTTTTTTTTTTTTTTTTTTTTTTGACATCAACATATATGTGTGAAATTTCACAACTTTTCTATCACTATCTTTCCGGATAATTTTTCCATACTCTTCATACTTTCAGAAATAACTGTAATAGCGAAAGTAGTAAACACACGAAAAATAAACTCAAAGTATATACAATATTTACTTTCATACCAATTGCATTGTGCAATTTCCTGACTCAACCAAAGATAATGAATTACGCACGCGAACACAGGTAATGTAAGGAAACACACTTTGCCTAAAGCAATTAACCAACCACGGATTTTAATCTACAGGGTAGGCTAAGGTGTAAGGGTGTAACGAAACATTATGACAAAGGTGTAAGAAATGAAAGGAATGGCTCTGAGTGTTTTTCTAGGGGTATCTTACTCTAAAAGTGAGAGTAACAAAGGGGTTTATACGGGGGTTAACTAACCAATGTAGTTAGTTAATATCACATAACATATAAAGGCTATTTGGGTGTAATCCTAGAAATTTACCAATTTAGACAAGTCATTCCAATTATATAGATAATACTTATTATGGTGGTCTCGAATAGTATATAAGCCAAGTTCTAAAGTTTACAAGTCACCGGCACACTCATAGATTTGTGAATTTTGAAAAGTTCACAATTTTTGAAAATAATGTTATGTGTGCAGCTATATAATTTAGACTTTAAACAAAAAACATGCTAGAAAAATTTTAAATTTAAGCATATTAAGTACATATTAAGCATATTTTTGAAAAATAAGGACAAGTAAACGTTCTAATTCTCCAATCCCCCCACTTAAGTTAAACAACGTCCTCGTTGTTTGTATCAAAGATTAAAAAATGGAAAATAAAAGAATTAGAACATAATAACTCCCCTGAGATTTGCTCGGTATGATCCTCCATTATTCGTATAAGAGCAAAAATCAACTTTCTTGTGGATTAGAACGTTTAAGCTTCATAGATGATGTATCCACAGGAATGCAGGAATCTATAATACCATTCAGACTTTAACACACCTGAGTTAAGAAGGTTCAAACTTGCATAATACATTAGTAGTTAGTAAAAATAAAACTAAAAATTAAAATGAAAATCATCAGGTCAGTCGATACGCCGTATCTTATGGAAGAAGATACGTCGTATCGAGCCTGGAATAAATACGAATCAGAATAAAAGATGCGTCGCATCCTTAACCAGGGATGCGCCGCATTAAAATAAACTGACAGAAAGTTTTAAAATCAAAAATAAAAATGCAGAAAATTAAATAAGATATGACCAGTGCAAGCGATGCGTCGCATCTTATGATTGAGATGCGCCGTATCTTCTGCAGGTCTGACAGACTCGACACAGAACAGAATGTAAAAATTCTCCGGGTTGTCTCCCGATCAGCACTTGTCTTTATTCCAGAGTCTTCAAGTTAGACTCACGTTCAGCTCCTTATTTTGTTCTTGCGAGATCTTCCATCTCAATCTCTCTCTTAGTTCCATATTCAAGTAACCAAACATTCTTTCCGCTAATTGGAACATCCTTGACACTAATCCGCCTCTAGTAGTTATTCCATTCTGGTCGTGCCTTTGGAACAAAACTCCTTTAATCACCTTCGACAATTGGTGCACTTCAATCGTCACTTCTCTAATCATATAGTTTTGTTCTTTCAGCAACAGTCCATTGATGAAAGTTTCGACCTCATGATGCTCCTTATCACATTCGTGGGCAAACTTAGATACAATCTCATCGGTTGTAAGTTTGATCCATGGTCCTCCGAACCAGCTTGGGAAAATATCAATCATGATTCCTGAAACACAAAACAAATAGGCTTCGAAGTAAAAAATTTCTAAGAGACAGGAAAGATGATTAGAATTTTCTCCGCTCGGGATAAATAAAAGTTACTGATATCTGAAGACGATGCGCCGTATCCAGAAAGTTGGATACGCCGTATCTTATTACGTTAAAATTTAATCAGACTTTTATTCAGAAAACAGATACGCCGCTTATAAACAAGAATGCGCCGTATCAAATTTAATTTATCAAAAATCGGTTATATTTATTAAAAATAAATGCGTCGTATTAACAAAAGCTAATGCGCCGTATTTTCGTTACGTTTCAAAATACAAGATTTTTGATTCAGAAGATGCGCCGTATCGATAAAAATCGATGCGTCGTATCTGTTTAATAATTCGAAAACTGTTTTTAATTTAAATAGAAAATACGCCGTATCTGTTAAAACAGATGCGTCGTATGGCGTTAGGGTTTAGAAAAATTTCTTATTAAAAACAGAATACGCCGTATCTTGGGGAAAGATGCGTCGTACTCGAATTTATTAAACGCGTTGTATTTTATAAAAATTTAAACGCAATACGCCGTATCTGTGAAAACAGATGCATCGTATCGTTTGTATTAGCACAATACACCGATAGCAGTATGCAGAAAAATAGAAAAACAAAAATAAAAACAAACAAAAAGAAACAAAAATTAAAGAAAATAAAAAACACACAAAAACAGAAAATATGCAAATAATACAATGAATGCAATTTATCTAATATATAACAGGGTTAGTGGTTAGAATCTAAAAATTAAAACCTAATTAAAATACTAATCAAATTAACAGATAATAACAATTCACTCCCCGGCAACGGCGCCAAAAACTTGATGCACGCGATGTGTCGTTGCGGTTTAGCAATATTAATGCCTACTCAAGTTTTAAATTTATATTTAGCCGACTTATCAATAACACACTCACTTAACGAGCAGTGTACCCGGTCAGTATGAATATAATGGTAAGTAGAGTGTCGATCACTAAGAGTGGAACGTATTATCTAGTTATTCTAATCAGTATTTTAATATCTTAAGTTAGCTGTACAACCTAATCTAACGCAAGGGGGTTCAGCCTGAGAGACTGGCACGGTTTGGTTATGATTAAATAGTAAACTAAACTAATGAGCACGAATCAGCGATTAGCACACACGTACACAAATAGATACTTGAGACAATAAGAAGACATGTCCTGATAATTAAGTAGCTTGTCACTTGTTTTATTGCTAGTTTTATATGAAGTGTATATAATTAACCCTTTCTCGTTGGCTCTAATCTTATCGGCGAGTAAACCCTTAATGATCACTTATGTCTATCCCACTATCCTAGAAACGATAGAATAAATAGGCGAGGAAGGGGCATGGCGACCCAAGCAATGCTCAGCTAGACACAGAGGTTATCAATGCACTAATAAAAGTCACCAAAGACATCAACATATAAACTTTAATTAATGGGAAAGCAATTTTAAGGGGTGGACATGATATTTCGTAGTCACATGACATCAGCCCATCAATCCTGATGAATTAAAGTGTACTAATACAATAAAACAAAACTACTTAATGAATTGAATACATGCAGGACCTTCTTACAGCTCTTGTATCTTCGTTTAGGTGTGTCTTGTGCTGCTTGGTCGTCTGAATTCGGCTCCAGGGTTCTTCTGTCTTCGACTGTCCAACCTCTTTCTCTCCTTCAAATTCGTCTGAATTTGGGGTATTTATAGTTTCTGTCTGAGGGTTAGATGCGGCGCATAGGATAAGTAGATGCGGCGCATTGACTTAACTTCGCGTGGGGTCCAATATTAATATATTCAGAAATATTCGTACACCACCTTAAGATGCGGCGTAACTCCATTTCTCTATGCGGCGCATGTCCTTTGTTGTCTTGGATTGTAACTTGTGAAATCTTGATAGTGATACGCCGTATGTAAGAAGTATGTTGCGGCGTATCTGGAGCAGAATGATCTTGATCTTGTATATTTCAGTAGACTCTTAACATCTTGCTTGTTTTGCTCCATAATTAGTCCAAAATCGCCAAGTTTCACATAATACTTGTTTTTACCTGAGAATTACAAAAGTAAACATTAACGTATCAATTCTCATATATAATATAATAAAACAAGTCAAATAAATAGGACAAATGATGATAATAAAATGTACTTATTTGAGTTCATCAAATATCCCCCCACTTGAACTTTACTTGTCCCCAAGTAAACCTTAGAATAAATCTTATGAAAATGTATCCAAAAAGATATTAGGATTTATTTTTATATTTAAGCATGTATTCGTTTTGTCATAATTGCACAACCAAACACTTAACGAATTAGAAATAAAATAAAATATTTTGATAAAAGCAAATCTAATCGTTTAACTGTCCAGTCGTGACGACTATTCTATCATAAGCTTGGCAAGTATACGCATCTCCCCCACTAAAGCCAAGGAATAACAAGTCTAAAGCGATAAAAATGGTTTGTTGGTTAAGGGTTAATCATTCTTCTTAATCTATATCGATCTCCTATTCCAGAAAAGGCGACAAAATCAAAAATACATGATCGAATCCACGACCACGATACTTGCAATTGCTCAAATCCTTAACTCGAATAGGCTAAAGATAGGACCAAGTAATCTTTACCAATAATATTATATCAAAAAGGGCGACAAAATCATAAATACATAGCCGAATCCACGACTACGATACTTAAGATTGCTCAAATCCCTAATCTCAATAAATCAAAGGTTTGGATAAAGAATGATATAGGGTATGGATAACATTTGGGATACAAATTGGTGTAAAATGAAAAATAAACAAAACAGATAAATTAAAATCCTAAGTGTGGTAAATTACTTTCCCAACCATCCCATGAATAAGACTCATATCATTGAATAACTCACGCTTTAACACTTGAAACACACGCTTTAGGTAGACACGAATTATACTCAACAAGATCTCAATCAAAGAATAACCTTAGTTGGCGTTCCCATAACGGCCAACTCCCATTCAATCCATAAATATAATATAACAAATAGTGGTGATATCGCCCACTTAATACAAAACTTTACATAAGTTGGTTAAAACAAACTTCCAACTTTTCCTTTTTCTTTTTCTTTTCTATTTTTTCGATTTGTTTTTTTTTTTTTTTTTTTTTTTTTGACATCAACGTATATGTGTGAAATTTCACAACTTTTCTATCACTATCTTTCCGGATAATTTTTCCATACTCTTCATACTTTCAGAAATAACTGTAATAGCGAAAGTAGTAAACACACGAAAAATAAACTCAAAGTATATACAATATTTACTTTCATACCAATTGCATTGTGCAATTTCCTTACTCAAACAAAGATAATGAATTACGCACGCGAACACAGGTAATGTAAGGAAACACACTTTGCCAAAAGCACTTAACCAACCACGGATTTTAATCTACAGGGTAGGGTAAGGTGTAAGGGTGTAACGAAACATTATGACAAAGGTGTAAGAAACGAAAGGAATGGCTCTGAGTGTTTTTCTTGGGGTATCTTACTCTAAAAGTGAAAGTAACAAAGGGGTTTATACGGGGGTTAACTAAACAATGTAGTTAGTTAATATCACATAACATATAAAGGCTATTTGGGTGTAATCCTAGAAATTTACCAATTTAGACAAGTCATTCAAATTATATAGATAATATTTATTATGGTGGTCTCGAATAGTATATAAGCCAAGTTCTAAAGTTTACAAGTCACCGGCACACTCATAGATTTGTGAATTTTGAAAAGTTCACAATTTTTGAAAATAATGTTATGTGTGCAGCTATATAATTTAGACTTTAAACAAAAAACATGCTAGAAAAATTTTAAATTTAAGTATATTAAGTACATATTAAGCATATTTTTGAAAAATAAGGACAAGTAAACGTTCTAATTCTCCAATCCCCCCACTTAAGTTAAACAACGTCCTCTTTGTTTGTATCAAAGATTAAAAACTGGAAAATAAAAGAATTAGAACAGAATAACTCCCCTGAGATTTGCTCGGTATGATCCTCCATTATTCGTATAAGAGCAAAAATCAACTTTCTTGTGGATTAGAACGTTTAAGCTTCATAGATGATGTATCCACAGGAATGCAGGAATCTATAATACCATTCAGACTTTAACACACCTGAGTTAAGAAGGTTCAAACTTGCATAATACATTAGTAGTTAGTAAAAATAAAACTAAAAATTAAAATGAAAATCATCAGGTCAGTCGATACGCCGTATCTTATGGAAGAAGATACGTCGTATCGAGCCTGGAATAAATACGAATCAGAATAAAAGATGCGTCGCATCCTTAACCAGGGATGCGCCGCATTAAAATAAACTGACAGAAAGTTTTAAAGTCAAAAATAAAAATGCAAAAAATTAAATAAGATATGACCAGTGCAAGCGATGCGTCGCATCTTATGATTGAGATGCGCCGTATCTTCTGCAGGTCTGACAGACTTGACACAGAACATAATGTAAAAATTCTCCGGGTTGTCTCCCGGTCAGCACTTGTCTTTATTCCAGAGTCTTCAAGTTAGACTCACGTTCAGCTCCTTATTTTGTTCTTGCGAGATCTTCCATCTCAATCTCTCTCTTAGTTCCATATTCAAGTAACCAAACATTCTTTCCGCTAATTGGAACATCCTTGACACTAATCCGCCTCTAGTAGTTGTTCCATTCTGGTCATGCCTTTGGAACAAAACTCCTTTAATCACCTTCGACAATTGGTGCACTTCAATCGTCACTTCTCTAATCATATAGTTTTGTTCTTTCAGCAACAGTCCATTGATGAAAGTTTCGACCTCATGATGCTCCTTATCACATTCGTGGGCAAACTTAGATACAATCTCATCGGTTGTAAGATTGATCCATGGTCCTCCGAACCAGCTTGGGAAAATATCAATCATGATTCCTGAAACATAAAACAAATAGGCTTCGAAGTAAAAAATTTCTAAGAGACAGGAAAGATGATTAGAATTTTCTCCGTTCGGGATAAATAAAAGTTACTGATATCTGAAGACGATGCGCCGTATCCAGAAAGTTGGATACGCCGTATCTTATTACGTTATAAATTTAATCAGACTTTTATTCAGAAAACAGATACACCGCTTATAAACAAGAATGCGCCGTATCAAATTTAATTTATCAAAAATCGATTATATTTATTAAAATTAAATGCGTCGTATTAACAAAAGCTAATGCGCCGTATTTTCGTTACGTTTCAAAATACAAGATTTTTGATTCAGAAGATGCGGCGTATCGATAAAAATCGATGCGTCGTATCTGTTTAATAATTCGAAAACTGTTTTTAATTTAAATAGAAAATACGCCGTATCTGTTAAAACAGATGCGTCGTATGGCATTAGGGTTTAGAAAAATTTCTTATTAAAAACAGAATACGCCGTATCTTGGGGAAAGATGCGTCGTACTCAAATTTATTAAACGCGTTGTATTTTATAAAAATTTAAACGCAATACGCCGTATCTGTGAAAACAGATGCGCCGTATCGTTTGTATTAGCACAATACACCGATAGCAGTATGCAGAAAAATAGAAAAACAAAAATAAAAACAAACAAAAAGAAACAAAAAATAAAGAAAATAAAAAACACACAAAAACAGAAAATATGCAAATAATACAATGAATGCAATTTATCTAATATATAACAGGGTTAGTGGTTAGAATCTAAAAATTAAAACCTAATTTAAATACTAATCAAATTAACGGATAATAACAATTCACTCCCCGGCAACGGCGCCAAAAACTTGATGCGCGCGATGTGTCGTTGCGGTTTTGCAATATTAATGCCTACTCAAGTTTTAAATTTATATTTAGCCGACTTATCAATAACACACACACTTAACGAGCAGTGTACCCGGTCAGTATGAATATAATGGTAAGTAGAGTGTCGATCACTAAGAGTGGAACGTATTATCTAGTTATTCTAATCAGTATTTTAATATCTTAAGTTAGCTGTACAACCTTATCTAACGCAAAGGGGTTCAGCCTGAGAGACTGGCACGGTTTGGTTATGATTAAATAGTAAACTAAACTAATGAGCACGAATCAGTGATTAGCACACACGTACACAGATAGATACTTGAGACAATAAGAAGACCTGTCCTGATAATTAAGTAGCTTGTCACTTGTTTTATTGCTTGTTTTATATGAAGTGTATATAATTAACCCTTTCTCGTTGGCTCTAATCTTATCGGCGAGTAAACCCTTAATGATCACTTATGTCTATCCCACTATCCTAGAAATGATAGAATAAATAGGCGAGGAAGGGGCATGGCGACCCAAGCAATGCTCAGCTAGACACAGAGGTTATCAATGCACTAATAAAAGTCACCAAAGACATCAACATATAAACTTTAATTAATGAGAAAGCAATTTTAAGGGGTGGACATGATATTCCGTAGTCACATGACATCAGCCCATCAATCCTGATGAATTAAAGTGTACTAATACAATAAAACAAAACTACTTAATGAATTGAATACATGCAGGACCTTCTTACAGCTCTTGTATCTTCGTTTAGGTGTGTCTTGTGCTGCTTGGTCGTCTGAATTCGGCTCTAGGGTTCTTCTGTCTTCGACTGTCCAACCTCTTTCTCTCCTTCAAATTCGTTTGACTTTGGGGTATTTATAGTTTCTGTCTGAGGGTTAGATGCGGCGCATAGGATAAGTAGATGCGGCGCATTGACTTAACTTCGCGTGGGGTCCAAGATTAATACATTCAGGAATATTCGTACACCGCCTTAAGATGCGGCGTAACTCCATTTCTCTATGCGGCGCATGTCCTTTGCTGTCTTGGATTGTAACTTGTGAAATCTTGATAGTGATACGCCGTATGTAAGAAGTATGTTGCGGCGTATCTGGAGCAGAATGAACTTGATCTTGTACATTTCAGTAGACTCTTAACATCTTGCTTGTTTTGCTCCATAATTAGTCCAAAATCGCCAAGTTTCACATAATACTTGTTTTTACCTGAGAATTACAAAAGTAAACATTAACGTATCAATTCTCATATATAATATAATAAAACAAGTCAAATAAATAGGACAAATGATGATAATAAAATGTACTTATTTGAGTTCATCAAATATCCCCCCACTTGAACTTTACTTGTCCCCAAGTAAACCTTAGAATAAATCTTATGAAAATGTATCCTAAAAGATATTAGGATTTATTTTTATATTTAAGCATGTATTCGTTTTGTCATAATTGCACAACCAAACACTTAACGAATTAGAAATAAAATAAAATATTTTGATAAAAGCAAATCTAATCGTTTAACTGTCCAGTCGTGACGAATATTCTATCATAAGCTTGGCAAGTATACGCATCTCCCCCACTAAAGCCAAGGAATAACAAGTCTAAAGCGATAAAAATGGTTTGTTGGTTAAGGGTTAATCATTCTTCTTAATCTCTATCGATCTCATATTCCAGAAAAGGCGACAAAATCACAAATACATGATCGAATCCACGACCACGATACTTGCAATTGCTCAAATCCTTAACTCGAATAGGCTAAAGATAGGACCAAGTAATCTTTACCAATAATATTATATCAAAAAGGGCGACAAAATCATAAATACATAGCCAAATCCACGACTACGATACTTAAGATTGCTCAAATCCCTAATCTCAATAAATCAAAGGTTTGGATGAAGAATGATATAGGGTATGGATAACATTTGGGATACAAATTGGTGTAAAATGAAAAATAAACAAAACAGATAAATTAAAATCCTAAGAGTGGTAAATTACTTTCCCAACCATCCCTTGAATAAGACTCATATCATTGAATAACTCATGCTTTAACACTTGAAACACACGCTTTAGGTAGACACGAATTATACTCAACAAGATCTCAATCAAAGAATAACCTTAGTTGGCGTTCCCATAACAGCCAACTCCCATTCAATCCATAAATATAATATAACAAATAGTGGTGATATCGCCCACTTAATACAAAACTTTACATAAGTTGGTTAAAACAAACTTCCAACTTTTCCTTTTTCTTTTTCTTTTCTATTTTTTCGATTTTTTTTTTTTTTTTTTTTTTTTTTTTTTTTTTTTTTGACATCAACATATATGTGTGAAATTTCACAACTTTTCTATCACTATCTTTCCGGATAATTTTTCCATACTCTTCATACTTTCAGAAATAACTGTAATAGCGAAAGTAGTAAACACACGAAAAATAAACTCAAAGTATATACAATATTTACTTTCATACCAATTGCATTGTGCAATTTCCTGACTCAACCAAAGATAATGAATTACGCACGCGAACACAGGTAATGTAAGGAAACACACTTTGCCTAAAGCAATTAACCAACCACGGATTTTAATCTACAGGGTAGGCTAAGGTGTAAGGGTGTAACGAAACATTATGACAAAGGTGTAAGAAACGAAAGGAATGGCTCTGAGTGTTTTTCTAGGGGTATCTTACTCTAAAAGTGAGAGTAACAAAGGGGTTTATACGGGGGTTAACTAACCAATGTAGTTAGTTAATATCACATAACATATAAAGGCTATTTGGGTGTAATCCTAGAAATTTACCAATTTAGACAAGTCATTCCAATTATATAGATAATACTTATTATGGTGGTCTCGAATAGTATATAAGCCAAGTTCTAAAGTTTACAAGTCACCTGAACACTCATAGATTTGTGAATTTTGAAAAGTTCACAATTTTTGAAAATAATGTTATGTGTGCAGCTATATAATTTAGACTTTAAACAAAAAACATGCCAGAAAAATTTTAAATTTAAGCATATTAAGTACATATTAAGCATATTTTTGAAAAATAAGGACAAGTAAACGTTCTAATTCTCCAATCCCCCCACTTAAGTTAAACAACGTCCTCGTTGTTTGTATCAAAGATTAAAAAATGGAAAATAAAAGAATTAGAACAGAATAACTCACCTGAGATTTGCTCGGTATGATCCTCCATTATTCGTATAAGAGCAAAAATCAACTTTCTTGTGGATTAGAACGTTTAAGCTTCATAGATGATGTATCCACAGGAATGCAGGAATCTATAATACCATTCAGACTTTAACACACCTGAGTTAAGAAGGTTCAAACTTGCATAATACATTAGTAGTTAGTAAAAATAAAACTAAAAATTAAAATGAAAATCATCAGGTCAGTCGATACGCCGTATCTTATGGAAGAAGATACGTCGTATCGAGCCTGGAATAAATACGAATCAGAATAAAAGATGCGTCGCATCCTTAACCAGGGATGCGCCGCATTAAAATAAACTGACAGAAAGTTTTAAAGTCAAAAATAAAAATGCAAAAAATTAAATAAGATATGACCAGTGCAAGCGATGCGTCGCATCTTATGATTGAGATGCGCCGTATCTTCTGCAGGTCTGACAGACTTGACACAGAACAGAATGTAAAAATTCTCCGGGTTGTCTCCCGGTCAGAACTTGTCTTTATTCCAGAGTATTCAAGTTAGACTCACGTTCAGCTCCTTATTTTGTTCTTGCGAGATCTTCCATCTCAATCTCTCTCTTAGTTCCATATTCAAGTAACCAAACATTCTTTCCGCTAATTGGAACATCCTTGACACTAATCCGCCTCTAGTAGTTATTCCATTCTGGTCGTGCCTTTGGAACAAAACTCCTTTAATCACCTTCGACAATTGGTGCACTTCAATCGTCACTTCTCTAATCATATAGTTTTGTTCTTTCAGCAACAGTCCATTGATGAAAGTTTCGACCTCATGATGCTCCTTATCACATTCGTGGGCAAACTTAGATACAATCTCATCGGTTGTAAGTTTGATCCATGGTCCTCCGAACCAGCTTGGGAAAATATCAATCATGATTCCTGAAACACAAAACAAATAGGCTTCGAAGTAAAAAATTTCTAAGAGACAGGAAAGATGATTAGAATTTTCTTCGTTCGGGATAAATAAAAGTTACTGATATCTGAAGACGATGCGCCGTATCCAGAAAGTTGGATACGCCGTATCTTATTACGTTAAAATTTAATCAGACTTTTATTCAGAAAACAGATACGCCGCTTATAAACAAGAATGCGCCGTATCAAATTTAATTTATCAAAAATCGATTATATTTATTAAAATTAAATGCGTCGTATTAACAAAAGCTAATGCGCCGTATTTTCGTTACGTTTCAAAATACAAGATTTTTGATTCAGAAGATGCGCCGTATCGATAAAAATCGATGCGTCGTATCTGTTTAATAATTCGAAAACTGTTTTTAATTTAAATAGAAAATACGCCGTATCTGTTAAAACAGATGCGTCGTATGGCGTTAGGGTTTAGAAAAATTTCTTATTAAAAACAGAATACGCCGTATCTTGGGGAAAGATGCGTCGTACTCGAATTTATTAAACGCGTTGTATTTTATAAAAATTTAAACGCAATACGCCGTATCTGTGAAAACAGATGCACCGTATCGTTTGTATCAGCACAATACAACGATAGCAGTATGCAGAAAAATAGAAAAACAAAAATAAAAACAAACAAAAAGAAACAAAAATTAAAGAAAATAAAAAACACACAAAAACAGAAAATATGCAAATAATACAATGAATGCAATTTATCTAATATATAACAGGGTTAGTGGTTAGACTCTAAAAATTAAAACCTAATTATAATACTAATCAAATTAACAGATAATAACAATTCACTCCCCGGCAACGGCGCCAAAAACTTGATGCGCGCGATGTGTCGTTGCGGTTTAGCAATATTAATGCCTACCCAAGTTTTAAATTTATATTTAGCCGACTTATCAATAACACACACACTTAACGAGCAGTGTACCCGGTCAGTATGAATATAATGGTAAGTAGAGTGTCGATCACTAAGAGTGGAACGTATTATCTAGTTATTCTAATCAGCATTTTAATATCTTAAGTTAGTTGTACAACCTAATCTAACGCAAGGGGGTTCAGCCTGAGAGACTGGCACGGTTTGGTTATGATTAAATAGTAAACTAAACTAATGAGCACGAATCAGCGATTAGCACACACGTACACAGATAGATACTTGAGACAATAAGAAGACCTGTCCTGATAATTAAGTAGCTTGTCACTTGTTTTATTGCTAGTTTTATATGAAGTGTATATAATTAACCCTTTCTCGTTGGCTCTAATCTTATCGGCGAGTAAACCCTTAATGATCACTTATGTTTATCCCACTATCCTAGAAACGATAGAATAAATAGGCGAGGAAGGGGCATGGCGACCCAAGCAATGCTCAGCTAGACACAGAGGTTATCAATGCACTAATAAAAGTCACCAAAGACATCAACATATAAACTTTAATTAATGGGAAAGCAATTTTAAGGGGTGGACATGATATTCCGTAGTCACATGACATCAGCCCATCAATCCTGATGAGTTAAAGTGTACTAATACAATAAAACAAAACTACTTAATGAATTGAATACATGCAGGACCTTCTTACAGCTCTTGTATCTTCGTTTAGGTGTGTCTTGTGCTGCTTGGTCGTCTGAATTCGGCTCTAGGGTTCTTCTGTCTTCGACTGTCCAACCTCTTTCTCTCCTTCAAATTCGTTTGACTTTGGGGTATTTATAGTTTCTGTCTGAGGGTTAGATGCGGCGCATAGGATAAGTAGATGCGGCGCATTGACTTAACTTCGCGTGGGGTCCAAGATTAATATATTCAGGAATATTCGTACACCGCCTTAAGATGCGGCGTAACTCCATTTCTCTATGCGGCGCATGTCCTTTGCTGTCTTGGATTGTAACTTGTGAAATCTTGATAGTGATACGCCGTATGTAAGAAGTATGTTGCGGCGTATCTGGAGCAGAATGATCTTGATCTTGTACATTTCAGTAGACTCTTAACATCTTGCTTGTTTTGCTCCATAATTAGTCCAAAATCGCCAAGTTTCACATAATACTTGTTTTTACCTGAGAATTACAAAAGTAAACATTAACGTATCAATTCTCATATATAATATAATAAAACAAGTCAAATAAATAGGACAAATGATGATAATAAAATGTACTTATTTGAGTTCATCAAATATCCCCCCACTTGAACTTTACTTGTCCCCAAGTAAACCTTAGAATAAATCTTATGAAAATGTATCCTAAAAGATATTAGGATTTATTTTTATATTTAAGCATGTATTCGTTTTGTCATAATTGCACAACCAAACACTTAACGAATTAGAAATAAAATAAAATATTTTGATAAAAGCAAATCTAATCGTTTAACTGTCCAGTCGTGATGAATATTCTATCATAAGCTTGGCAAGTATACGCATCTCCCCCACTAAAGCCAAGGAATAACAAGTCTAAAGCGATAAAAATGGTTTGTTGGTTAAGGGTTAATCATTCTTCTTAATCTCTATCGATCTCATATTCCAGAAAAGGCGACAAAATCAAAAATACATGATCGAATCCACGACCACGATACTTGCAATTGCTCAAATCCTTAACTCGAATAGGCTAAAGATAAGACCAAGTAATCTTTACCAATAATATTATATCAAAAAGGGCGACAAAATCATAAATACATAGCCGAATCCACGACTACGATACTTAAGATTGCTCAAATCCCTAATCTCAATAAATCAAAGGTTTGGATGAAGAATGATATAGGGTATGGATAACATTTGGGATACAAATTGGTGTAAAATGAAAAATAAACAAAACAGATAAATTAAAATCCTAAGAGTGGTAAATTACTTTCCCAACCATCCCATGAATAAGACTCATATCATTGAATAACTCATGCTTTAACACTTGAAACACACGCTTTAGGTAGACACGAATTATACTCAACAAGATCTCAATCAAAGAATAACCTTAGTTGGCGTTCCCAAAACGACCAACTCCCATTCAATCCATAAATATAATATAACAAATAGTGATGATATCGCCCACTTAATACAAAACTTTACATAAGTTGGTTAAAACAAACTTCCAACTTTTCCTTTTTCTTTTTCTTTTCTATTTTTTCGATTTTTTTTTTTTTTTTTTTTTTTTTTGACATCAACATATATGTGTGAAATTTCACAACTTTTCTATCACTATCTTTCCGGATAATTTTTCCATACTCTTCATACTTTCAGAAATAACTGTAATAGCGAAAGTAGTAAACACACGAAAAATAAACTCAAAGTATATACAATATTTACTTTCATACCAATTGCATTGTGCAATTTCCTGACTCAACCAAAGATAATGAATTACGCACGCGAACACTGGTAATGTAAGGAAACACACTTTGCCTAAAGCAATTAACCAACCACGGATTTTAATCTACAGGGTAGGCTAAGGTGTAAGGGTGTAACGAAACATTATGACAAAGGTGTAAGAAACGAAAGGAATGGCTCTGAGTGTTTTTCTAGGGGTATCTTACTCTAAAAGTGAGAGTAACAAAGGGGTTTATACGGGGGTTAACTAACCAATGTAGTTAGTTAATATCACATAACATATAAAGGCTATTTGGGTGTAATCCTTGAAATTTACCAATTTAGACAAGTCATTCCAATTATATAGATAATACTTATTATGGTGGTCTCGAATAGTATATAAGCCAAGTTCTAAAGTTTACAAGTCACCGGCACACTCATAGATTTGTGAATTTTGAAAAGTTCACAATTTTTGAAAATAATGTTATGTGTGCAGCTATATAATTTCGACTTTAAACAAAAAACATGCTAGAAAAATTTTAAATTTAAGTATATTAAGTACATATTAAGCATATTTTTGAAAAATAAGGACAAGTAAACGTTCTAATTCTCCAATCCCCCCACTTAAGTTAAACAACGTCCTCGTTGTTTGTATCAAAGATTAAAAACTGGAAAATAAAAGAATTAGAACAGAATAACTCCCCTGAGATTTGCTCGGTATGATCCTCCATTATTCGTATAAGAGCAAAAATCAACTTTCTTGTGGATTAGAACGTTTAAGCTTCATAGATGATGTATCCACAGGAATGCAGGAATCTATAATACCATTCAGACTTTAACACACCTGAGTTAAGAAGGTTCAAACTTGCATAATACATTAGTAGTTAGTAAAAATAAAACTAAAAATTAAAATGAAAATCATCAGGTCAGTCGATACGCCGTATCTTATGGAAGAAGATACGTCGTATCGAGCCTGGAATAAATACGAATCAGAATAAAAGATGCGTCGCATCCTTAACCAGGGATGCGCTGCATTAAAATAAACTGACAGAAAGTTTTAAAGTCAAAAATAAAAATGCAGAAAATTAAATAAGATATGACCAGTGCAAGCGATGCGTCGCATCTTATGATTGAGATGCGCCGTATCTTCTGCAGGTCTGACAGACTCGACACAGAACAGAATGTAAAAATTCTCCGGGTTGTCTCCCGGTCAGCACTTGTCTTTATTCCAGAGTCTTCAAGTTAGACTCACGTTCAGCTCCTTATTTTGTTCTTGCGAGATCTTCCATCTCAATCTCTCTCTTAGTTCCATATTCAAGTAACCAAACATTCTTTCCGCTAATTGGAACATCCTTGACACTAATCCGCCTCTAGTAGTTATTCTATTCTGGTCGTGCCTTTGGAACAAAACTCCTTTAATCACCTTCGACAATTGGTGCACTTCAATCGTCACTTCTCTAATCATATAGTTTTGTTCTTTCAGCAACAGTCCATTGATGAAAGTTTCGACCTCATGATGCTCCTTATCACATTCATGGGCAAACTTAGATACAATCTCATCGGTTGTAAGTTTGATCCATGGTCCTCCGAACCAGCTTGGGAAAATATAAATCATGATTCCTGAAACAAAAAAACAAATAGGCTTCGAAGTAAAAAATTTCTAAGAGACAGGAAAGATGATTAGAATTTTCTCCGTTCCGGATAAATAAAAGTTACTGATATCTAAAGACGATGCGCCGTATCCAGAAAGTTGGATACGCCGTATCTTATTACGTTAAAATTTAATCAGACTTTTATTCAGAAAACAGATACGCCGCTTATAAACAAGAATGCGCCGTATCAAATTTAATTTATCAAAAATCGATTATATTTATTAAAATTAAATGCGTCGTATTAACAAGAGCTAATGCGCCGTATTTTCGTTACGTTTCAAAATACAAGATTTTTGATTCAGAAGATGCGCCGTATCGATAAAAATCGATGAGTCGTATCTGTTTAATAATTCGAAAACTGTTTTTAATTTAAATAGAAAATACGCCGTATCTGTTAAAACAGATGCGTCGTATGGCGTTAGGGTTTAGAAAAATTTCTTATTAAAAACAGAATACGCCGTATCTTGGGGAAAGATGCGTCGTACTCGAATTTATTAAACGCGTTGTATTTTATAAAAATTTAAACGCAATACGCCGTATCTGTGAAAACAGATGCACCGTATCGTTTGTATTAGCACAATACACCGATAGCAGTATGCAGAAAAATAGAAAAACAAAAATAAAAACAAACAAAAAGAAACAAAAATTAAAGAAAATAAAAAACACACAAAAACAGAAAATATGCAAATAATACAATGAATGCAATTTATCTAATATATAACAGGGTTAGTGGTTAGAATCTAAAAATTAAAACCTAATTAAAATACTAATCAAATTAACAGATAATAACAATTCACTCCCCGGCAACGGCGCCAAAAACTTGATGCGCGCGATGTGTCGTTGCGGTTTAGCAATATTAATGCCTACTCAAGTTTTAAATTTATATTTAGCCGACTTATCAATAACACACACACTTAACGAGCAGTGTACCCGGTCAGTATGAATATAATGGTAAGTAGAGTGTCGATCACTAAGAGTGGAACGTATTATCTAGTTATTCTAATCAGTATTTTAATATCTTAAGTTAGCTGTACAACCTAATCTAACGCAAGGGGGTTCAGCCTGAAAGACTGGCACGGTTTGGTTATGATTAAATAGTAAACTAAACTAATGAGCACGAATCAGCGATTAGCACACACGTACACAGATAGATACTTGAGACAATAAGAAGACCTGTCCTGATAATTAAGTAGCTTGTCACTTGTTTTATTGCTAGTTTTATATGAAGTGTATATAATTAACCTTTTCTCGTTGGCTCTAATCTTATCGGCGAGTAAACCCTTAATGATCACTTATGTCTATCCCACTATCCTAGAAACGATAGAATAAATAGGCGAGGAAGGGGCATGGCGACCCAAGCAATGCTCAGCTAGACACAGAGGTTATCAATGCACTATTAAAAGTCACCAAAGACATCAACATATAAACTTTAATTAATGGGAAAGCAATTTTTAGGGGTGGACATGATATTCCGTAGTCACATGACATCAGCCCATCAATCCTGATGAATTAAAGTGTACTAATACAATAAAACAAAACTACTTAATGAATTGAATACATGCAGGACCTTCTTACAGCTCTTGTATCTTCGTTTAGGTGTGTCTTGTGCTGCTTGGTCGTCTGAATTCGGCTCTAGGGTTATTCTGTCTTTGACTGTCCAACCTCTTTCTCTCCTTCAAATTCGTCTGACTTTGGGGTATTTATAGTTTCTGTCTGAGGGTTAGATGCGGCGCATAGGCTAAGTAGATGCGGCGCATTGACTTAACTTCGCGTGGGGTCCAAGATTAATATATTCAGGAATATTCGTACACCGCCTTAAGATGTGGCGTAACTCCATTTCTCTATGCGGCGCATGTCCTTTGCTGTCTTGGATTGTAACTTGTTAAATCTTGATAGTGATACGCCGTATGTAAGAAGTATGTTGCGGCGTATCTGGAGCAGAATGATCTTGATCTTGTACATTTCAGTAGACTCTTAACATCTTGCTTGTTTTGCTCCATAATTAGTCTAAAATCGCCAAGTTTCACATAATACATGTTTTTACCTGAGAATTACAAAAGTAAACATTAACGTATCAATTCTCATATATAATATAATAAAACAAGTCAAATAAATAGGAAAAATGATGATAATAAAATGTACTTATTTGAGTTTATCAGAGGACGACCATCATTCTCCATAAGGAACTTCCAAAGACCGGATCCAGTCTTTACTACATTCGGAAGAGGAGGATGATGTAAGGGCTTGATTTACTCATTAATTGATTATTCTTGCATATCATGATTGTTGAAAATGGCTTGTGCACACATCACAGTGCACAACCCGTTCTTGTAAAGAAAGGACCCTGAGGTACGCTTCAGTGCCTCAATCCTGATCAAAGGAGCGAAAGCTTCTTACTTATGAGTAGAATTAAACCAGAATTTTTCTAAGTTTTTCAAAATTCTGCTCATAAGGACAAGTATTCCCTCGTTAAGGGGGAGTATTTGAAACATAACCTTTGTTCTTAAAACAAAAGTTCTTGAAATTCTTCCCGTAAACCTCAAAAAGAGCATATTTTAATCAAACGTTTAACAAAAACAACATGTGTATGCTATTTTTGAGGATGAGAATGAATATGTGATTAAAATATGGTAACTCAAAGTTGAAATCTCACACGAGCTCGACTTAGAATTGAACCCTCGAATTGACGACATCAAGTCAGTAAATCGAAAAGACATGTGCTGGACGGGTAATAATTTCAAGCAGGTTTATCCAGTGATGTAAACGTGTCTCACAAAGGACTTGTCTGAGTAGAGTGTACCGATTTTGAGAGATCTTTCTTTGAATATGACCTGTACGGGTAATAACTTCAAGCTAGTCTAACTAGTGATGTAAGCGTGTCTCGCAAATGTCATAGTCACTGAAAATCAATCAATTCTAAAAGTGCTGACTCTACCCGACATGTGCAAATTTACTTTAAACACTTATGAGCACATGTTAAGGGGGAGTATTTCTGAAAAATGTAAAACTCTCAAAGTGTAAACAATATAAGTTTTACACTCATAAACACTTTGAGAGATTTTTCAAATGATTTTTTTATGGCAACAATAGGATAGTCATGGAGTTATAATGTGACTAAGGTTAGGAAACCGTCCTATGATCCGCCAGAGCCGGAGGGATCTACCCAAGGACAATACCAATAGTTTAGAACTAAAAATTCCTATGTATGATTGAAAAAGGAGAAAAGAAATGAAAGGAGAAAAAAGGGGTTGAAGAATGAAAAAGAAAAGTAAAGAAAAGGGTGAAATGAAATAGCCCTCAATTTATTCAACCTTAGGGCAGAAACCGGGTTTAACTCATATGCTACTAGTTTTCACTAAGGTGACACTGGTATTGAAGATTAAGCCATCATGGACCCAGTGACGCACTGCACTAAACCTTCTTGCCACTCAAGGATCTCTCAAAAGACACTTGTTTCATTTCTCACGGAGAACCCTTCATTATCTATCGACCTCTCACTCCGAGATGTGTTGATATTGAAAAGGAGGCAATCTGCTCCATGCCTCCGATGACTAAAAACCAATAAGCACTTAATCGAGTCTAGAGCCACGAGATACATCAAAGATCTCATAGGAACACTTAACATTTCTACACTGGTTGTTCAACAAAAAGAACACCAATTGTAAATTATAAAAGTCCTACGCAGATCTTAGTAATCTGTCGAGAACATTCATGATAGAATTCACAAAATGTGATTCTCCTGCCAGGGTCAACATCAAACAGCCATGACAGTAGGTCACTTCAGCAATCCCTAGTGGATTATGCTTAGTATTAGCTCCAAAACAGTCTACAGTCGTGGGGTGATCTCCAGCGACTCACTGAATCGTAGGTGCACTTCGGTGTGCCTGTGTAAGCCCTTTCAAGGGTATTCGATTCAGAACGGCCTGGGCTAGGATTAGAGAAAGTCTTCACACTATGCTGTTGACAATCTTGAAGTCCGAATCTGTAAGTGCCGGATGATTTTTTGCTAACTGTTTACCTGCAACGAATCATGGAGACCTGAAGATCCACCATCTTTCCATCATGCTCATATCCTAAAGTAAAGTTCTCACAAAGACTAAGGAATAACAAAAGTTCAACGAAATTAAAGAAAAGTCAAAGATCAAGTATGTCAAACTTTCACAAGTCAACGATTGAAGCTTATGAAGTGAGAACTATGTGATATATGAAGAACAAAAGTCTAAAGACATATGAGCATGGTGGAAAAGACATAAAGACATAGTTGGTGAAAGGCAGATCGAGACGTTACCATATCATGTCCTATCAGGAACAAAGAACAAAGATTATGAAGACGTCAAAAGCCAAAGACGCAAAGATGACGTCGAGCAACCAAGATGACCAAGACTTAGGGGGAGATTGTTAGGAGCACGTTTTATGTATTTACAAGGTCACATCGTTAATTAGGTTGCTCCATTTGGGCTCTATGTATGTTATAAAGCCCATGGCTCATTAGGACCTCATGGGCCATGTGGCCTTGTTTAATTCTTCCAGAAACTTATATGCATGTGACGCCCTAATTCCTATCTATAAATAGAGGGCTCATGCATCATTTTATGTCGTTGGTTTATGTTCATTGTACCGAAGGTTTGCCAAGTTTTATGCGTGAATATAATCAACCATTTCTCTTCTTCTTTCATCTCATCTCTCGTTCTCTATTTATACGATTCATAGTTATTAGTTGTACGTGGTTATATTAGTCTTTAGTATCTTGTGTTATAGTTTAAATAGGACCTATCATGTATATTGTTATTCATTTGATTTTGTTTTCAATTTTGAATTCATTTGAATCTTCAATTCTAATTTGTTTGCGTTTTAGGTCTAAAAGGGTTCATAAAGAACGATGAGTGAATTTCATGGACAAAATAAAGGTAAAATTTATTGATATCATATGTATTTGTTTAATTTAATTCATTTGAAGTGAAATTGCCTTCGATTATCCGAGGCACACCAAGTGTTTGTAATAATTTCTGAATGAGTTTGGTATGTGTGTTTCGTTCAGGTGGTCTGTATATTTGTTGATGATAATGTCTTTATGTGTCGATGAACGATTGTGATTGAGAGGTTGAAGAATGTAATGTTGTTAATGTCTGTCAAGTGTTTGATGAAGTCATGAGGGGAGTGGATGTGTAGATGGTGGTGTTGGGTTGATTGAAACTAATGAGGGTAATGTGTTAGAGTGTGTTTGGATCAACGAAGCAAGAAGATTGTGTGGAGTGTTATGAGGTAAAGCAGGAAGTTTATGGGATGAGGGATTGATGTGTTTTTTTTTTTTTTTTTTTTTGTCCGAGATTTGGTGTTGAATTATTGTAACAGACTTCACAATATGCAAACAAAGGTTAGATGTTAAGATTTGTGTCTTGATTTTTTGAAGTTCAATTTTTAGTTTGCTTAATCTGATAATTTGTTTCAATGGACAATTCATCATTTTTTTTAATCTTTTCTTTAATATGGGAGTACTTTTTGCAAATTGGCCTTATATGTTAATAAATTTATGAATATGTTGGTTTTTTATAACTTATATGTAGCCAACTTAGTCCTTACTACTAATGACCATTTTTGACCCAAAATCCAACCCTGCCTTCTTGGCTCCTCTGCTAATTGTTGTATGGATAAAAGTGTTAGAGATCACTTAAATAAGAGACACATTTTGTCATAAGCTGTCCTATTTTGTTATACCAAGTTTTGTATTCACTTTGTTTCTTTTTCACTGATTTTGTATATTATATTGCTATGCAGGGGGCTAAATGTGCAACTGGGTTACGACGCAAACAACTTCACCAACGGGTTATACACTTTTCCAGTATATTTCTTATTGAGTGGAACGAATGGTTCATGTTTTATATTGAATATGTGAAAACAAGAAATGCCAAATAAGAGATGGTGCAATGGTTAAACAGTGCACATGAACGAATATATTTCATAATATATTGTATATGTACCATAAAGCTATGCTGATTGCTTGAACTTTTTATGGAGGTTGTACAGGTTGTTATGGGCTCCGCTCAAATCTTTGGCTCTAATAGAGTTGGAGACTGAGGCTAAGGTTAGTAAGACACAGCTTAGTTCAGTTTTATGAAATCATAAAGAAGGAATTAGCACATATCCATCGATTATCGAAGTTTTTGAAATTTTAATCAATTGTATTGTTAACACGATGACAAGGTGTTTCTGTTGCCATTCTATGCTCTTTTTGGTTAGTTAGAAGTCCAGTAGCACAACAATTGTAATTTGAATCAAGTACAAACCATTCTATGCTCTTTTAATGGTGGGTCTGGTCGAAAAATATGTATGCCAACCTGCACAAACCAAGATACATGTATACGAAGCATAGGAATAGGTTGGATTATAACATATTCAAATACAGATATCAAGTATAACAATTGATGGATAATGTTTGAAGTCCTTAAGTTGTAGGTTGGATTATATACGAAGCATAGGAATAGGTTCACACTGTTCGAACTGCTTTCTCAAATTGCAAGGTTGGATTATCTTAAGTGGGTTTTGCAAGAAGTTTAGGTGTCATTTGCTAGATACGATATTTGTTTATTGATTTGTGAATTTTCATGGTTTAAATTTTATTGCCTTTTTATGATCCATGTTACAGGTTCAGTTTACATGTGAAGCAACTCCCACAAGCTTTGATGCAAACAGGGGCTGGTACTATAAAGCTTGCAATTAATGCCGCAATAGACTACAACCAGTTGAAATAACCTTTGTGTGCGAATATTGTGGGCCGGTAACACAAGGCAAACATCTGTGAGTACTGACCTATTAACCACTCATGTTAAACTATTGAGAATCATGGTTTTAATATTACAAATATCTAATAAGCATGTCAAGAAGCATTTATTTGTTGCAAACATGGCAAATCAAACAGCGATTTATGAATGTTTGTAAAAATTTGAATGTTTAATTTTGAGTTATTCTTGATATCCACGAAATAATATGTTTAATGTAATCATGTTTGACGCCTTTCTATGAAAGTATACATTCATTTGCAGCGGGGTTATTAGCTATTGATTATGCAGGCAAATGATGCTCGAATGGAAATTTATGAAAAAGGAAAAGAAACACTTAATCTGAAGCTTGAGGTTGTGGTACTAAAAGAAGAATTCAAAGTTGCAGATGACCGTATTGTACTAACTATTTAATGAAGTTCAAAAGGCCTGGAAAGTTTATTTCATGTTTTTAAATTTCTGTAAATACGTGTTTGAAAATTTTCTAAATGCTTCTAATCATCCGTTATCGATTTGGTACAGTCAAGAAAAATTATGCTTGAAGAAAAGCACAAGATAGGGCAGGATCAAAAGAATGCTCTGAGAACGTAAATAGCTCCACTTCTGCAACAACAAGACCGATAATTGCAGTTACAATAATGTGATTCAACTATTGAGTCTTTACAGGTTGGTCACCCATAACTTTGTTTTTTTGATTGCAATCAGATTTTAAGGTTTTTAAATTCATATTTGATTTTATATTTCCTTAAATGCTCCTAATCATCCATTATCGATTTGGTACAGGAAAGAAACATTTTGCTTGCAGAAAAGCACAAGATAGAGCAGGATCAAAAGAATGCTCTGAGAACTTAAATAGCTCCACTTCTGCAACAACAAGACCAGAAATTGCAGTTACAATAATGTGATTCAACTATTGAGTCTTTACAGGTTGGTCACCCATAACTTTGTTTTTTTGAACCGCTTGTCATCTATAGTTTAAAAGTAGGCAAATGTTATGTTAAGCACAACTCAATGAGACCAAAAGCGTGAATTAGTGGAGAACCTGATACACGTCAGATGAACGTGCATTGGGGATTTGGGACACAAAATGGACTAAATATTTCAACTAAGAAACCTAAGAATATTTATATGTTGGGTCTTTATCCGTTTAAACTGAAACAAAGCATAGATTGGTTTATCAGGTTACTAATTTGGGCGGTTGGGTAATGGGTCAGAGCGAGTTCAGCAAGAATTAATCTCTAATAGGTAAGATGGAAAAAATTAATAACTTGGCTAGATTGATGCCAAGAGGGCTGAAAGTCATTAAAATCGTATCTTGGTGGAAACAAAAAAACCTTGCTGATTG
Source organism: Artemisia tridentata subsp. tridentata (assembly GCA_021014915.2). Lineage (NCBI taxonomy): Eukaryota > Viridiplantae > Streptophyta > Magnoliopsida > Asterales > Asteraceae > Artemisia > Artemisia tridentata. Next base: position 230,013,785 of record CP139508.1, on the reverse strand, counting down.
TAAGCATATGTCGGGTATGTGTGTATCTGGTTGTGGGTTAGTCGGGCTGGGTCTGTTGGGTTGTTTGGTTAGTTATGGATCTCTTCACACTTGATGTGTTTGTTCTCTTCAAGCATCTTCTGAATGTACTTAAAATTTAAGTAATTAAGTTTACAAAAATTATATATATGCATTCACATTTATTTATGTCACATGTCATTTTCTAACTGTTATGTTTGTTTTACAGGTCTTGAAGTGTTTTTAGAGGACTTTCAACAATAATTATAGTTGATAATGGAGTATTCTTTGGTATGACACGAAGGTTAGTTGCCCTATCTCCATCAGCATTTAGAGGTATCAATTTACACCCATTTACTGATCCACAATGACTTATATACGTCTCTTGGTTTGTGCAGGTTGGCATACATATTTTTTGATAGCTTTTATACCGTTCATAGTAAGTTGTCCCATTGATAACTTGTGAATCATTTACTATTAGTAAAATGGGATAAATTCAAATATTATGATAAATATACATTCGCGATTTTTCAGTTGCTACAATATTGTTGGAAAACAAACTAAAACTCACAATCATCCAGTTGGCTCATGAGGTTGCCGAGAAGTATGTAGCTGTAGAAAGATACCGGTGGTTAAATCTTTTTAATGATCACTTTTGGTTTCATCGACCATGGATATTTATTCAATTTATACTTTTTATTCAATTCTCTTCCAAAACGCTTTCAAGCTTGCGTATTGTTTCTTGATATTGGTAAGTTTACCTCAAAGTGCTCACACACAACATTACAACCTATAAACAGAAAAAAAAAAATGACATAAAATGATTTTTGTAGATAGGTTTATTTTGGGCCTCATTCTTGCATAATGGGGAAATTGTGTTTCATTATTCCGAGACTTGTCATTCGGTAAATCATAATTGACGAAGTTATTGGTATCAAAAACCAATATTTCATTAAGCCTTCGTTGAAGGTCACGTTTAATTTGCTTGAAATATGAGATATAGAAGGCCCAAATGTTTAATGAAAATTTATATGGTAACTTATGCACCAGTATATAACTTTTGCCCAGATTGAAATTTGTTTAAAATTATTAATGTATATTGAAAGTGATGAATCACCATTTATGGGATAACAGTTTGGATTCGTTATATAGTAACGATGAATATACACTTCATTCACTTCTCTTTATTGTGAAACCTCTGTTTTTACAAGTTACATCCTTTAGTGATGTATTCATTGTAGTATCTCTGTAGGATCCAAACTTTCTAAAGTTACAACATACAAAAGTAGATTCACATTTATATGCGATAATAAATTCCACAATTCGATATCAAAATTGACATTGCAACACATTTTCAATGTCTCAGTCTTAGAAATTGTCTGTCTATATCATAATCGTGAAGAAATCAAGCTTTTGTGGTATGCAGTATATACTAGAATGTCTTCGAGAATTTGTTCTATTTAGTTTGTACATGCGTATTTTTGTGCTTGATATAAAAAAAGATGACATGCGCTATTGCTAGACTCCAATTAAATTATGTTGTATATGATAACTGAGATGGTTTTTCATAACTGCATACACCACTTTCTCTTCATACGCTCTATAAAAATATCCCATATCTGAGTTGTAATATGACCATATTGTCAATATTTATCATAAGGCCAACTATAAGCCTTATAATTTTACATAAAAATACCCATATATCAACAGACTAATGAATTTTGACACCTATAATATGTTTTATGCAAACTTTAAGCTAACGTGAGTCTCAAGATTACAAAAAAAGATTAAAAGACCAGGTAAAAATAAAATTGCATCCATATGATACTTCTAAGATTTAAACTATCCATCGCGGGGGGGGGGGGATAATTCATTTTACTAACCGAAATCGAACCGCACTAAGCGGATAACCGAACACGTGGGTACCTGAAATAAGCGGTTACCCACGATTCGGTTCACAATTAACCATTTTAAACGTTTAAATGAGTTTAACTGTATGAACAAACATGATCTAAAAGGTAAAATGTAATTTTAGTATATTAAATAATATTGAATATATTAAAGTCATATTAAAGTTATTCATTAACAATAATTACGTTCAAATAAACATGTATAACACATTAACAAAAGTATTTGTTTGCCGTTTATAGTCTACAATCATATTAAATGCTTAGCATTAATATTTTCTATTCATACATTTTACATCTAATTTTTTTTTTACATAATATCACAAATCAATCTCTTATATAAACATTGTCAACAGTTTCTTAAGGCCCCATGAATTTCACGGATCAATAAACTATTATTAGATATAATTAACACAATATTATATACATATTTCATGAAAATGTTAGTTCTAAATTTAAAAAAATGTAATTTTAACACAAATTTAACATGTTGTTCTTAATTATAAATTTGTAGATAAGATTAGCAACATCGTATCCTTAAAGTACCTTTTCCTTTGAAAACCAACTATATTAAAGTTATTACGTCACAATAATTACGTTTAAGTAAAAATTTATAACACATTAACCAAAATAAATTTGTTCCACGTTTATAGCTGACAATCAAATTAAATGTTTAGCATTAATATTTTCTATTCATACATCTTATATGTCCATTTTTTTATAATATCACAAATCGATATGTTATATAAACGCTGTCCACGGTTTCTTCACGGTACGTCAAAATCGATCCCTTATATAAACACCATAAACGGTTTTATTAAAGCCCCGTGAATTTCACGGGTCTATAAACTAGTTAGTGTATAATTATTGGTTAATTTAAATTGTGTTGGTAAAATTACATATGTAGACATCTTAGAATTTCAGAATCACTTTTTAATAGGGGTATTCATGGTCTTTTTAAACTCTTGTATATTAGAATATATAGATAGATAGATAGATAGATAGATATAGATATAGATAGATATAGATATAGATATAGATTTCAGAATCACTTTTTAATAGGGGTATTCATGGTATTTTTAAACTCTTGTATATTAGAATATATAGATATTTTCTATTCATACATCTTATATGTCCATTTTTTTATAATATCACAAATCGATATGTTATATAAACGTTGTCCACGGTTTCTTCACGGCACGTCAAAATCGATCCCTTATATAAACACCATCAACGGTTTATTAAAGCCCCGTGAATTTCACGGGTCTATAAACTAGTTAGTGTATAATTATTGGTTAATTTAAATTGTGTTGGTAAAATTACATATGTAGACATCTTAGAATTTCAGAATCACTTTTTAATAGGGGTATTCATGGTCTTTTTAAACTCTCGTATATTAGCATATATAGATATAGATAGATATAGATATAGATATAGATTTCAGAATCACTTTTTAATAAGGGTATTCATGGTCTTTTTAAACTCTTGTATATTAGAATATATATATAGATAGATTTAAACTCTTGTATATTAGAATACTAGCTTATAGACCCGTGAAATTCACGGGTTTTTAAAGAAATTATTCATTCAAAAGTTAAGTGTGTGAATAATGTAATAAACAACAACGAACGATATAAGTTTTTTTTTTTTTTTTTTTTTTTTTTTTTTTTTTTTTTTTTTTTTAAGGAGTAGTAAATAATAAGTCAACGATCCTATAAACAACTGTGTTTGTAGCTACTAATATAATAAACGTTCATGAATCATCGTCTCCAAATTTGATGATCTTCACAAGCAAATCTATGTAGCGAGCGTTAATGAAGTGATAAGCCAATTTCCATTCCGTCAACACCTAATAAGTTAAAAAAAAAACATTAAAAGTGTAAATAAAAGGAGTTTGTGATTTATAAGACATGTAAATTTAAAAAATGTTATAAATGATGTAGTATGTATATTGTAGATACCTATTTAAACTTGATTAAAGACTTTGAAGCACTTCTTTGTACACAACATTTGTAGTGATGTTATTTACATTACCATCCGCATCACAATTGACAACATTCAAACATCTTTTGCTTTTGACGCGACGTATAGTTGTCAGTGGGTGAAAACAGGACGTGACAAATACAAACCAACTTTTGAAAGTGATTGACCTTGGCTCTTGTCATAGCAAATGACACTGACAAAGGAAATTGTTTCCTAACAATCTTTAACGGTAGACGTTTATCAGACGGACTAATTTTCAACTTTGGTATGACAATCTTCTTTCCAAAATGTGTTCTATTAATAATCTGTGCCTGGATAGAAGTTCTTGATAATCGAACTACTTGAAGTCTTGTCAGTTTAATTGATCTATATTCCTCAACAACATTACCGGGACACCTAGTGTTAACACAAGTTTGTGATTTGGAACAACACAAGAGAATTTCAACCCATTGATAAATCAGTAACAAATTTCCGAAAGATGAAGGGTTATACACAAGTAACCAAAAATATTGGACACCTACAAATTCATATTGTTAAATAATTTTGAACCGCGGATGAAAACAATCATTAAATTTACAAAATAAGAAACCTGTTGTTTGCATGAATTTGAATGGGATTTAAGATTGTGTATCCATCCTCATGAATCAACTTTATCCACAAATATATATTAAAAGATACGATAACCAAAAAAAACTATGAAATAGTTGCATTGTTGACAATGAAAAAAGAGATAATATTTTAATTGACATAAGTTATACTATTATTCAATGAGTGTTTTATGTAAAAAATTTAAAGTAAACTTCCTTAGTATCACAAAATTGACTACATGACACAAACCATACAAATAAAGATCTTGCTCAATTTTATTAGAAAAGAAAAAGCACCCCAAGTCATAGTTGTTTTCAATATATATGCTAGAAACACATTATTGTCACTCAATTGAACATTTATAACTTTACCACACCCCTACTTGTGTTGTTCCTAGTGGATATCTACATGTCTTCTTCCAATAGCCTTACCTGATATATACAAGTCTTCTGCACCACACCCCTACTTGTGTTGTTCCTAGTGGATATCTCACCTAGTTACATAAACAAACACATTATTAAGTTAATAACATACTTGAATAGGATCTGTTCTATAGGCTCGTACCTCTGTATTCTTGATTCCTCAAGAGATATTTTATGAAAGATTTGGAGATCAATAAAAAGAGCACCAAAGTTTCAATCTTAAATGGAATCATTAGTAACTTATTAAACTCATAAACTTCCTTCTGTATCAGCAGACCTCACCTATGCACACCTACACCAACTAAAAATGTGAGCCATCTTTCCACAATTTGATATATTGTCTTGAGTTTGTTTGAACTCGTGAATATTGAAAACTAGGTTATTAACCCGTGAAATTCACGGGATTAAATGGAGAACCGTAGAATAGTAGTTTTTAATATGTTATGGAAAGAAATACATTTATATAAGAGAACAATTTTTGATATTATGTGAATAGATAGATGATACGTTAGTTAGACGTATGAATAGAAAATATTTATGCTACATAAAAATAAAAATAAAAATAAATCTATAAACGATATAAAGGTCATCTAATGTTTTTTGCTAATTAAGTTTGAAAGCATTTCTCGTAGAGAAAGAGAAAAATAAGGTAACAACAAAATAAATAAAATATGTAACAACAAACACAAATAACATTTCATGGCATTTTATAAAAAATTGTAACATACTCTTGACATGTTTGCTACATGGTCGAACATTATGTATTGTATAAGTGCTTACAGTTAAATGATGTAAAATGTAACATATAGTCTCGGAGTATCCAAAAAACATTTATCCATCACAACCTTCAAATATATATTTCTCTTATACCTTGTCGAGTGACTATTATCACACATTATTTTAGTTATAAATGTTTCACACATTTTGGTGGGTAATATCTAAAAAGAAAAACCATAATTGTTGCACAATCTCATGAGGATTAGGCATGTTTATGAATGTAGAGCCCATATTGCATTAGTTCTGTTACTAATCAAGAATAAGATTATAGTTGCTAAAAATTTTACATGGAAGAGAGTGTTACCAGATTACACGATTTAGATAATGATCCCAGAAGGAGCTATAACATCTAAAAACTTGATAAAGTCCACCAAAATCTGACTTGCAAACTCTTGGAGAGCACTGGGATGATAAAAATTTGAAAACCAAGTCCTTTTTGTGATAATACGCATATACCAAATATAATGAATTCATGTTTAACAACCCGTTACATTAACCAGAATTATCCACCATGCACCAAGGCCCTTTATATTGCGTTATCTTATAAAAATGCAAGTGAAAATAAAAACAAAATCAAAAAAAGAATCAACTTTTCAAACCATATTTTTTAATTGAATTCCTTCAAATACCGATACCAAAACCGAGAGTGTGGGATAAAAAAGCAGCAGCAATCGGTTGAAATCCATAACTATTGAAACTTCACAAATCATATTCTCATTACCATTAGAGTTTTGTACTCTAGATTAGTGTTCTTGTTTGCTATAGCTTGCAATTTCTTTTAGTTACCTCATTATGAGCAAAGTTTGAATTCAAAACGGCTGTTTTACACATAAAATTGTTGATTAATTTAATTAATATGACAAGGTATAAATATGAATATAATCTAGAGACTTAACTATGATGTACCTTGATGCGAAATCAAAGCATATGAAAGCTCGAAATTGGTGAAGCAATCGAGACAGATTTGTGAATATCAAATAAAGTAAAGACATGTTTATAATTATTATGCACATGTAGTAACTGATACAACAATATGCAATCAAGAAGCATAATACGGGCCAAATGGCATGATTTACATTGCAGAATCGATGGTACTGTTGCATATGATGTGCTAAAAAACTTTGAACAATGGTGGAAAAAAGCCACGATATACTAAACATGGATCATAAATGCGCTCACATAACTTTTCGAGTACGAAGTGTTTTCAATATTACCCCTTATATACTTCTCTTTAGTTGGTTGATTGCAGTTCCGATGACTCTGAAGAATGGTGTGCAATTTTGTGTTTTTGATAATAGAGGAATGGGTTGCAGCTCGGTCCCTAAGTTGATGTTAAGAGTCTGAATCTCATTACGCTTACACCATATAATTAAGATCCTCTTCCCAGATGAATAAAAATTTTGCGACAATATATAGCAGCTCAACATTAAAATAAACGATGATAAGATCATTCATTTTTATTCATCAATAAAATTATCATTATCTATTTTGAAAACGTTAATGTTTTCCTTGAGCATATTTGTGTTAATATTGTGGGAACATATCTTTCCATATCAACATCATCTTCATGATGTATTAAGGATGCCCATTATTAATCCGAACACTAATAAATAGATTCACAATCGGCACGATCATTTAGCTGCTCATCCATTGCTACAGATTCTGAAAAACACAAAATAATTACTTAATTACCATTAGCTATAGGAAAACAATCACAATTATAAAAATCCCATAATTCATACAAAAGTAATTATGTCAAAGTTAAATATCAACTAAATTAAAAGCAAGTTATTGTATGCAAATTTGTAAGGCCGTAATTTGGCGTTATTTGAAGAAAATTTGTTGTTAATGCGATCTATTATTTTGGGAACACCGGTCAATACAACCCGTTTTGTTCCAACAGTTGGTTGCTTAAGATATGTCTTTGCACCTTCTGTGTATAAGTTCTAGGACGTATTATTGTTATTGTATTTGTCATAACCGAATATAATTACATATAGAATAAACAAAACAACAGCTATTGGTCATCACTTATTCGCGATACATACCAGGTAAGATCTCCTTAAGAATACTTCACTCTTCATTTATCTTGCTAGCCCAATCAGTTGAAGGCTGAAACATGTGACATGTATGCGTATGAGAATGATGAATAAAGGTAAGCTTATAAGCTTATCCAAACACTAAAATGGACTTGTTTTTGCTAAATATGGTAATAAACCAAACAGTTAAATACTAAATGTGTAAGTAATGCAACCAATAATTTCAAGTTGACAAAAAGTTAAAAACATAAAGTAAGAAAAGTTTATACTTTTGAGGTCTTAAAAACAATGTATCTAACAAAGAGCAAAATAAAATGTTTAGTTATCGCACCATCTTTATTACCTGTACGATTTCCATTCCCATACGCTGTTTCTTCTATAAAGTCCAGATATCGATCTGCGAGGTGCCATAATCTCAAATGCAGGGATCATGTTCGGTTGTGATTATGTCTATTGCTTTGGGCGAGGAGGTGGGTGTTTTAAAACTGGAGAGTGATCTTTTCCCTTTGATAACATATAAGCTAAAAGGCATCTTTGCTAAAAGGCATAAGCACTCTTACATAAGCTAAAAGGCATCTTTACTAATGGTATTATACATGGGTTATCACATTATTTATTCAATAATAATGCCAAGGTCTGTTTGTGGTCAACTGTTTTATCACCTATAAAAATGCATGTATGGATGGCTGAACACGTAAAAGGTTATCGATACTATTATCATTATAAATGACTTTCTTTACTTCTACAAATGTGTGAAGGTTAAATGTATTTTAATGTAGAAAGCAACAGATCTTACATGTGTTTCTGAAGCAAAATTGTTACACTTCTTGTATGTTGGGTCCGAGTAGAAGAAACTTGCTGATGTAAGAGATTAATGCAGTCCCCTTGTTTTCCTATAATAGCATAAAAATACCAAAAAGTTAGCACATAAGTTAGAGCATTGGTTGTAATCTATAAAAATGAAAGTAATTGAATTCACATATCCAAAATCATCATTTGCAACTGCGTACTCGTTTAAGAGACATAATACAGGTTCATGTAATCGTGTTTTACCAATTCCAAATAGCCTACGCACCAAAATACTTGAAAATTTTAAGTAAGGTTGAGTAATTGTTTCGCTAAAAGCCTAAAAAGCTCTTAAAGTTAGGCAATATATCTCTAGGTAAGATAACATATGAATGTTGACATAGTATTATTTTAATAACGGTTTAATAAAGGAAATAGTTTTTTTTTTTTTTTTTTGAACGGCAATTTTTTTTTTTTTTTTTTTTTTTTTTTAATTAAAAAAAAAACATGTACAATTATATATGTAATATTTTAATTAGATGTACAGGACCATGAGTTGGGTGGAACTATTAAAATACTAAATCTCCTTGCATAAGGCTACGAAATTGGGTTGTTTGGACATGATCATAAGCATGTTACCACATATGTGTATCAAATTAGTAAAGTAATTCTTGCATCTAGAGGTCCAATTGATGTAATAAGTATATATGTGATCAGTGCTATACGTAAGGCCGAGTTCATGGAAAAGTAGTGTCGATATAGAATGAGCAAATGAACAAAAGATGAGTTAACTTACATAAGCGAGTTCTTCTATTATGATGGATCGGGTGCCGTCTTTTTCAACGAAAAAAAAGGCTTTACTAAAAACTGGTGTTACCCGCACATACATGAACCGTCTGCTGTATGACCAATTGGCTGTACCACTTTACATATAAATTTTGCCATCCCAACACCTATTCTCATGGTTATATCCTCAATTGCCTCCTGATAACTGCAGAATAATTGAACTATTGTAAGGCAAATTCAAATTAATTAAATGTTGATTATTTGTTAGCACAAACAAATGGTATAATTCAGTTTCCAGGTGTCATAATATACCCCCTATATATCATGCAATAAAAACTAAAATTAAACCAAACATTAGTTGTTCAACCTGTTACTTTTGATATTCTGTGTTATATAGACAATCCAAAGGTCGATAACTAATTTGTAACATGTTACCCTCTCTTAAGTTCCAGAAAGGCAGTAGAAACATGGTGTAACTGGTCCATCAGAACTTGTATTCCTTTGTACCACCTTCAGAAATAAAAACACCAACATTAACATATGTATCGCATGGGGTGACACAAAAAATTAAAATTGTAGGCAGACAAAAAGTAACTCTAGTACTGACATGCAAAGTGCCAATCACGATTGTAGATTTGCTGATGAAAGGTGAGCAGAATGGGTACTTTGATATCAGTAGCTATGTTCGTATCATCCTCTGGCCAAAAGGAATAAAGCATAACTTTAGAAAATCATGAAAAAACAAATAAGAGGAGAAAACGGGCAAATTAGCATAAAGGTATTTAAGACATACCAGTATCAAGAGCGCGAAGGACCAAATAAAAAATGCAGACCTGAATATTGGAGGGAAAAAAATCATAATATTAAGAGAGTACTTAAATCAGTCATTAATACTTATCAATTTATCTCAATTTACCTCCAAAGGTGGCATCAAGTGTTTTGCTCAACCAGTATGATTATGCGACATGCAGAATGTTTGTACCCATACGAAAATAGTAAGTTTTCGTGGAACTACTCTATTTATATTTATTAATTAGCGAAATTTACATCAAACATCAATAAAATTATTGCCACCCATATTTAAGATTTTATAGAAAATCTACCATAGACTCGTAGAGTTTAACTCATCTTGGAGAAATTCCCTCGGCAAGTTTCAGCGAGTTGTGGTTAAGAAGAAAGCAGTAAGATGATCTTACAAATAATATTTGGGTTTAAAGAGTCACATTAATTTGTTGCATATTATCCTTGAATGATTTTTGTTTTCTTTTTTCAAAAGTGAAGCAATGATAGAGACAATATAACAATGGTTTTTTTTATCACACAGCACAGACTTGTTTGAAGGAGTAAACATATTATGCCAAATTTAGCATGACATATAGCAATGGTACTAAAAAGTGTTAGTTTGGGGATACTGGAATATTGGAGATATCAGCATATAGGGCCTGTTTGGTAGGGGCTTTTTGGGGGAGCTGTTAGCTTTTTGTTACAAAATAATCTCATCTAAACTAAGTAGCTCCGTTTGGATACATTAACTTCAAGCTTTTATTTCAAACAAATAGCTCCTAAATGAAAAGCTGATTCATGAAGCTTTTTAAACATCTTGGAGCTGTTAAAACTTTAAATTACTGATATACCCTCCAAACATTTGTTTACAATTATAGATATGTCCTTTTATGTCATTTTACATCTTATAATTACATTTAACAGCTAACTTACCAAACACTTTTATTAAAAAAAAGATACAGTTTGTAGCTCATGTTAACAGCTTTGCAGCTTACAGCTTACAACCTACAGTTTACAGCTTACAGCATACAGCTTACAGCTAGTTTTGCCAAACATACCCATAGTGAGACAAATATAAAGAGAATAATGATCATGAACAATTTGAAACAATATATATGCGCTATCAAGTTGACTATACCTCATCCCATCCAAAACCATATACCAAAGGATTCAACTTCATCCTTATGAAAAGGTATGTATATCCAAGCCATGCACAAGCTTCCTTCACATTCGTCATAGTTCCCAGTGTCACTTCGGCATTCAAGTTATCTTTCAAGGAGCTAACAAACTGGCAACAAAATAAAATATATTATTAGACAAAACATTTACAGCCCCAGCTGAAAAGCTTGTTACAGCCTGAGGTATTTATCTGGATCAAGAAGAACTTATCAATTTTGGTTAGATAATTTTTTCTGACTTGATAAACAATTACCTAACTTTCTATGGGAAGTTGACTTGTCAAAAGGCGCAGATAATATTCTAACTTATCATGAGATGTAATTATAATGCCTTCACCACTTTTATCAAACTGCGGTCTTCCAGCACGTCCAAAAATCTACAACACAACATAATAGACGGGTGAACAGCATAATAGTCCAACTCGAGATAACAGTGGACATAGATCAGTTAAGACATCAATGGTACCTGCATAACATCAAGCATACCCAGATCTCACCATCCACCAACCTTCGGATCATACAGTTGAGTCCCCTGTGTCAAGTTGGTATGATAGTTGATGAGCAAATAATAAAATGCAAAACTGTACCAAAACAAATCAAGACTCCAAACATGATTGCACCAGAAGATTTCAATTATTAATTTTAAGCGTTCATCGGATTATTATAAAGAGATAACTGGGTGAAATGGCAAATAAGTTTGTATTCTAATGTTGATATTCATATTGCTGTAAACTGGATCCTCTTCAGAAAGAGTGAATTTCACTCCATATTTGCAGACTTCAACAGGTTAAAAGTAGATGTGCTTTAAATGTGATTAAGTACTAAGATTAATGTAAAACGGCAACCCGTGTGTGGCATTTCAAAGAAAACTACCGACAATTCTTAACACCAGCTGGTTAATAATGAACTTTATTTTCTTTATAATTTTCGCTAGTCAGCTTATTTATTTTCCGATAATAATTGCAACTCTAAAACATGTTGTTGGCTATAATATAAAACATTAGTACAGTTGGTTATAGTTGAAATCCGTTTTCTGTCAACTAATTCGTGGTCCAAGAAAGACCCTATATGATAGCTATCATAAAAAGGGCTATCGAATACGAAGTTGTATGACTAATAATTCACGGATCTAATACACCTATATAGGAATATCACCTACATCTCTAATCATCATACTTAATTTTAATTATGTGTAGGTATCTGTGAGTCAAATAAGCTGGTATGACAATCATATATTTTGACACACAACTGGCATTAATTATACAAACTCATCTCATAACATTCAGAATTCAAAAATTACGTCACAATAGAAAAAATAAATTTTAGATATCAATATTGCAATGGGGGTTCCTTACTTGAGTGCGTAAAAACGCTCGATCTTGGTAACTGGTACTCCATTTGTGCCAATGAAGCAGGTATACATTAATTTTAGTGTACGAAGATCTGGAATCAACATCGTTAGTCTACGCTACAAAATTTATCAGTAGCTTTTTATCAAACACATGATACACATTAATTTTAATTACTAAAGGAGAAAAACTTGCATACCATTTAAAAATAATCATAGCAAACTACTGGTTATTATGTAAATTCATGGATAATCATAAAAACGTTAAAATTAATTCTACATCAAGATTAAATACCAAATAATCATGTAAAGCCCCCAATCAAAAAAATAATCAATTTGTTGTTATAGAATGAAGATAATTAAATTTCAAGTAATTGAAAATCAAATTCAAAAGCAAACAAACCTGGCTAAAGATGTAGATTCAATTTTGTCATCAAAACCCTAATTTCAAGATTTTACCAATAGTTGATTTGCGGATGAAGATAGGTGGTGGGAATGATGAATTGTTTAATGAATATGGTCCGAAAATATTGGTTCTTCCTTTCAAAGCTTTGACATTTTCAATGAATTTTATGAGGCTTACTTGAGAAGTTTTGACATTTTCTGAAAATATTACTTCTTCACTATTATTATGGCCGAATTTTATGAGGCAAGTTTTGACAATTTAAATTGTATTGTAAAATTACATATGTAGACATCTTAGAATTTCAGTATCACTTTTTAATAGGGGCATTCATTGTCTTTTTCAACTGCTGTATATTAGAATATATAGATAGATTAGGAAATAATGTGTACAACTTTGCAATGCTATAATTATGATGAAAACAAAAGCAATAGAATTAACAAACTACTAATATGATTAAATAAATGGCTATATTACCGTACACTGATTCAACTAATATAAAACTTTGTTATGTCCTTGAAAAAGAATATCAGCCCCCAATACGACTACCCCAGTTCTTGAAATTCAAATCATACATCAAAAACTAAAACAGTCCACGATCAAAAGCATATTTCATTATATTAGAGAACAACAAAGAATGCTCTAATATCTATAACAATAGAATAAAGTGCATAATGAAATGAGAGAAAATAGCATATTCTTAGCATAGTGAATTGTAAAAAAAAAAAAAAAAAAAAAAAAAAAAAAAAAAAAAAAAAAAAAAAAGCGTTAAAATTAGTACCAGCAACAAAGGAAAGGTTGAAGACTACATGGAGAAATTTTAGAAATGGGCCTCAATACCTCGTGTTTTACATTGAACGTCAACTTTCGCATATAGTTACATTGTTATTCAACTTCACCATGACCATCCCTGTTTTTACTTGGCATCAGTATAGTGTTTTTACACTAAACTAAAAATTGCTAACCAAAAATCATGTCGAGGTAGTGGTGACTGGTAAGCCACTGATGAAGTGCCATAGGTACTAATATCGACCCATGTACTTATGAACGTATCAACTACGGTTAAAAGTTTCTTTTATTAGGTCAAAAGCTTCTTGAAGTGTACTATTAGTGCACAATATTATCAAGCCACATAAACTTGTGGAAAATAGTATACTTCTTGCAATCATATTTAGCAGGCTAATTATTTATAATCTGTCTAAAACCATGAACAACAACAGAAAGATACTCACCTAAACACATTCAAAGAGCTCAATAGCTTTTACAAAAACACAATAAGGTATTAAACTCCTCAAGTAAGCTTTATTACACACGCCTTTATTCACTTTACAAAAGAGATTAAAGAATACATTTAGAGAAGACTTGAAATCGATAGAACACAATCCTACCTCTCGAAACTAATATCCTTTTTGAATTAGTATTGAAATTCCTTGTTAACACTTCTTGTATCCTAATCGAGATACTTTTACTCGTATCTCTCTTTTTTATGATACGAAAAATATAAATAATTAGAAACTAAGGTTGGTACTTATTCATCGCTCAAATGCACAATATTATAATCACATTGATCACTAAAATGCATAGTGTTATTATCGGTCAAATACACATGTAGCTACAATACGCTTAAAAATGCATATTTGATCATTCAATCTAGAATTTAAGCACATGTACCTCGCATTAAAGTTTTAAACTCCATTGACATTCTATTGAACATGTTGTCTTCCTCAACATATAAAACTCTAAATATTGCTTATCTCCCTAGTAATCTTTGCATGCCAAAATATCACAAAACTTATATACGATCGAGCCACAACCAAAAAATAAGAGACTTCACAAAAACATGCCTTATTTCAAGAATTGTTTAGGAAATTGTAAATCTATATATGGTAATACTTTTTAACCATTTGAGCCATGTGAAATGTTTGCTTACCAGTGACCTTTATCAACATTTTGCATGTAGGCATAATCTTGAAAAATGAACACTCATATCAGCAAGAATTATAAAGTGTAAAATTTCTGCTCTTTGGTCCTGCACTAAAGAATAGCTAAGTTAATACATATAATCAAACGATTTTAAATTTAAAGAGATAATGTAAAGATAAGTACAATGAGGAGGTTTGAAACGTTGTTGATACCCCAATTTCGCTCATCCCCCAATTGTAGGTTTTAACTGGAAATTGAAACCTCCTGTAATCCCATCGAGATTCAGCACCTACACATGATTCGGACCTTTAGGATTTGCAAAAGAAAGGTGAGCAGAATGTGAACGTGTGTGTGAGAGAGATGAATGCGGGTACTTGCTACAATTGTGACAAATTCATCCTTAAATTGGCCATATATCAATGCAGGTACTTGCTAACATCAAATATATACATAGATATAAAAAGAGGCAAAATGGACTGATCACAATTATAGAGTAATGTGTCAAATAGGTAACCTTACATCACAGGTCAAAATGGCCAGGTGGGGTTGGGCTAACAGATGGGCACATTTTTTGTCCATTTTTTCAAATTTCAAATATAACTATAAAACTGATACATTTAGGATTAACCAAACCGCTAAACAAATAGTAATTTGAATAAACAAAATTCAGAAGGTTATAAGCATTTGCAAATACTTTAAGCTACTTCTAAACCATTCGACCCATGTCTTTTACTTCTTTTTCTTACCCATTAGCAATAAAATATAGTCCACTTTGACCAATTTGAATATATGGACTTAAACTGTATTTACTATGATGTGAAGAGTACAATAGTACCTCTCCTTTAACTAAAACTGAGCATTGTTTCAACAGAGAAGCAATAGACATCAAGGAGTTATTTGAAATGGACGCCCACAAGATATCTTCATCTATGCCCTACACACAAACATCCGTCAAATTACTCCCAATATATAGCACATATCTTTATAATGAAACTGAAAAGAAACATGTCCCAAATAGTAACCGATAACTAAAAAAATCACGCCAATAAATTCCACCAGCTATCCCTTTTAACCCGTATACTTAAAGACGTGTCAAATTTATCATTAATAGAAGACCTTAGTTTTGAGCATAATTCTATTCACATGATCCTTATAATGCATAACCTTTTAGTTAGATTGAAGGCAACACATTCTCATAATCGCCACAAAGATTCAAATTATTATTTATAAGAATTATCCATTAAGAAATTATAGATTATGGGGAAAGGGTAAAATGTGAGACGTGTCAACGGATGAAAGTTCCTCAAAATCAATTTTCAGTGTATTTAAGCTGAGGACAAATTTATTGGATTAAAAAGTAGCTCATAAAAGGCAAGCACCATAGCATTGGGTTAGCTACTTTGGTACTTACCTTCTATCTGCAGCTTATAGGCCGCAAATCACTAATCAAAACACTACATTCCTTCTCTCACCTTCTTATTTTCATTACATAATCGAATTATTCCACTACCGAAACATAACAACTTTCAAACCGCATGTCCATCGAATCATCAACAACATTAAAACATTATAATTTTATATTAAAACACCAATTCTAAACACAACCATAACTATATTCTTCCCAAAACTGAAACCGAGCCGCTACATTTACACCTTAACAAACAAAATGGCTACATATAAAATGTCATTCAAACCGCATGCCCTAAGAACAATATTCAAACATCACGATCGTATATTCACTCACGAATTCTAAACACTAACATAAATTCTACATTCTATTTAGTTCTATCAAATAACCGACTTATTTCACTAAAAGCAACATTCTAAATAACACTATAACTTTAACATTTCTTCTTATATATGACTAAAACATGTTATTAGTATTGTAATTAGTTCATACATACATTTCATCAAACACTTTGTGGGCATACAAAACACACATTAATTAACAAATAGCTTTTGTGCATTAAACACCCACAAAGAAAACAACTAATCTCTCATTCAAATTGTAAGGAATTTACCTTCATCGACAACCATGTGGGATCTTCATAATCTTCCCGCATTCTCTTTCAAACTTCTACAACCCAAATTCGTACACAAATACAAAAGAACTACTGTAATAAATATATATTTTCACTAATTTTGAAATTCAAAAAAATCAAATATGAAAGACTACCTTCTTAAGTGTGTCTAGAAGGGAGAATGTAACCTTGTGACTCAAAAACATGAAATCCTGCAGAAATAAAGGAACTCAAAACAAAACCTTGAATAGATTATATACTTACCAAATTTATGGTGTGGAGAGGATACAAATCACTGGCAAATCAAGAACAGTTTAAAATAATTGCAAATGTACAAATGAATCGGATGAATTCAGAGATTTTGTGTATAAGGGGTTTTTGAATCAATTAGGGTTGATGATAAAGACGGATTAAAATATATACTTATTTTTGGAGATGATTTGTATGAACAATTAATTTGATTGAATGTAACCGATTGTTTGAATAAGTCAATTGAATCGAAATCAATAATAATTGCTGGATTTAAACAGTTTGTGGTTTGAAGCTATCAATGAATCGTATAGAAGAAGTTTTAGAGCGATGATGAAGAAGAGTTTTGAAAAAGCCCGAAAATTAGGCGGCTTACCTCACAAGCTTTGACTAATTAATGGTTTACTTAAAATTAGTGTGTAAAATGACCAATCTAGACACTCTAAAAATTCAGCATTCACTTTTTCAAAGGGCATTTAACGTCTTTTTCAACTGCTGTATATTAGAATATATAGATATAGATATAGATATAGATTTTAGAATCACTTTTTAATAGGGGTATTCATGGTCTTTTTAAACTCTTGTATATTAGAATATATAGATAGATAGATATAGGTATAGATAGATAGATAGATAGATAGATATAGATAGATATAGATAGATTGATATTTGGCATTTCTTGAAATAAATCTGGTCGGTACTAAGGGTTGGTTCATGATCGAAGATCGATATGAGGCTAGGTGCAGTGGCATCCCTGCATCCAAACACATTGATTTGCCTTCATATATTGTAAATGTCATTTTGAAATGAATATATAGATTGACAATGGTGCTCGAGTGCTTGTATGTAGGTTGAAGTAACAAATGGTTTTTTGACACTTTTTGCATCTAAAATATGGTAATACTACGTAGTAAGTTAATTTCCTCCAAACCAGTGAGCTGAGTATGAACGTTTAGTAATACATATCAAACATTTTTAAGATTACGTTCAGTACACTATACCTTTGAGTAAATATACAACCCAAAATCTCTAGTGAACATTTCATTTGTAGCATGTTTAAACTTATGATATGTAAAAAAGGAATTCGTTGATAATCATACAATCTATTTTCTTCTCAATATCGAAGAACTCTTTCACAAGACCACAACCTCTTGATAGCACTTACAGAATTATTCAAATAATGACATAGATGACCACATTTTTGCCACTTTAGGCAAAAGTTTGGGCAATTCTTTCATCCGGGAATGGACCACCAAACCAAAGCAATTCAACTAGCATGGCAAGTACAATCTTAACTTGGATTTTTATGATAACCCATCATGAGAGTCGATCTAATGTGTTGTTTGTGTCTTAAGAGACTTGAGTCTAAATCTCATACACACATATGAATCTGAATCCGTGACAAAGAATTCTGAATCTAAATCAAATAATATTGTTTGTTTATTTTCTAACGTAATGATTAGAATACAAAAGTAGTATATAGTTAATTAAGAGGTACTAAGATCACCTTCCAATTCTTGTTGGACAAGTTTAGACCTTTTAATGCATCTAAAAGAAGGAAAAAACAAACAAACACTTTTAATTGTCAAAAGCTTTTAACGGTTTAGATAATATGTCATTAAGAGCTATTAAGTGTTTATTAAAAAAAACACAAACACAACGTGTTCTTGAGTTTTGTTATTAAAGAAAAGTAAAGAAATGTAAAGTAAACATTTTCCTCCCAAAACTAAGAGGAAACACTTTACTTTAATAATCAACAAAAATACACTAATTTTTATTCTATTTCTATTTCTTTTCCTCCTTAAGTGCTACTTGAGAACACAACTTCTTCTTTTCCTTTTCATTTTCTTTCTTTTTCCTTCCTTAACTCTAACTCGAGAACACAGTGTAAAGGCATCTACTATGGTGAAATTTTATAAAACTTTATACATTTAACATTTCTTGTCACCTCAACAATTTATAAACCTTTTGAGTTGATAAACTTATTTCCCCTATGGTATAAATATTTTAAAGCTTTATACTTGTTTCACATAACATATACATTAAATGTTCTAAGATTATAAAGAGGTCTAAGGTTTAGGACCTTTTCATGCCATGTAATCATGAAATGAAAATCCACTATGGTTGAAACAAAACATGAACCTTTTAAAGTTTCATAAATCTATTCTTAAACCTCCCATAGTGGATGTTCTAAGTCTTATATAGGTGTTTCAAGTTTTAAGCAAGATGTTAAGGAGGTTTTGTATTAACTTATCTAATTGACTTATTAGCTTATTAAGAAGGAAAACGAGGGGCTCTAAAGTGTTTGCTTAGCTTAGACTTCTCAAATTACATATGGTTTGTTGATAAGCTCCTTTATATGGCTTATGGAGGTTTACAAGCTCTTTATTAATTGCATATGTTAGAAAAGTGACTTAAACTTTAGGGGTTATTTGGTAAATTTGGTAATTTGTGTGACTTGTCCTACAAGTTTGTTTGGAATTTGGAAACTAAACTATAACGGTTAGTTTTGCCTATAAATAGGGATCATTAGCATTAGAATTATTTGTACCTTTTGAATAATAGTTTGGTACCTTTTGAATTTGGGTTTGGTACCTTTAGAATTTGTGTTGGGTACATTTAGAATTAGAATTTAGTACATTCGAATTGTAATTTTGTACTTGATATATTTGAATTTGGTTTGTATTTGATTTGATAATTTGAATAAAGCTTCCGCTTCGTTTGTTTGATTGTGTTTGTTTGTTTCGGACTTTGAATTACCAACAAGTGGTATCAAGAGCTAGGTTCGTTTAGCTATGAAAAAATGAAAAAGAAAAGAAAAGGTTTGTTTGGTTTTGGTTTGAGAACGCTTGGATAATTGAATTGGATTTTGATTGGTCGTTATGTTTGGGTATCGTTTTGGATATTTTGTTTAGCAATTTTGAATTTGGGCTTATCTTATAACTGGGCCTTAATTATGATTTATGGTTAGTTATATGAAGACATCAGTTTGGTTTTGTATAAGTATTCGTTTGATATTCAAATTTGAATAGTTGATTAGATTGAATTTGAGTTGCTTCGGGTATTTGAATTTGGACCGTAATTCTTATTATATGTAACGCCCCGTGACCAAACATGACCAAAAACGTGAAAATTTTTCGCAAAAGAACACCCGAAAACTGACCCGTTGTTACTCTTTTATCAGTTGACAAAAATCTATACATTTTTAGGACTTGAGACTATTTTTAAATGAAACTAGACTCAATTACCTTCAAAACGACGGGTGGCACGACCCGTGACGACTTACAGATCAAAAGATATGATTTTTCAAAGTTTACAAAAATCTGTCCAAATTAAACCGAAATTTGGTGTCCCAAACCGAAATTTCACCCCAAACTCACTCAAAGTCATTAACATCTCATACTAGATCGTTTACATAATCAATCAACCCGTTTGCTACCCAAAATGGGTAGAAACACACTTAACCCAAACACCCCTTTAACTACATAACCCTTTTATACATCTCTTTGACCCATTTCCGGAAAAACAACTTCTATGACCAAACAATTAACAAAACTTTCCAGATTTACTCCTTATATCATTGGTCTCATTTTCATATAAAAACATTCACCGTTAGACACTTTGGAATAGTACTTTTAAAAATAGACGGGTTATGCATAAAACCCATTTCAACCCATTGACACTCTAAACCACTTAAAACACTTCATTTACCCACCATACTTAACCAGCATCCATAACTTAACCTATTAAACTTGACTCATACACTCATGACCCGTTCGCACTCCAAAATGGGTGGAAACCCGCTTATTCCAAACACCCCCTTAAGAATCCATTTCAACTACACACTTTTACCCAATACACCTATCCACAACATATCTATTTGAAAGCATACATTCTTTGACATTTCTAATGTATTGAAAAGTTGTTAGTACAAAGTCTTGACCCGTAGCTTTCCAAAATGGGTGAGTTTGGCTAAATGCCAAACACCCTTCTAAATATCACCATAACCACTTAACATAAGGACTTCTTGACATTTACATAAACTTGACCTACGACCCAACTAGAACAATGACTTTATATGACGACAAGACAGTTAAATAACAAAATGACCATATGAGATGAAATATACCCAAAACACGAAAAGACACGTTGGGGGCTTCCAACTTCAACACGCTTGGTCCAAAAGAAAACGGTCTTCTACTACAATTTCTTCTAGCATGAACTTCTACTACATAATCAATTAAACCTTTTCATTACCTTTGCTAGATCCTTCGGTACCTATCAAGAAAACATCACAACTAAACACGTAAGCGAAACGCTTAGTAAGTACATGGCATAACAAGCTAAACATCATAAATCATACATAACCATAACTAGTCTAACCACTAGTTAAGCTAGCGATATAGGGGCACTTACCTCACGCCAACATAGTCGGCCTAAACACGATCAACCCATAAGGTTGAACCTCGTCCCATAGTTAGCCCAACAACTAACTAAGCTAAGCCTAGTGATGGATCCATAACTAGCTAACGCACCATATACCCTATCCTTCACCATTACCATGTAATCAAACATGATAAAGCTAACACATAAACCATTATCATACATAACATATGATAAAGCTAACAAGAACATGTTAATACCATATACTTACCTTGATTCTCAATCACAATCACACTAACAATAGCTCCCCCACTTCTTACTTGCTTCCTATATCACAATCATCTCAAATTAGAGACTAATTAACTAACTAATCATGAATTATCAACCTTTGATCATTATGATCAAATATCATACATGAACCCTAATTTCATAATTTAGGGAAAGTACTTACTTGTGATGGGGATTTGAAATTAAAGCTTCTTAGATACTTGGTAATACTAAAAGATGATTAGGATAGCTTGATTGATGAAAATGGTGTATCCCTCCTTCTCTTCTTCTATTATACGACACACACTCACACACTCTCTATTTTCTGGACTTTTCTCCATCTTTCTATAATTAGATATTAATAAAACAACTTAGCTCATATGGCAAAACTAGTCCCCTAAGTTCTATCCTTTCTATTATACAATACTTAGTTTCTTTAACTCATAACACATGACTTATTATATACATAAATAGTACCTTATCGGGATATGGGTGTAACATTATATAAGTGGGTCGTTAGAATTATTATTCGTATCATATTTGGGCCGTTTGAACTATTAGAGCCCGTTCGTCAAGTTATTTATTAACTTGAATTTGGTTGATACTTGGATAATAAGTTTGAAGTTGGACCGTAATTCTTATTACATAAGTGGGTCATTAGAATTTGAATTTGGTAATTGGAATTTGTAATTCGATTTTGGTGTTTGAAGACTTGGTTATAATCGGGTCGTTTGAATTTTGTTCGATCATTGAGAATTTGTTAGTTTGGAAAACCTGGGATCTTCGTTTTTCGGGCTTTTGAAGTTGGTTGCCCAAATTTGATTGTTTTTGTTGAAGATCGTTTGAGCCGGTTTGTTTGTTCGGTTGACTGTTTGGAAATTTTCAGTTAACGTTTGATTGTTCGTTTTGAAGTTATCGGCGTTTGTTTTGGATCGAATTTGATTTGGATTGCTTTTGAGAATCGATCGTTTGATTTGAATTTTGCTAGTATCACTGGCGTTTGGAACTTTGAATTTGATTTGAAGCAGGTGGAGGAGTTTAAGTCACGGTGGAGATTGTTAGAAAAGTGACTTAAACTTTAGGGGTTATTTGGTAAATTTGGTAATTTGTGTGACTTGTCCTACAAGTTTGTTTGAAATTTGGAAACTAATCTATGAAGGTTAGTTTTACCTATAAATAGGGATCATTGGCATTAGAATTATTTGTATCTTTTGAATAATAGTTTGGTACCTTTTGAATTTGGGTTTGGTACCTTTAGAATTTGTGTTGGGTACCTTTAGAATTAGAATTTAGTACCTTCAAATTGTAATTTTGTATTTGGTATATTTGAATTTGGTTTGTATTTGATTTGATAATTTGAATAAAGCTTCCGCTTCGTTTGTTTGTTTCGTTCTTTGAATTACCAACAGTATATATATATATATATATATATATATATATATATATATATATATATATATATATATATATATATATATATATTATATATATATCATAAGCTAATCCAACATGTAGCAATACTAAATACTTTATGAGCATATCGATCACAAGCTATAAACTGTTTACCAAAAATAAGCTTAAGTACGTACATAAAAAAGGCTTTACACAAACACCCCATAAGTATTCAAGTTAGGGGTGCAAATGAGTCGAACTTTGGCAAGGCCTGACTCGACTCAATAATACTATGTTCGGCTCGAGTTCGACGAGCCTTCACGAGGGAAGCTCGAGAAAGTTAGAATTTGGCTAAAGCTCAACTCTCGATTTTATTGTAATGATCGTTATTTTGACCAACTAAAATTTAAATATAAGTTTGAATTTGGCTCGAGTTCGACTTGAAAAGTTCGATATATTTATAGATAGTTATTTACACCGAGTGTATTTACATATAAGCCCCTAAACTATACATATTTTTTATAAAAAAATATGTATTCCAAAAAAGCTCGAAAAACTCGACAATAACTCGAGTCGAGCTTATATAAGCTCGAGCTCGACTCGATAAACATTTTGAGCTCATATTTTGGGACAGAGCTCAGGTTCGAGGCTCAATAAGGCTCGGTTCGAACGAGCTTAAGTCGAGTTCGAGATCGACTTATTCGACAAAAGCTCGACTCGTTTACACCTGTAGTTCAAGTTCATGTATATGTGATGCGGTCAAGCTGAAGTCAATTTCAAGCTAAATATCAAACGAATCAAGTTTCACATTCCTTGTTACTTTTCATTGATTTAGTGGTTTGAGTGCTTTTTCATTGAGAATTCGGATCTTGTGTCTCCTTATAAAATAATTATATCTCATAATGAGTGTTTATTCCCAAATTTATCCTAAGAGAAAGTTTTCAAAAAGTAAAAATGACATTTAATTAGACCGCACTGTGAAAACTTACTTTTTATATAACATTTACAATTTTAGAATGACATTTTTATTTCCGTCATGGATCTAATAAAATGAAATTTTTATCTCTGTTAAATCCCAACCCCGAACCCGATAAAACTCCTTGAAACCTGACAAGGATGCCCCAACCCAACCTGCCCCCAAAGTTTCATATTTTGGCTTCCCGTCAAGTTCGGGTTTTTATTCCATCCCTAGTTAAGTCAAAACTCGAGAAGTTTTGAAAAAAAGAAGACTATAGGGATTGAAATGAAAACCTTTTTAAGCTTAAGGACCATAAGCCCAACACAAACACTAAAAAAGCAAAACCAAACACTCCCAAAAATCACTTAAACCCGAAACACAAACACTCTCACACTAAACCCTAATCCCTCACCAATGGCAGCCACCGCTCTCCGT
Organism: Artemisia tridentata subsp. tridentata; assembly: GCA_021014915.2. Lineage (NCBI taxonomy): Eukaryota > Viridiplantae > Streptophyta > Magnoliopsida > Asterales > Asteraceae > Artemisia > Artemisia tridentata. The sequence goes on along the minus strand of CP139508.1, from coordinate 229,989,160 downwards.
CTCCGGCGATCACTCACACTCACTTCCACCATCATCAACCACCAAACCCACCTCCCATCCGTCGCCCCACGCGCCGCCGTTCCACCATCACCCCACACCACCCACCAAAACCCTAACCCTAACCCTAGCTTATTTCATTTCAAACCCACCAAGAGTGTTTCCTTTAGAACATTTTCAACACGTGCTGGCTTTAGTAATAGTAATAACAATGATTTTGATGGTGATCAGATTAGTGCTGACACTATTTTGTTTGAAGGGTGTGATTATAATCATTGGTTGATTACTATGGATTTTCCGAAAGACCCGAAACCGACACCCGAGGAAATGGTTGAGACGTATGTTCAGACTGCTGCCAAAATTCTTGGAAGGTTGTCTTAGATTGGTTTTTTCAAGTGTTTGTTTTTCTAATAGTGGTTATGTTATATGATCTCGGTTGTTTCACCTATTAAATAAGTGGAATTGTGAAACATATTAACGTGTTATGCTACTGCTGATTATTTTCCTGTTGTTTGTTTTAGAAAGCATGAGTGGTTTAAAGGGGTGTCTTTTGTAGCTTATTTGATGAACCTACGAGGTTATTGAAATTTGGAAAGCCAATTGGCTCTTCTTTTATGGCTTATAAGCACTAAGCCCAAGTTGATAAGCTTATAAGCCATAAAAATGAGCTTATTGACTTCTACATTTACCAATAAGTTCATAAGCTCATTAAAACTGCTTAGACAAACACGCTTCAATAAGTAATATAAAATGGCTCTTACTGGTCAATGATTTTTATATTGTTGTGTATAGGGCTAACAATGTGTTCATCAGTTTGGTTGTAAAAATGATTTTTCAGGCTCATTAAGCTAATTTGGTGTTTAGCTGTCATGTACTCTTTTTAATATTCAGTTTTTACAATAGTACATGGTATAGAAGAATAAGTTTCTTTTTATTATTTATTTTGATGTTTCTGTGTATGTTATTGTTAAACATCTATAAAGTGCAATTTTTTAGTTAATAGTCTTGAGTTTAGAAATGAACTGCCTTCCTGTTAATTTGTTTCGATGGTATTGTGATTATTGTAGTTTTATCTAATATGTAAATATTTCAGTGTGGAAGAAGCGAAGAAAAAGATTTATGCTTGTAGCACAACTACTTACAATGGATTTCAGGTTGAGGTGTCGGAGGAAGTTTCAGAGCTGTTTAAATGTATGTTAACCGCTTTATGACAGTAGATGAATTATATGATGGTGTTTGCTGTTTATATGACTGATCTCACTCTATTTTGAACAGCTTTACCTGGGGTTGTATTTGTATTGCCTGATTCCTATATTGATCCGGTAAACAAAGAATACGGAGGTACAATCTATTTTGTTGGATCAGTGAATTAATTGTGGTTTACAAGCATTTCATTTTTAATATGGTATTATTTTATGGTTTAAATTTCAGGAGACAAGTACATCAATGGAACTATCATACCAAGACCACCTCCTGTGCAATACGGAAGACAAGGTGGAAGGTATAATGATCGAAATAGAGAGTATAACAGACCTCCAAGAGGCCAAATGGAACAGAATAACGCACCTGGAGGCCAGGGTAATTATCATGGAGATAGAAGAGGCCCTATGCCTTCTTATCAGTCTAATTACAACCAAGGTGAAGGGAGAAATACTAATCCTGCTAGACCAACGGATTTTCCTCAAAGGGACCAGGGTAGTAATTTTACTCCCCCACCAGGAGGAAACTACAGCCAAGGAGGTGCTGGAAGTTTCAGGCAAGGGTCTGGAGGGCAATATGGTCAAGGTAGAGGTGGACAATATGGACAAGGTGGAGGTTATGGACAAGGTGCCGGTGGACAATATGGTCAAACAGGTGGTGGGCAATTCGGCCAAGGTGGTGGTGGACAATTCGGCCAAGGTGGCGGTGGACAATTCGGACAAGGTGGTTGTGGACAGTACCAACAAGGTGGTGGTGGGCAATACGGGCAAGGTGGCAGTGGACAATATGGACAAGGCACAGGTGGACAATATGGACAAGTAAGCGGTAGTGGAAATTACGGGCAACCTGCTGGTGGACAATATGGACAAGGAAGTGGTGGAAGTTATGGGCAAGGAATGGGGTCTGGCTACAATCAAACTCCATCACAACATGAATTTAATGAAGGAGTAGAGGCAACCAAAGTATGAATTACTCTTTCTTATCTTACTAATGTTTACTCGTCTAAATTGTTGTGTATATTTGCTTATCTGATGCTGTTATATCAGTTCTGCAATTGATTAGTTATTGATTGAATTGATTCTTTGTTTGGTGAGATATCTGTACGAGGCGGCAGGTTTGATCCTTCTAATTATGAATGGTTAATTTTCTTTAAGCTATATCTGAAATGGGTCAAATCAGTTTTTTTTATAATAAGGAGCTGGTCAAATGGGTCAAGATTGCTTAATGTGTATGTTGAGTGCGTATAATCTTAAGATCATACTTTTAAGGGAAAATGTCATACTTTATCTTCGCTCCCATCTGGTAACTAACTTTTTTGAAATGGACTAACATGGTAATTAGAAGTTTAGTTCCCTGTTTGGTAAAGCTTGTTTACACTATAATAACCATATCATCTCATTCCAAAAACTTTAATTAGCGTATAGATTCCAAAGAAATTAAATTTATTTAAGTGGATCACTTGCAAAAGGCACATTGCACGTGCTCTTATTGTAACGAAACAGCTTTGTGGGTCAGCATAATGCAACTCATTCTATACGAAGACGTCTTGACCTATTTTACACAACCTGGCCAACCTGCTCATTGTACCAATTTGTACAGGCTTGCCTTGCTTTTGAAGAGAGACTTTGCCGGGAACACTTTCCCATCTGCTAGCTATATATCTGATCTTAATTGCAGAAACAGTGCTAGGTGTCTTATTCTAGCTGAGGCTAGTTTAGGTTTATAAATCTAAAATCAACTATTTGTATGCAACCCGTCATCAATACAAGTACTAGTAGTTTTTACCATATTTCTAGTAGATCTGTTACCTATTAGAGTATTAATTGCTCAGATGACTAGCTGTTTTTTTTGGGTGCTGGACAGTTCTTGGTCTTCATTGGAAAACCTTGTATGCTTTACTTTTCCGAGTCTAAATATCTCAAAAGCCCCTACTATGTTTGTGAAGGAATGTTTGAAAATTATATTACGTCTCTCATGTATTGACTATGATGGTGTTGATATATTTGCACTTGCAGCAGGATAGATGATCAAGATCAAGAAGTAGCAACAACCGTAAATATCCCGTGGAAGAATGTGTACTGTCCAAAGCAGCTAAAGGAGAAAGTTGTCTTCTTTTCCTGGTCGTGATTGTGCTGTTTTGTACCCGAGGACTAATAAAATAGTCAAACTTTCTGTAGTGCATTTTGCGATATTTTTCCCTATGAATCTTGTGTGAATGCAATATTAGCCACTAGAGGATGCAAATGGTTGAATTATCATGTCCAAACGCCTTTGGTTACCATTTGATGTTTTGCATATATGGTCCCTAATAAATGATGCTGTTTAGGTTTGGTAAAGCAACATATGTAAAAGTCGTCTCATATAATATTGTTCAAATGCATTCATCGTTTACTGGAAGAATCTACCATTGAAGGTCAATATCAAAATGTTTACTTTGACTTAAAGTTAGGTCTGATTCACAGAAAAGTTCTAATTTTCTTCTAACGTTCTTTTGATTATAAAAAAGTGTGGAATCAAGAATCTAAATATATGACTGACTTTTCTGCTAGAGGTCAGTTTGTGCTAAGGGTCTTTATTTTTGCGCATAATCATTGTTTGGTATAAACTTTTTATTAAAGGCAACGGCAGATAAGAATTGCATTCCAACAAAGAAAGAAATCACTAAGATGGAGATCCAACGTGAAGCGTACAACGACAAACAACCTAAAAGTAGATACAAACGGAGACACGCAAAACAAAAGACCTCCTAATCGGCTATTGCTAACGCAAATGCCCCAACGATTAGAGACCCATAATCTCCAGTTAAAACCAAAGCGCTGCCAACGGAGCCTAGCTCAGTTGGTAAGGTGGGTTTACACGTAAGTGGTTCCCATCTTTGGGAGGTCTCGGGTTCGATTCCTGGCGTGCTCCATTGCTCAGTTTGGCCCGAGCGAGTACACAGGAATGGGGTTTAGCTGTTCAAAAAAAAAAAAAAAAAAAAGCGCTTACACCTGTCGAGATCCATAATAACGAGAGAATTTTGATTTGAGGGAAAATATCTTCGTCACTAATACCCTGTTGTGACTCAACTAATGCATTGGTCACACGTTTGCGCCATCTTCAGATTGCCCATAAGGTAGCAAGACAAACATCATGAAAATTTTTAATGGCCTCCTTACTCTCGTGTAGCACACGATCAAACTTATTGCTGAGATTGAGTCAAACGAGACCGGTGTCGAGATATTCCACCAAGCAAAGCATTTAGACCAAATTGGATTTACCTTTTAGCATGAAAGAAAGATGTGGTTGGCATTTTGGTATAAACTTTTAACCATTTGAAATGAAAAATTAAAAATACAACCTTTTTAGGATTACGGCTATGTTTGGCGCGGTGCTTTTTGGAGCTTTTTAGGGCGATGAGCGGTGAGGGCGCGGTGCTTTTTGGAGCTTTTTAGGGCGATGAGTGGTGAGCAATGAGCTTTTTTATTTTTATTGTTCGTTTGGCAAAAGAGCGGTGAGTTTTGCTATTTTTTAGGAATGATCATTTTTTCAATGCTTTTTAAGAAGATGTGACTGCTACTGTTCACTGCAATTTTTACCAAACACACCCTACATGAAGTAATCTAAACTTTTTCAGATTAAAATAAAAAGACTTTGTAAATTTCATTACACTAAGAAAAGCATTTAGACCAAATTGTATATTACTTTATCTACTAAAAAACTTGAAATCAGAATATCAACAAATTTCATTACACTAATCATTCTCATTCCCGTTCCTCATATCTAAACTCACAAACCAAACGGACTCCAGAAAAACATAAAGTCAATTGTATACCCACTTAATTCTTCAAAGCGGGCCGGGTGTCCGAAAGTGAGTTAGGTATCAAGGCGCTCAAAGAATGACACAAGTAGAAGCAACCAATGTTTTGTTGACTCTTTGCTGTCGGTCCGTGTTTATTGATAAAAATATTGGTTTTACCTACTATTGTATTTGAATTCATGGCTCTCGCCGTATACCCTTACAGCTGTAAACATTAGCATTTCTTGAAAAATATGTATTTTTAGGCTAATGATTTACACACGTTTCTATTTTATTTGCACACTTTATATTGTGATATAAAGAATTGTACATTTGCTATGTAATGCTTCTTCAATTTATACACTAGAGTAGGGCTGAGCATTGCAAACCTCAAAACCGACCGGACCGACCGAACCGAAGGACCAGCGGTCCGGTCTCGGTCCCAACTTTTTCTTTATTTTGGTCTCGGTCCGGTCCGATCTTACATACAAACCGACCAATAATGCCTTCTTGGACAGGACCGACCGAAGGACAGGACCGACCGAAGGACCGGACCAGACCGAATACATTCGATCCGGTCCTCAATCCGTAGTTTTGGTCTAATTCGGTCTCAGTTTGGTCCAATCTTAAACCGATGCTCAACCCTAAAGTAGGGTGTGAAAATAAAAAGAATGAGTATGCCGATCAACATTAACTATATTTTGACTTTCATTCCTATATTTTTTAAATAAATAAAAAAATAAGTAAAAAAAAAAAAATAAAAAAAATTCATTTAAAAAAAGGTTTACTTTTGAGTTTGATGACATGAGAATATGAGATGACATGACTTAGGAAGTTAGGATTGAGTTGATGTGTATTTCTTGTTCACGCAAATTAGCCTTTGGGCCACTTCCTCACACAATTCACAATCATTTCAACATCCCAATTTAACATTAGGGTTTTTCTTAATTCTCCCTAAAATTAAAGGTATTAATTCTACTTAATTTCATTCTCAAATTCATTATTAATTGCACTTACCCATTTTAATTATCTCTTGTTAAACCCCTTGACTTGATGATCACGTTGTTTTTTTTTATATTTAAAGAATTTTGGGTTTTAGTATTCAAGAATTGAAATTTAGTATCAGTTAAGGTTCTTTTTTAGTTTGGTTTTAGTTTCGATAGTTTAAGATGATCAAGTTTGTTAGTTGTTACCTTTATTAGCAAATGTAGGTGGGTTTGGGTTTCTTTTTAGCTGATTTGTTTTCTTGGTTAAGATTGCTGTATTGGTCCACCGACTCCACTCCTTACCTTAGCATAAAAGGTTTCGTTTTTCAAACATAAGCTTATATACCGGCCTTATGGGTTATTTGGTTTTCGGCCTATTTCTAATAAGCTCATTTTTTTGTGGCTTATTTTGAAACTTTTCTGCTTATATAAGGTTATCTTGTCGTAACGAGCTTATGTAAGCCAAAAAGTGTTAAAATAAGCCACAAAAAGCGAGCTTATGAAACATAAGCCGAAAACCACACAAGCCATAAGCCCGCTATATAAGGTTAAACAAACATCTATTTTGAGTTTACAAGCTTATTTGATTTCGGCTTATGTTTCATAAGCTAAAAATTTTTGGCTTTTATAAGCTTAGACAAACACCCCCTAAGTTTTTTCTCCTAGCGTAATTGTGGGCTTATTAACATTTTTAGCAATCATAAGCCAATTTTAGTGTTTGGATTAAGCTTAGACAAACATCCCCTAAGAAAGATGTATAAAAAAATGGTAAGACATTTTAATATCGTAATTTATGGAAGGTTATTGTGAATAGTGACATGTATGTTCATATTAATGTTCAAATGGAAATATAATAATCACTTACAAAATGGTAATAGAAGATTTATTTGGAAAAAGTACGGCATCGATTGATTTTTTTTTAGGCATAGCGAGTGCATGTTTAGAAGAACTTATTTACTTCATAAAATAGACATATATCCGTATACGGTGATGCCTGTAATGGCATTTTGGATATTGCAGTAGATGTTCTTGTATGTCATTAGTGCAGTATGTTTAGTCAAACCGTAAACTTCATGCATATACGATCTTTCGTAACTTCCGTTAAACTACATTTAATGACGTGCTTAGGATATGCATATAGGGCACGAGTGTAAATTTGGTAGTCGTTCTTTTTTAATTAATAGATAAGCCATAAAAAGAGAACGTGAGTGGGTTTGCTGTAATACACTTTTATGTCATTTAAATTGAGTCACTTCCGTTTTATCTGTGAAAAACTAAGTCTTGTAACAAATTATTCTTTTTTATATACATTGCTGACAGGCATGAAGCGTTCTAGACACCATAATGTAGTGCATGCACATGGCGAGTGGCCTATCAGAAAAGCCCTCACACTTTCTGATGTTGACATTACTCACCCATTTCTTACTCTTCCTCGCCATTCAGTTGAGAATTACATCCTTGGGCATTTGACGCAGCTTGAGCGTGATCATTTAATGAACAGAGAGCAAGTGGCAATTAATGTTCAAGATGACGACACTGGTGATCTTTATCTCATGAAGTTAAAATGGCGTGGGAGTTATTACAATCTTATTGGGAAATGGGGAAGAATTGTCCGTAGCAAAGGACTCGATGTGGGAAAAGAAATTAAAATCCGCTGGTTTGATGAATGTTTGCATTTTTCGGTCCCACAAAGTCAAGTTCTTTCAGTACCACCATTGCAGATTATACCCACTATGCATAATGACCAATGGCCTATTAGGAAAGTTTTAACATTATCGGATGTGGACACTAATCATCCTTTCCTACCTTTGGCACGAAAATCAGTTGAAGATCATATTCTTGCTCACTGGACCCCACAACAACGAGAGCTTCTAAGAAACGAAGAACAAGTAAACTTGAATGCACGAGATGTTGATACAAATGATCTGTACGTGATGAAGCTGAGGTGGCGTGGTAATTATTATAATTTGATAGGAAAATGGGGAAAAATCATAAGGGGTAAAGGACTAGGTGTTGGGAAAGAGATAAAGATTCGATGGGCTAATGGTTGTTTGCTTTTTTCTGTCCCTTATGACCATGAAGTTGTACCTTCAACAATCCCGACGATACAACGTCAACAAGAGCAATGGCCAATTAGAAAGGCATTAACTTTATCCGATGTGGATACAAATCATCCTTTTCTTACATTACCTGGTAAATTGATTGAAGATCATATTCTTTTATATTGGGGATCACAGGCACGAGAGCAATTAAGAAATGATCTTCAGATAAATGTGAATGTTCGAGATTATGACACAGGTGATTCATTTTTGATGAAGTTGAAGTGCCGTGGAAGCTATTACAATCTAATTGGAAAATGGGGTCAAATTATCAGAGGGAAAGGACTGCAAGTTGGACAGGAGATTAGGGTTCGTTGGGATAACGGGTACTTGGTTTTTTCAGTTCCTGAATAATAGCAATACTGATGGTTTATAGGTAGAAGTTGGCGAAAGTACTCAAGTTACATGGTATCATAGTGAATGCTTTTGTTTTGTAAATCTGAAAATGTGTTTTTACTAGTTTACTTTTTTTTTTTTTTTTTTTTTTTTTTTTTTTTTTTTAATATTGCTATTGACTCCAGATTTAAAATCAGAGTTTACATGGGAATTATATTCCGTAGTCTTTAACAATGAGTGATGTCATCATAGTGCTACATTGTCTCGCGTATACAAGATAAGGTCGAAAGTTTGCTTTGGTTATTGAAATGAAAAGTATCTACGTGAATTACGTGATAATTTGTTAAACCATGTTATCATCAGTCAAGTGTCCCTATCTCACTTTTTCAGCAGCCTGATCATTGACAATCGGAGAAGCTTTCTAAGAGCTCTAAAGATGTATCCATTTGGGATCATTAGAAGGTGCGTTTCTGAAGGCTAGAACTATAGCCTAAAACTAGAAGTTATTTGAATTTGAAATATCATTTAGAGTAAACTACATTTTTGGTCCTCGTGGTTTATCGGGTGTAACGATTTTGGTCAAATAGTTTCATTTGTAACGGATCTTGTCCTATTTTCTCTGACCCGTAACGGGTTTGGTCCAATTTTCGTTGACCGTAAGTTTGACTAGTTAAAAAAAGGTGATATGACTAGAATACCTTCGAATTTACACCCAGAAATTGCACCATTCGTCCCTGAGCTAACGGCCGTCAGTTCTGTTAGTTATCATGTGACAACGTTAGTCCATTTAGCCAACGATTATTTGCAACGTTAGTCCTTTATATATTTTTGTCCGTTTTTCTTACGTTTTCATATGGTTTTGTACGTTTTTTATAAGTTTTCGTCCATTTTAAGTCGTTTTCATCCGTTTTTCTTACGTTTTATACGGTTTTGTCCGTTTTTATACGTTTTCGTCCGTTTTTCTTACGTTTCATACGTTTTTGTCCGTTTTCATACGTTTTTATCCGTTTTCGTTCGTTTTTATTCGTTTTCGTCCATTTTTCTTAAGTAGGAAAAAAAAAATTAAAAAATTAAAAAATTAAAAAATTAAAAAAATACTTTTTTTTTTCAAAATTTTTTTTTTGAATTTAAAAAAAAAAAAAAAAAATTTTCCGAAAATATTTGTTTTCCGAAAATATCTTTTTTTTCAAAATTTTTTTTTCCGAAAATATTTTTTTTTGAAAAAAAAAATTATAGAAAAAATTTCAAAAAAAATATTTTTGAAAAAAAAAAATTCAAAATTTTTTTTATAACTTTTTTTTGGCAAAATATTTTTTTAATAATTTTTTAATATTTTCAAAAATAATTTTTTCGCAAAAATTTTCAAAAATATTTTCGGAAAAAAAAAATATTTTCGGAATTTTTTTTTTAAATTCGGGAAAAAAAGTATTTTTTTAATTTTTTAATTTTTTAATTTTTAAATTTTTTAATTTTTAATTTTTTTAATTATTTTTATTAATTTTTTAATTGTTTTTTAATTTTTTTTTAGTTTTTTAATTTTTTTTTCGTACTTAAGAAAAACGGACGAAAACGAATAAAAACGGACAAAAACGTATGAAATGTAAGAAAAACGGACGAAAACATATAAAAACGGAAAAAACCGTATGAAAACGTAAGAACAACGGATGAAAACGACTAAAAACGGACGAAAACGTATAAAAAAGGACAAAACCGTATGAAAACGTAAGAAAAACGGACAAAAATGTATAAAGGACTAACGTTGCAAATAATCGTTGGCTAAATGGACTAACGTTGTCACATGATAACTAACAGAACTGACGGCCGTTAGCTCAGGGACGAATGGTGCAATTTCTGGGTGTAAATTCGAGGGTATTCTAGTCATATCACGGTTTTTTAACTAGTCAAACTTATGGTCAACGAAAATTGGACCAAACCCGTTACGGGTCAGAGAAAATAGGACAAGATCCGTTACAAATAAAACTATTGGACCAAAATCATTACACCCGATAAACCACAAGGACCAAAAATGTAGTTTACTATATCATTTATGTGCAGTTTCCATAATGTCGTCCTGCTTTTTAACATGTAATTCAGCAGCTTTTGTGTACAGTTTGCTGGTTCATATGAGTTAGTTGAATGTTCTGTTTTTTTACTGATTACATGGTCGATCTTTCTTTTTCCATATAAAGTCAGGGAACCTTTCAACAAATTTAGAAACACCATTTGAATTTCTTGTTTACTTGCATTTATGCTGCTTCCGTGTTCCATCCCACTTGATAAGTCATAATCTTACTTCTTATGCTAAGACTTCCTTATAAATCAAGCCTTAGTTCCATGAAATTTAGTTAGTAATATACTAAGGTGATATGTGGGATGTTGTCTAGAATGACTATGGGCATGGGACTCGGGTACAAGGGTTAATGGAATTGTGTTTTCCTTTCTACAATACCTATATATGCAGTACTGTTTTTTATCCACTTGATATTAAACACAACCCAAAATCACTGTAAGAGGGTGTTTGGAATTGCTTATTTTTTGTGCTTGTGGTTATGCATCTGCTTAAAAATAAGTACTTATAAACTGCTTAGAAATAAGTACTTCAGGAACTACTGCTTGGATCTGCTTATTATGTAAAAAATACAATAATTTTCGTAAAAATAATAATTTAATAAAAAGTTTCAGTCAAATTCGTTTATTAAAGATTTTAGGTTAAATATGTATCTAAATAGTAATTTTATTAAGAGTAAATTACACCGTTCGTCCCTGTGGTTTGGGCCAAATTTCACTCTCAGTACCTATTTTTTTTTCTTGCATCGTTGGTCCCTGTGGCTTTCCAATTGCACACCGGTGGTCCATATCGTTAACTGGCGTTATCTTTTCCGTTAGCAAGTGACAACGTTAGTCCATTAACCAAACAAGCGTTTGCAACGTTAGTCCTTTTACTAACGGCCGTTTGCAACGTTAGTCCTTTTTCGAAAAATATTTTTTTTTCGAAATAATTTTTTTAGAAAAATATTTTTTTTCGAAATATATTTTTTTTTTCGAAATAATTTTTTTTTCAAAATATATTTTTTTTAGAAAAATATTTTTTTTTTCTCGAAATAATTTAAAAAAAAATAATTTTTTTTAGAAAAATATTTTTTTTCGAAATAATTTTTTTAGAAAAATATTTTTTTTTTCAAAATATATATTTTTTTTAGAAAAATATTTTTTTGAAAAATATTTTTTTTCGAAAAATATTTTTTTTCGAAATATATTTTTTTTTCGAAATAATTTTTTTAGAAAAATATTTTTTTTTTCAAAATATATATATTTTTTTTAGAAAAATAAATAGTTAATTTACAGCCATTTAAAGTGAAAGGATCAAGTAAACTTACAGCCATTTAAAATGAAAGGATCAAAGACATGCTAAAGATTCAAGCAAATCCAACCAAAACCAAAAAGTAGGTACCAAATCTCACAATAAAGTAGGTACCAAATCTCATCTTCATAAACACAAACTCAGATCTTGCTTTCTCTGTTATCAAACTCACAACACCATAACACATTTGTGTCTCCAAAGTCCAAACCACCATAAACACATATTCATATCTCTCTTTCACCCTCACAAAATCACCACCTATCTTCCCGATATTACGGCCGCTGTAACCCCTCGTAAAAATCCCATGTCATTAATAATATTAATCACCGATTATTTCCCATTATTGTCTAGTAACCTTTTCACGGATTATATTTTTTTATGTATATACCTTTATGGCAACGATCACCAAATTACCCCAACACTGTGAATAGCTCACTTGCGTACCGACCATAAAAGTTACACGAATATTACAAATTTACTACACCAAATTTACAAACGAAACGAATACAACTAATCACTAAACTACTTCACAAATGACTACACTTAATCATTTTTTTAAACATTTCAATACATACACACTTTATTTCTTTGTTTTGGGCCGAACCTCTTCACAAGCCCACGAGTCCTTTCCTTTATTTTATTTTTCGTTTTGGGCCACAGCAAAAACATGAGCCTAGTGGCTACTCTTCTTGATGCCCATTTGATCGAATACCACAAGTCAGTGGTCACCACATGTTACTGCCATTCTTGACTAAATCGTGGGACATGCAAACTAAATAATCTCAAAGCAAAGATACAAACCCCACGTTACAAATCAACTCCTTTCCCTTAAGCTAACCAACGAAAAGGACATTGAAACTTGATATCACCTTAAGAGTACCATTTTGTCCCCTTTTTGGAGAATGGTACATCTTTTAGAATCACTTAGTACGTGCAAGCAACCCTTTATCATTTCCAAGATAACAACTCAAGGGCTAGAAGAGTCCTCTTGTACTTAAACCCTAATCGAAACATCTAAAACCATTGTCATCCATGGTTTAAACTCAAAAACCACCTAGGGACCTTAAAAATGGATGTGACAACCTAGCCTTGGTACAGAATCTACAATGTCAACCCCTACCCATGTAGAAGTCGAATGTCCTATAAGAAGACTCACTCACTTCCACTCTTGTCATACAAAAACTCAAACTAAGAAAATACTCTTAACACACACGTTAGTTCCTATTGAGCAAGCAAGGTGGTGGGATTACTTCAAGGGTTTTTAAGACGCTTCGGGTTACTATTATTCGTGGGCTGCGTTGGAAACTTGAACGGGTATAGTGATCATGGGTTGCTTGGAAAGGAACTTGGGTATCATTTGTTCTAGTCTCATCACCATTTGAACGCCCCACCACACGTTGGTGTCGTAAGTCTTTCCAACACTTTCTTCATTCGCTTCCTAAATTATATCACTCGCATGTTTACTTAAAACAAACTCACAAACACATAGACACACGCTAAACCACACGAACACATATTGCATTAACTCTTAAACTACAAGTAAAATGCACGTAAAACTTGGTGTCATGCGAACCATAGGCCTATAATGAAACTAGATAAGGAACATGCAGGACTTTTAACATGAACGTAACTCGAAAACGTCACGACGCCTTGGCAGTTTAATATTGTTGCGTAATTCATTTTTATACGGGCCACGAATGGGTTAACAAGCCCATTGATTTATTTTCATTTCTCAAATATACGTACTGTGAAAACGTCTAATACGAAACGAGGATCATGCGTGGTCTAACATAGTCGAATGGGATAAAAGAGGAAAGAAAAATATTAAGTAGAGAGAAACTTTTCTTCAAAATATAAAATAGGACGAGTTTTTCAATGGATACAACAAAAAGGGGCGTAATCGTGACACTTTGTAACTAGTGGACCGAATATGAAAAAGGAGATTTTTTTTTTTATATAAGTCAAGGGTACATTCTGCCATTTCAGAAACTTGGAGGAGAAAGTGTAAAGTGTAATAATTAAACTAATTTAGTAAGGGAAATTGTGCAAGGACCAAATCTATAATTGATATATATTTAAGGACCATTGTGTAAAAATCTATATTTGGACAAAAATATAATTTAATTAACCTTAAGGACTAAAAGGGTAATTTTATAAATTGAGGGGGAGAACTATGTAAAAGTACCAAATTAATATATTTGTGTTTTAATTTAATTATCATTTCTAACCACGTATTTTACACAAGTTATTTTACGTGACGCGGTTAATTAAAAACGTAACTATTATAACTTAACTCTTCAAATATTTAAACTAAATATTGTCACTTGTTGATTCATACATAAACTATATTTTACGCCATCTAATTGAGATCATCACCTTGATTCATACCAAACGTTCACGTCACATAAATTCGACACGACTTCTTTTATAGTTTTCACGACCATCATTCCCCCTATTAAAATCAAAGGATTGATAATATTCTAAAAATATCACGTTATTCTAGGTCGCAAGTTGGGAGCTATTCATTTCATTGTTTGATTTACTACCCGTTCACTACACTACTGAGGTGAGTTCATAGTCCCACCTTTTACTATGTTTTCAAATCCCGTGGGGAGATACATGCTATAAAACCGAACACAAGTATTTTTCTGTATGCTTCCCTGATTGATATTGCTAAGTAATATTTGCCTAAGTTATTACCCCGCCAATTTAAAAGTCCCTTTATCATGAACCATTAATCACTTGTGAGTGAACGCGAATTTTGTGAATAGATCTATTGGAAGTTGACATCCCATTTGTACTAGCCGGATTGATAGCCAAATGCACTTTATTCGAATTTGAGTATGGCAAAACTCCTACACCAGGGCATTTATCACCCATATCATTGCTATGATTGGGATATTTATTATTACTACCCCTACACGTTAAGGTTTGCGTTTCATGAGGCTTAGTGCAATATTTATCTATTTGATTATTACCCCTGCAATATCATTGTTTTCACTATTATTTATCTTGTGTTCAAACTATTACAAATTAAACACTGTGAATTCACTCAACCTTTGTGTTGACATTTTAAGCATGTTTATCTCAGGTAATTAAAGAAATCTCAAGCACGGAGTTGGCACGGGCATGGAGAAAAGACCCACCTTTATTTCAAATAACTATATCATTCTTTACAAACTCATCATCACTTTTGTGAACTACTACCCCTTTTGATAACAAATATGTAATCTCTGAATATTGAGTTTTCATTGAATGATATAAAATTTCCCTTTTTATCAAAAATCTATGCTTATGACTGTGATTCAGTTGGTAATACCCCGTTTAAGTCTTCCGCTGCTATTTAAAAATTAACGGGGTGTTACAGCCGCCATCACTATCATTGTATCACCATAAAATGTTTTATTGATGAGTATTTTGACTTTTAAGGTTTGATTTGATTCTAATGATAAGAAGTATGGGTTTTGATTTGTGGCACCTGTTAAAAGTTTTAATTTTTTATAAGTTTTGTTTGCTTTGGGTTTTGGAAGTGGCTGGAATATAATGTGGGAAGTTCGCTGAAAATTATGGTGAGAAGGTAAAGTAGATATGAATATGTTGAAGATGAGGGTAGTTTTGTCACTTCACACATTCCAACAAAAAAAAATCTAAAAAAATATTTTTCTAAAAAAAAATTATTTCGAAAAAAAAATATTTTTCTAAAAAAAAATATATTTTGAAAAAAAAAATATTTTGAAAAATAAAATATTTCGAAAAAAAAATTTTTTCTAAAAAAATTATTTCGAAAAAAAAAAATATTTTTCAAAAAAGGACTAACGTTGCAAACGCTTGTTTGGTTAATGGACTAACGTTGCCACTTGCTAACGGAAAAGATAACGCCAGTTAACGATAGGGACCACCGGTGTGCAATTGAAAAACCACAGGGACCAACTATGCAAGAAAAAAAATAGGGACTGAGAGTGAAATTTGGCCCAAACCACAGGGACGAACGGTGTAATTTACTCTTTTATTAATAATATCAAATAAACAATATGAGAAACTGCAAACAGAAATGCAGGCAGTGTTTAGATGGAGAAACTTATTTTCTGCTAAAAAAGAAGCAGATAAGCAGAAAAAATAAGCAATCCCAATTCCCAAACACCCTTTAAATGGTTTAGATTTCCACCTCTAGTGCTAGGTTCAACTCCTTTCTGCATCTCCTTCTCTTTGTGAAGAAGAGGGAGTTCATATATTATTGGCAGTTAGTTGTTTTATGACTAAGATCATAGCTATCAAAATGAATTGAAGGCAAGTTAGTCATCTATGGTGATGACACATGTTGGAATTTTTTAAATCGCTATATCTGATTCATTACCGAGTGCATCTTCAGTATTCCATATGCTATTGGGGTTTTAATATTTGCTGGCTCTATAATTGCTCCCTATGATATTTAGTATCGAGTTTCTGTGAAAATTCACTGATTAGGATGCATGTCAACGAATACATTTTGTCTTTCAGAGCTAAAGTTTTTTAACTTGTCTTCAGCAGGTATGAGTTTGACAGAAAACTATTAAGTTTTGTGATGTTGGCGCGTTGCATTTTTCTTGTAAATAGCCGTTGGTAAGTTTTTTCCGTTGAGATGAATGTAAATTTATGCTGTTTTTCTCTCCCAATTCATTTGTAGAATTAGTTAACTGATGATTTTAAAAGAATCCAGTTTGGTTTCCGGTGAAACTCCTTGCAACTTTTAAGTTAATGAGATGTAATGACTTCAAGGGTGCATTGTATGTAGTGTGTGTGTTTTGTGCATGTGACTGCTGCAGTATATTGTGTGTGTCTGTGCTCTTTTTCCATCACCGGTCCCTCTATAATTAAATAGTAGACAAATGCTCAATGCGGTTGATAATCAATGGGTTCTGATTGGTGACTTCAGCATCATGTTCTATATGCTGACACACATGGAGCTTTAACCGGATATAAGGAACAGCTTAAAACTAAGCATTGACTTTTGTCATCTGTTTGCGTTTTAGTTCATGTTCAAAGTGGGTTGTAGATCAGAATTCTGCTGTTTGGCTGGTCATATCTAATGCTCAAGTGCTGCTGTGGCAAAGTGGCAGCTGTTTTGCCATGTGTTCTCTGATTTTATGTTTTGGTTGTTTTTAATTGGGTTGGGTGTTAGGCGTGAAATTGGTTTGTGTGCTGTTTTATATCTGCTCTTTAGTTGCCTTTTCTTTTCGTGTGTCCTTATGAGAGATGGTTTTGGTAGCATGTACATCTCTTCTATTATGACAATTTGCATTTCGATATGAAATTGCACTAGACGTCGACAATCATGGTATACAAACAACAATCAGGTCGCATCATTTGACTTGGTTTGAGTTTTTCCAACGGAACCAAATTATGGAAGTCTTTGAACTCATAGATAAGTGACTGGGTCACTTTACTTCTATATGATTTTTTTTTTCATTCCGTATGTGGCATTTCACGCAATATACTCATAGTAGATATCTACAAACACTATCAAAGATACACCATGGGTTGATAAAATCGGAAATGAAAGCCATGTTTAGCTTCTTTTATGGCCCTAAATATATAGATGGAGTCAATATTTTTTTTGCGAGTTCTAACCATCTAAGTAGTACATTATATGCAAACAATTTGTTGCTAACCAACTGAATCCAAGTGGTTTTTTAAGTGTTATGGTCACCGAACCCACCAACTCTATATCAGCGCTACATCATCATTTAACACATCATCAAACAGGTGTAATGATCACTACCAACTCAAACATATAAAAATAACATACTATACAAATATACCATACACAATATACCCACAAACAAAAAAACAAAAGAAAAAAAGAGTGCAACCGTTTGGTGGTGTACACCACCAAACCAATGTCAAAAGTAGGGGATCACGCGTGAAAGAGGGAGGGGGTAATGAGGACCACGCGTGAAAGGTTAAAGTGGTGGTGGTCCTTCGCCAACCATAACACTTGGCCTTGGACTTAATTCGTATCGACCATTTACCTATCACCCAACAAGAGCATAATCGCCTACTTTTCTCGTATATAATCTAGCTACACATGGAAACACTTTAAGAATTCAAGTTCCTTAGGCTGATAGTAATACAACCACACCAAGACCAAACCCAACACTGCCACATCAGTGTCACCTCAACTTTCTTTCTCCTAGGCCAAACCAAGACCAAACACTCGTAGTAAAGGGACCGCACTCACAACCAAAAACATACCCCACAAACTAAAATATATACAAAAAATAAACACACAAACCAAACCATTTCATTCGGTCGACAACCGGATCAAAACAATGCAAACATATGAAGGGAACGCGTACTTTTTGGTTTCTGTAGTAACGAGACCAAACAAAATGGGAAGACCAACCAAACCATTTGGTCCCATCACATTTAGTCTTAAGATGCAAAACTACAAGTATTTTTCTTTGCTTGTACATTATAAATACTACGTAGTACCTACATGTGTTTGTTTTAGCAGAGACATGGTTTTTAAACTACTTTCTCGTTTGTAAACTATTTGTGCTCGATGTATTAGTATTCCAAATGGGTTTTGTATTGTTACATTAGGACTAAGGGGGTGCTTGGTTGGGGGTATTGGGGGGTAGGGAATGAGAAAGGCAATGAATAAACATGTCTGTTTAGGAGTAGGGAATGCAATGATTACCCACCACCACCACCACCAACCACCACCACTAGCCACCACCACCACCATCACCAGCCACTACCACCAGCCACCACCACCACCACCAGCCACCAACAGCAGCCACCACCACCACCACCACCAGCCAGCAACAGGAGCCACCACCACCAGCAGCCACTCCTTTATGTATCAAGTCAAAAACCTTTTTTGTGGACCCATTATACCCAATTAAGACACAAACTCAAAACAAAAAGCGAATTAAAAAAACAAAAAAACAAAGAGCATCTCTTGGCTCAAGTCAAGGAATTAGCGAATGGTTTGGCGCCAGGGGAGGAGGGTGTCATGGCTTGGTGTCGCGTTTGATTGCTCGGGTACTCAAGCCATAATACTCAACACTCTAATAACAAGAATATGAAACATGTTTTATTATAAAGCTACCGTAATGTCACGAGCCAAATTCTGAAGGTCGGGTTCTGCTTGGAAGCGTTACTTAATGCATGGGCTCCTGGTCAATCTTATTGGTCTTGTTGGAGTACCCCAACGTTAAGGGTGTAGTACGTGCCACGAGTAGAGACTCGATATGGCACCACACTGGTCGGGAGTTGGGGCCGCTCCCCTGATGAGTCCAAGGCAGGACGAAACCAGTGAACCTCTATTATACGCGGGACGGATGACTGGTCCTTATCGGTGTAAGGGCGCCACGCGGGCTCGAAGGAATGAGTCCGTGACAAGTGGTATCAGAGACAGGTCAGACCGAGGCGGACCAAAACAAGAATCGCTCAAGTCGCTCTCCCAAAAGTTCTTAAAAGTGTTGGCTAAACGAAGGTGGCGGGAGAGGTCTCTCGGGATGTTGAAGAGTTAATATGATGCTGTGTGGAGTTCCCAATGTCGCATTCGATGGAAGCCAGAAGGGTTAATGGACTAATCCAAATGGGGATGATAGTCGCTGCACGCTGGATCTTAAGTTGCTAGAATGAGTAATGGACTATGGGTATAGTCGCTGCACGCTGGGACACAAAAGAGTTCGAAGTCGAATGTCCCTTTAGCCATGAAGTCGGAGTAAAGCCAAATCATTCGAGTGAAGTCGTTCGTTGAGACGGATGACCATGCACGAGGACGTGCATGAATTGGTGGTGGGAGAATGTCACAAGCCAAATTCTGAAGGTCGGGTTCTACTTGGAAGCGTTACTTAATGCGTGGGTTCTTGGTCAATCCTATTGGTCTTGTTGGAGTACCCCAACGTTAAGGGTGCAGTACGTGCCACGAGTAGAGACTCGATATGGCACAACACTGGTCGGGAGTTGGGGCCGCTCCCCTGATGTGTCCAAGGCAGGACGAAACCAGTGAACCTCTATTATACGCGGGACGGATGGCTGGTCCTTATCGGTGTAAGGGCGCCACACGGGCTCGAAGGAATGAGTCCGTGACAGTAAGATGAGAAATCTTAAAGATGTGATTTAGCAGTGAGGGCTTGAAATTATTAGTGTAGGTCTTAAGTTCAAAACTTCACATACAACAATCTTAGGCCCAGCCGTCAGACGTCTGTTCCTTGATGCAAACATTTTTGTGGCCTAGGAAATGAAAAACTTTTGAACAAATAGATTTGGGTTTGATTTCAACTTCTAAGCGTTAAAGCCGATTTAGTGAAACACAATAAAACAAGTTATTAGAGATATACACAACAAAACAACTCATCTAAGCCTTAAAGTCGATTTAGTATAACACATTTGACATCAAATAAATGAACACTAATTTGTAGTTTAAGTTTAGTTTTTATTGTACTTTTTTTTTTTTTTTTTTTTTTTTTTTATTATTAATATTATTTTTTTATTAATGAAAATTTAATTTTATTGTTTAGAAGAAATGAAAATGAAAAAAATAAAATAAAAATGGTGTCCTCGACCATTCTATTATAGCATGTTGGTCATGATTTTGTTGTAAAGAGAGAAACAACTAATATGGCAGAAATTGATAGTGTTTTAATTTGCATTACGGGTAGCCTTAACCATTCCATTTCCAAAAAACGAAAAATAGGTAACAAAGACAAAGTGCATATATTGTCATTTTGGGGTGTCAAAAGCTAACCTTATTCATCAACAGACAACCCAATCCAACATTATTTCCTTTTTAGTTTTTAAATAACCACATTCCATATATAGTATTCTAGAGACAGAACCAAAATAATATCATAAAATTTGGTACAGAAGAAGAAGAAGCTGAACTTTACTTGAATTTGAAGTTAAATAATTTGGTTTAAGGATTATTGTTTCACATTGCATTTTGAAGATCATTACTGGGTGTAAGTAAGGTAATTATCAGTTAGCTTTTATTAATAGTTTTTTAGCTTCAAATTATTTGTAATTTTTGAAAATGTAGTTAAGGTATATTACTATATTTAGCTTTACTTAGTTATAGGAGGACAATGATGCAAACTTTAGTAATGAAGTATAATGTAAGAAATATTAGTGTAAGGCCACAAAGCCGAAAGCAATAGACTACTTGGGTATCCTTTCGGGTTCAACTAAAAACCATGGTGGAAGGGATACTAGTAGCCCACTACTTCCAGCTTATAAAGCGGGCTAAAATGTTTCTTATTGTACCATGTGGGACGGCTGTTACTAGTAGTTTTGATTTGCTATTAACATTATCTTGAAGTTTGGTTTGTTGTTACAGTTATTGAATTTATCTCTAAGAAATGATCATTTGGTTGGTTGACTATGGCGCATTTTTATTGAAATAAGATATGGGTCGATCATGAATTCGTTTTGGTTATAGCAATGCTATCTTTTTAACTCTGTTGAAAGTCATATATTGTGTAACAACCCGTCCCACATCGGTAGGAGGTAAGACATTTGAACCACTTATAACTTTTAAGCTTGGAGTTGTGGCCTACTAGTATCATCCCACCATGGTTTTTAGTTGAAACCGGAATGATATATACCCGAGTAGTCTATTGCTTTCGGCTTTTGGGGGCGTTACATATTGATAGTAATACACTATTCATAATGTAAATATATTGAGTTTTTGTAGTTGCTGAGTTTGCCAAATGAATATGTGCCCTTGCAAATCTGTGGTTTAAATCAACTTTGATCAGTGTTTTTACTTTCATGGTGAGAGAGGATGACACCTTTGACTATTTTGTTATTCACGACATGCTGTTTGGTATTACATATGTGCAAATGTATTACTCCGTATTCTATCATATTTAGAACTTCTATTTTAGACTCTTTTAAGGCAAATTACATCTTGCTGTACTTCGCTATGCACTTACTAGGGGCGGATCTATGCATCCATTGAGAAAAATACTCATATTTTATAAAATGTAAATTTTATGGTCTATTAACGAAGCTTAATGCACTAGCACATAGAGACTCTAGCAACAAATCAATCAAAATAGCATAGCAACATCGCCGGTTCAACTAACTGACTAGTGGTCTGTAGAAAGGATCTCAAAGAGTCATGGGTTAGATATTGACAGATTGTTGATTAAACAAAGTAAGTACTTGCATAGTTAACTTGTTTATTTCTGCTTCAATGTTCGATTTTTGACCACTTTTTCCTCTCAATACATACCAAAATCCACAGTTTTTTCCTCTACATCTCCTACTTGCTACAGTTGTTTACTAGCTTATCCGTAACTTCGTAGTATTATGAATCCCCCATCTTCCAAATATAATAAAGGGGAGAGAATAGTTACAGCTAAAGTTATAGCTGATTACTGATTAGAATTCATAATACCAGCAAGCTAGTAAACAACACAATAAAATATGAGTTGTAGCAGGAAGAAGCTGTGCATCTTGTTAAAAAATATGCAAGAGGTAAAAAAGGGGCCAGAACTCACTTTTCGAACATTGAAACAAAAATTGACAGTGGTATTGGATAAGTTTTCGATTTTTGTTAATTTTTTTCCCCCCCAAAAGTTCTTCTCATCTATGCATGTTGTGTATCATGTAGATCTGCCCCTGGATATGAGGTAGCATTTGTTCCAGTGGTTAGTTATGTATTATCTTTTGAGCAGCCACAAATAAGTTCATGTGAATAAAACCTATACCATTTGACAAAGTATAATGATATTTGTGCCTAAAAGTATGAATCTTATTGTTATGGGCGTATGTTTTAGGCACAAGGCACAACAATCATTTTCTATGGAGAAATTTGTATATTAGCTAATCCCGGAATCAAAATAACTCTGACCTTATAAACCGGACAAACTAGATCTACCCTATAAAACCCAAAAACCCAAGTAGTGAATGTTGAGTCTACCACTTACTTTGAATATGTGAATCATAAATAAACTATAAACACATAATCATCACAAGTATACGCAGCGGAAAGATCTACAATTAACATGTAAATTAATTAATATAAAACTAAATAGAGAGCGTACCTTATTTGATTCCTAGCAAGAACAAGGAATCGTGTGATCACCAAGAACAATATAAACCCTAATTGGGTTTAAGGATGGATCGACAAGGGTAAGTAACACTTCCAAGATCACAAGCTAAAGTAACCTTGTACTCCGTTCCTGTACAC
Organism: Artemisia tridentata subsp. tridentata; assembly: GCA_021014915.2. Taxonomy (NCBI): domain Eukaryota; kingdom Viridiplantae; phylum Streptophyta; class Magnoliopsida; order Asterales; family Asteraceae; genus Artemisia; species Artemisia tridentata. The sequence continues at coordinate 229,966,215 of CP139508.1, read as the reverse complement.
ACGTATTACTAGCGTCTCAAAGTGAAAAGCTAGGTTCATGTATCACAAATAAAACATCACAACAACTAGGGTTTGATGTTCTAGATAATACATGATCGAATTCCATTAACACGAACATAAAAGAAGTAAACTAATTGTCATACATATAAATATGCATGCAACGTTTACATATTAATAACCCATGCATGTGCATGGTATATATTGTTGACTTCTTCACTGTATCATGTTTGTGTCAGTGGAAAAGAAGAACCGATTAAAGAATCGGTCAGGGATATTACCGATTGAAAAGTCAAATCGGTATTTTAGGGATAAATAATTTGTCTGTCGATTAACCTAAAAACAAGAGGCAAGGTTGCTTTTAAAGCAATAAAACTTGTCCTCCAAGTTTTATTTTTCACCTCCTCATGTTTTATAAATCGACACTTAACCCCTTCCACTTTTCTTGTTCGACCATGTAAATATTTGTGATTTAATAATTAATCATAAATCATTATATTAATTATTAATACATTGAGACTCATACGTAATGTGTGCAATCCCGAAGTCTCGGGTTCGAAACCGGACATACATATATTAATATTTATACACAAACTCTAACAGCTCCCACTTGGATAAACATTAATATAGTAATGACATAGGTCAGCCTAGCTTTACCTTCCCAATGCCCCCAGCTCGATTCGAGTTGTGGTTCTCCTGGAAAAAACCACGTGATGAAATTAATCATCATACTTATCCTTTTGTTACTAATACCGCGTTAATTTGGATATGGATCTTTGTCATTCCATAATTAACTATTATGTTTCTCGTTATTATCGATTGATCAAGATTACCAAAACATCTGAACGTATTTCAGATAGACTTTGGGTATGGCCATACAAACATCTTGTCAACCCTACGAGGGGCCCAGCAGTATTATACTTCAAAACAAATTTGAAGGAACAAATCCTTTATTGACTACGAGCATAACCCTTGAATTTCACATCATTTTCGAAAATTGCCCTTATAACTACCTTTTACAGTTAGCGTTAGACCATCTTACAGAAAATGAGCTACATTTCTCGGCAATTATCTGGTATCTCAAGTCTGAGGATAAATATTCATGATTTACTTAATGACGACGATCCATAAAGTATAATCATGTGGTTGGGATAAGTCCTATATTCAATTTATCCAATATTGAATATCATGTGATATTGGTGTCTCAACCTTACAGTAGTACATTCTACCAATCCTCACATTTGTCTTAATTCAATAATATTCCCATATTATTGATCGACAACGGACTATTTAGAATAACATAAGTTATTCACGGATTTAAACATGCAAATATAGGATACAATATTATAAATGATAATAAACGTTATCCGCACTTTATTTCATTAAAATAATATTGCTTAACATCCCTTATCCAAATACTAACTAGATCAATGCATGATAATTCTCATTAATGAATTATGCCACAAGTCGTGTTCCACATACTTGTTGACAAGGCATAAATCAACTAATGTTGATCTATCGAAATTTTGAGAATACTTATTTCAATAATGAAATACTTGTATGTGTGCATTCATCTATCTAGATATTGCCACATACTTCATAAAATGCGTGACATCCTCATGCACGAATTTATGACAATTAAACTACCAAACCTTGTAGTTAAAGTATTCTAATTCTTTATGTATAATGCAACTATGCTCATTATGAGCATAACTAGTACACATGGTTTCCTAATGAGGATGAGCTCCCACCATGACTAGTATTGAGTGTCATCTCAATCTTACTAGCATCATTGTATCAATCAACAATATGCTTTTTTTTAAAAGTTCCGTAAACTTTAATATCCATCGTGTAATGTTTGATATCTTCAAATCCTTCAAGATTTGACCATAATATCAATCAAGCAATAATTTGCCATATGGTTCATATTAGAATTTGGAGCAAATTCAGGCTGAGGATGTAAATTCTAAACCATATCCATTACACTTAGCTATCTAATAATTTTCAATTAGATACTAATGTTGTCAATCATCTTGCATCCAAGCATGATACAACAAGCAACATGATGTACATGAATAATCCTTTTGTCAACCTTAGATTTATTCATGTCATATCTTTTCAAAGATATGTTTCTATTTATACCTTCTAAATAGAATATCATGTTCTTTTAGAATCAATTATTTACCGCTTATGTTTATAATCAATAAACATATTGTTCAAGGTTTTATTTCCTAAATTTCCATGTGAAGTTTCATTCCAAACTTAGTCTTAACATATAATGTTAATGTTAATGGAATGTTACTTCCCATATGTTATTCAACATATATGAAATAAGAAAATAAATACATCACTCCCACTAGCTTTCAGGAATGTTAAGAAATATCTTATTTTAATTATAAATCAAACTAGATTTAATAACTAAAAATAAGTATATCTCCTAGATGCATGCATTAATCCATTTACAAATGATTTGCATTTTGTATACTACTAAAGATTATTTCGAATTCAAACACTCCTTTCAATTACTTTTCGTCCTCGCTCAAGTAATTATTAAAGAAAGAGTTTTGACATTCCATTATTAATTTCGTATAAATGAAACTAATAATGACAATCATAATATTTATATATTTAATGTGCTTAGAAAGAATTTCAATCACATTTAATTGCTTATTTGTGATTGATAATCTTTTCACATATTAAATATGTATACAAATTTGTCCATTCTGATTTCTACACAAGAATTTAAATCTCTAGGATTTCCATTTCCTTTGCAGAAATTCATTTCCATTCTATAGTGTAACTATAGAGTTCAAGATTAACTACGTTTCCAAACTAGTTATCTTTTTGGACTGCATCTAATTATTCATAGTATGAGTAATTTGCCAAATAACATTTGCAATTTATTAACAGGCATATCACGATCCTGTAACTCATAACCCTCAACATATTCTACAAATATTTGAGATACCCTTACGGATCTATGAATAAGAATTCCATCATCTTGAGATTTAACACTAACATGTTAAATCCTCATAATGATTTTGCTAGTGTATTTAGAAGATTATGTATCTTGTAATTTTTATCTTTTGAAGATAAAACTCCCACTCGCCTTTTGCAATTTATAGATTACCTATAAATGCTTAGCAAATAGAGCAACACAAAACTTGTTCTCTTTTGGGACTTTACAAATACATATTGACAGTTCCTTACCTTAATTTGTTAATAACCTACCCAACAAGTAGTTTAACAAATTCTGAACTTCAATTTTAAGACTTAATGTGATTCAACACATTCCATAATTAATGGTGTCTTATTAATCTTCTAGGTTGGAGTCTTAATTGAGTATATCCAATTCATACTCAATTTACTAACCTTGATATCTTTAGGAAGATTAAAAGATATAGTTATCTTTAATCAAACAATATAAAAAAAAAGTTTGATTCTCCTAACTGAACATACCATAAACACTATGTATTTCATTAGGATTAATATTGTAAGTCATTCTTACAATATATAAGATAAATATATATCGTTTTGGCTTACCTATTTACCAACTAAATCAACTTAATGGTAAAATAGATTTTTCTAGCCAGTTGCATGCTTTATAACTTAAGTGCCCTTTTGATCAAGTCACTTAATTTCTATGTCTTACAAAAAAGACATAAGCTGTTATAATCCCAATTTACGTTACAAATCATTGATCAACTCAATGACTCATTGTATATGTCTTAATTAAAAAGCATAACAAGATAACGTCTTACTTTGTTATAAGTCTTATAGCAATAAAAGACTTCATATTTATATCTACAATATAAGCATGTATAACTAAAGTAATTATGAAACCCACAACTTGGTTTCAATAGTATTTCAAGTTAATTTATTACTTCATATATTTATGTCATTCCAAGAATACATAAACATCTAAATATGAAGTAGTATAAGATTACTTCATTTATTTATGTCATTACAACAATACATAAATATTCTCATTAGAAGTAGTCTTATTATCATATTGACACTTGTTCTAATAATTATCTAATTTTAGAAACTTGTAAATTAACATAGTTTCATTTCATCAGTCGAGGCTGATAATGATGAAAGTATGTAATTTACCTTGTCATTAATATCTAGTAATGAAAGTAGATATTAACTTCAAGTGTTCCATAAATTAGAATGTGTATAAAACACATTAGAACATTGATCTCTTACCTTACAGTCAAGAGATCCCTTTAAATCATATTCCTTTATGTTGTTGCTTGCACACAATAAGATCTCTCCCACTTGTGCATCGAACAACATCACGTATCGAATAAACAACACGTCAATAGTTTGCTTATTTGATCAATATGATTGTGTCATAGATATAAGTAGATATAAAATCACCTCGTCTACTAAGGAAACGTACACGACTATCCTTAATACCACAAGTGTCTATAATTGGAAAGTATTTATCTCAAGAGATTCTAGAGATAATCCGGGAAACTACCAAGACTTGTAGCTCCCACTGAATTTAAGATCACTACATGAACTCATTATTCAGTAATTACAACACAATGCTCCCACTGGGTTTGACAACATTGTAAGTGTTGCATTACCAGTAAAAGCAAATAGCGTGCTGTTTACTTTCCTACATCTTTGATGAATCCCTTACGTAATACATACTAAGGTACTTCAAAGAATGTATTCTACTTTGTGAATGATGGAATATCCATCAATGCAATTAACTTGAAAGAATTGGGTATGCAATTTCTTCCTTAATTAGGTCTACCATCCCCATCATGGTATGTAGCACCTTTAAATGGTTAAAGCATAATAACTAGATCAAACATTCTAGTTTGCCTTTTACCAATTTTGCGGTAATTAGTCTAGTTTCTAATTTAATAACTCCTAACCATGCAATTTCTTAAGAATTCGCCATGAGTTATTTCTTAGAATTTAGACAATTCTAATTTTCCTATTATGCCTTTCTCATCCATGAAAAGGAATAGGATTAGGTCTCACTCTTCACACGGAAAGTGGACTCGGTTTATTCTTTTCAGTAAAAATTGACTCTATCCAAAACCCCTACGGGTGTAGATCAATTTACTACTAAAAGAATATCTTATGTTTACGGTTTTAACGTTGCATTAAATACATTAAAAGAATTTTCAAAATTCAATTTAGTATTTTTGATAATAACTTTTCAAGAAAATTAAACACCCACGGTAAAATAAAAATTTCACCATTTAATTTTCATTGAAAGAATAGGATCCAAATTGACGTCGTTTCATCACATCAGCTGAGGCTGCTAGCAATGAAAGTACTCAATAAGGTAGAGCTACACTCAATTGCCAATATCCAATTGCAATTCCTAGAATCATGGGACTTACATTATATTGCCAACATCAGTTGCAAAAATGTAAACATGTTTCATCCCCAAATCTTTATGCCTTGATGCCGTCCCAACACATCAGCTGAGGCTGCTAGTGATGAAAGTGCTCAATTAAGTTAACCAATTTAGAAACGTGTAAATTGACGCCGTTTCATCACATCAGCTGAGGCTGCTAGCAATGAAAGTGCTCAATTTACCCCTTTTAACTACCATCTTTGAACCATTACATCAGCTGAGGCTGCTAGCAATGGTAGATGTCATCTTAGGTGTTTCCGTATTAATTGGTTGGCATATTACTTAAATTTAAGGGTATAAATTTTGATGTGTTAAATCAAAAAATATGTACAAAGATGTCATGCATTCATCTTTGTATCATATATATTTTCAACAAAAATCCGTTTACTCATTCGTAAGCTCAAATCATCAAAGTTTTTAATTGAGGCGTTGAGCAAATTACAACATTGCCTTAAGATGCTTCGTACTTTTTCATGGTGTACTTGGTAAGTCTATTATTGACGCACAGGCGAGCGGAGGGACGACAGCCGCCGAAGCTGGTTAAAACCGTGCCCCTCTAAGGTCACAATTTAATGTGAACCAACCTTAAACCCACTTTATAGTTTGTCAATAATAGGTCCGCCGCTTCGACCACTTTTGTACAGTCGCATCAATCAACTAAAACTTATGATTTTCTTGCTTAAAACAATTTATGTAGTAAATTATTAATTGCTAGTCTCGCCTGAGAGCAAATTACCGTGCGAAGCGAACCACTGTCGGCACATAAGACTTGGCAATTAAATGGTTTACTACAAAGGTTTCATAGTTATTAGGTTCATTTATTTTTATTTTGAAAAATTACCCTCTTTGTTGTTACAATCCATCATAATTAAACACACAAAGAACAAGTAATTCAAAAAATAAATAAACACATAATAACACATATATGATCATTAACAATATCATATAGCCACATGCAAACCTTTTTGATAAATCCTATTAATTATCTATGTGAATTTATATGTATCTAATCTATAAAACTCCCATTGGTTTTCGAGCTCATTGTACCCAATGGACCACAGACGCCAAATAAATTTGGCCGCGTAAGTTTTGATCAATTAGATACCACATTGCACATAACCAATTTTAATTAATATATTAGGGTCTTCCCTAATTTAAGATCTATCTTAAAATCATGTGGTAAATAAAACAACAAACATTCCATGACAAAATATGCAAGATTTTGTCATGGATCCCATATAACACTTAAAATCATGTTACACATATTTACAAGCCTATATAGTACGCAATCTAATTAATTAATTAATGACATCACATAAGGTATTCATTAATTAATCCCTAAAAATTGCATGCAATCCTAGGGTTTCTACAAGTTTTCTACAAAAACTAAAACCCTAAATTTTAAATTATGGGTGTCGACCCAATTAATTACAAAATTAAGGTTTACTTAAACAAAACAAACCCTAGATCATTAATTGCATGTATCTAGTTAAAGATTCAATTTTTAAGGTTTTATGTAATCAATTACATGTTAAAAACCCGGCTCATGATGCCACTGTTGGAATATGTGAATCATAAATAAACTATAAACACATAATCATCACAAGTATACGCAGCGGAAAGATCTACAATTAACATGTAAATTAATTAACATAAAACTAAATAGAGAGCGTACCTTATTTGATTCCTAGCAAGAACAAGGAATCGTGTGATCACCAAGAACAATATAAACCCTAATAGGGTTTAAGGATGGATCGACAAGGGTAAGTAACACTTCCAAGATCACAAGCTAAAGTAAGCTTGTACTCCGTTCCTATACACACGTATTACTAGCGTCTCAAAGTGAAAAGCTAGGTTCATGTATCACAAATAAAACATCACAACAACTAGGGTTTGATGTTCTAGATAATACATGATCGAATCCCATTAACACGAACATAAAAGAAGTAAACTAATTGTCATACATATAAATATGCATGCAACGTTTACATATTAATAACCCATGCATGTGCATGGTATATATTGTTGACTTCTTCACTGTATCATGTTTGTGTCAGTGGAAAAGAAGAACCGATTAAAGAATCGGTTAGGGATATTACCGATTGAAAAGTCAAATCGGTATTTTAGGGATAAATAATTTGTCTGTCGATTAACCTAAAAACAAGAGGCAAGGTTGCTTTTAAAGCAATAAAACTTGTCCTCCAAGTTTTATTTTTCACCTCCTCATGTTTTATAAATCGACACTTAACCCCTTCAACTTTTCTTGTTTGACCATGTAAATATTTGTGATTTAATAATTAATCATAAATCATTATATTAATTATTAATACATTGAGACTCATACGTAATGTGTGCAATCCTGAAGTCTCGGGTTCGAAACCGGACATACATATATTAATATTTATACACAAACTCTAACAGAGTCCACCACTTACTTTGAACCAGCGTCCAGCTACCAATACAAGTCTTTTTCTGGCTAAAGAACCTATAATTTGTTTGATATGCTTTTATTATTTATTTGACAGGAATTTGTGAATTTAGGTATGGAAAGTTCCAGTGGACCATCTACAATGAGAAATATGTACAGTGGAAAACACTATTCACTTCCCCCAAAAAGTCCATTTCCAAGCATTGCTTCATTTTATACCGATTATATTCCAAATACTACGAGTGGATCAAAAGGGACAATACCAAAATACCGAGATGGAAATTCACTCCATCAACGTACGTCTTCCGAAATCCTTGTGATGGAAGAACAACCTTCTTGGCTTGATGAGCTTCTTGATGAACCAGAAACACCTGTTAAAAGAGGTCATAGACGTTCATCAAGTGATTCTTTTACGTATATGGAAGCAGCTAATGCCAACATTGAACATGCTGCACAAGTCGAGTACAGATTAAGAAACATGAATTCTCCTCCTTCATGGGGATCTAAAGATGCTCAAAACAGGTTATTCTATGTAGAATAAAATAATACGATGAAAAATAAAAATCGAAATTGGGATTCACCACCAAATTCGTTAGCACGTTCTAATAGCACAACTGCTTCAAGGTACGGTTTTGCTCTTCAAAATTCTACATCCTCAGGTGCTTCACAAGAGGTCAACAGAATTAATTCTACGACAACTGAAAAGCAAGATGCAGTTGAATCTTGTACACCGGATGCTTCCACTGAAAGGAATGATTTTTCTAATGCCAAGTCTTCTGCATCAGAAACAGACACAAAACGTTCCAAGCAGTAAGCAAACTTTTTTTTCCTCTATTTTAACCATTGATGCTTTTGTGATGTGCAAACATAAAAAAAATTGGTTTTTCTGAACAAATTATATGTGAAACTCATGGAGAGTGACAGGAACATGTTGGTTATGACAACCATATTTACTGTATTAGGAAATATGCTAGTTTTTTTAAGAGCATACATTTTATCATTTGAAAAATGTAGTTCAAGTGCTTTTTGTTGAGAAAAGTGACACCGGATTGAAGCAAACCCACAGCTAAAATAAGAAAATACTAATAAAAGATGACACACGGATTTTCTGTGGAAAACCCCAATAGGGTAAAAACCACGGGCAAGGAAAGATACGTTTCACTATGATGAAAATTAGGAGTTACACCTTCTCTCTAACTACAAGGATAAACACTTATATCTCTTGTATTAAGAAATACCACACAAACTCTCTAATAGACTCAAATACTAGGAGAAAGAAAGAGACCAAGAACACACAACTATGTGTGTTGCTTTTGGAATGGGATGAGATTACTGAAGCTACAAACTCCTCTATTTATAGTGTTGGCAAAACACTATATTCCGTGTGAACACAAGAAATCAAATGTCAGGCGCCTTGTTGTCTCATTTTTGTTCATGCATCATATCTACCATCTTTCATTTTGGTCCCACCATTATACTTTAACAATCTCCCACTTGAAGATCCGATTGAAGCTAAATCGATCTTCACACCGTTATCCTTCCTTGCACTTTCATGTTGCTTACGTTTCTGCTAGGCCGCATGAGGATCGGCACCATATAAACTTGTCACAGTTGATTGCTTTCGTCAGATAATCTGCCACGTTATCATCAGTATGAATTTTCTGCATATCCACGGTTCTTTCTTCCACTTTCTCACGAACGAAGTGATACTGAGCTCGTATATGCTTTGTCTTTGAATGAAATGCTGGATTCCTTGCTAGATACAAGGCGCTCTGATTGTCACAAAATAGAGTAATTTTCTCTTGTTCGTGCCCGAGCTCTTCCAACAACATCTTCAACCATACTGCTTCTTTGCTGGCTTGAGCAGCTGCAACATATTCTGCTTCCGTTGTTGACATAGTGACAACTGACTGCAGTTTTGAAACCCAGCTTACTGTTCTGCCAGAAAGTGTAAACATATACCTGGTGGTTGATTTACTTCCGTCAAGATCACATGCGTAATCAGAATCAACATATCCCTTGACAGTTATATTCGATTCCCCATAACATAATGCAACATCCGAGGTTCCTTTAATATATCTAAAGATCCTCTTCACAGCTTCCCAATGCTCTCTACCAGGTTCCGCCATGTACTGACTCACTACTCCCACTGCATGTGCAATGTCTGGTCTTGTACAAATCATCGCGAACATTAAACTTCCCACTGCTGATGCATACGGTACTCGAGACATCTCCATCCTCTCTTCTTCACTGCTAGGACTCATCTTGGAGGATAACTTGACATTAGTAGGAAACGGGGTTGATATTGGCTTACAATCTTGCATATTAAACCTTTGCAAGATTTTCTTCACATAACTTTTCTGTGAAAGCCAAATTTTCCTACTAACTCTATCTCGGTGAATTTGCATCCCTAGAATCTTGTTTGCGGGTCCAAGGTCTTTCATCTCGAATTCCCTAGCGAGCTGTGCCTTCAGTTTACTGATACGATCTTTGTTGGGGCCTGCAACCAACATGTCGTCAACATATAACAGCAAGATGACAAAATCATTGTCTCCAAACCTCTTGTAATATGCACAAGGGTCTGCGAATAGTCTGTTATATCCAAGGCCAATGATGAAAGAATCAAATCTCTTGTACCAACACCGCGGCGCCTGCTTTAAACCGTACAGAGATTTGTTTAACCTGCAAACCAAGTTCTCTTTTCCTTTTTGTTTAAAACCTTTTGGTTGGAGCATGTAAATTTCTTCCTCAAGATTTTCATGAAGAAATGCAGTTTTCACATCTAGCTGCTCTAGATGTAAATCATACGTAGCACACATTGCCAAAACCACTCGAACAGTTGTCATTCGAACCACAGAAGAAAATATTTCATTGAAGTCGACTCCCTCTTTCTGAGCATATCCTTTGACTACCAATCCTGCACGATACCTCTCCACCTGGTCATCACCGTTCCTCTTGATCTTATATACCCATTTGTTTCCAATGGGTTTTCTACCTGCTGGTAGTGGCATCAGTTCCCACATTTTATTCTTATGAAGAGCTTCAATTTCTTCTTGCATTGCTTCCATCCAGAATGAAGCATCTGAATTATTCAGTGCTTCTTGAAGAGTTGATGGCTCTCCTTCCTCTGTAAGAAGACAGTATGCAACATTGCCTCTATAACATAATCCGTGTGCCACACCGGGCGTTTTCTTTCACGATTAAGAGTACGAGTCGTTGGAGCTTGAGACTCAGTTGTCTCATTCACCTCGTGCTGTGGTATGGCTTCAGAAGAATCACTCGACTGAGATTGCTTTTCCACCTGTATTGATGTAGTTTCTCTTGTAGTGCTATCACCTTCTTCATTTTCTTGAATTTTGTCTTCCATAAAGACAACATCTCTACTGACGACTACTTTGTGGGCAGTGGGGTCCCACAAGCGATACCCCTTTACTCCGTCAGCGTACCCCAAGAACAAACATTTTCTGGATTTCGGATCCAGCTTTGTAGTTTCTTGAGAATTGTACATCACGTACACAGGACTTCCAAATATATGAAGGTCTGAATAGTTGACCGGCTTTCCCGTCCGCATCTCCATCGGTGTCTTCAATTCAACTGCAGTTGATGGTGACCGATTTATCACATAACAGGCGGTATTGACTGCTTCTGCCCAGAACGATTTTTCCAAGCTTGTAGTTGCCAACATTGCTCTTGCTCTTTCTAACAAGGTTATGTTCATCCGCTCTGCCACTCCATTCTGTTGAGGAGTGTATGCCGTCGTGAACTGCCTTTTGATTCCTTCTTGCCTACAAAAAGTATCAAATTCATCACCAGTGTATTCGCCTCCATTATCTGTCCTCAAACACTTGATCTTCTTTCCAGAATCAAGTTCAACCCGCGCTTTGTAACCCTTGAAAACTTCAAACACATCAGACTTCTTCTTGATTGGGTACACCCAACATCTCCTGGAATAGTCATCAATGAAGGATACAAAATACTTTGCTCCTCCCAGGGATAGAACCGGTGCCTGCCATACATCAGAGTGAACCAATTCTAGAACAGAGACACTTCTAGAATTAGATGTCTTGAATTTTAGGCGATGCTGATTGCTGATAACACAATGCTCACAGAAAGGTAAAGAAACCTTTGTGAGGCCGGAATCAACTTCCTTTCAACAAGAATTTTCATTCCTTGTTCCGACATATGTCCAAGCTTCTGATGCCATGTTATTGCAACTCTATGACTTGGACTATGTGAAGCAACAGATGCTTCCGCCTTCTCCATTATCTCTCCCTTCAGTTGGTATAAGTTCGCAGCCACCTTTTCACCTTTCATAAATACAAGCGCGCCTTGTATAACTTTCATGATTTTGTTTTGTATTACAACCTTACAACCAAGATCATCCAATTGTCCTAGAGACAATAGATTCTTTTTCAGGCCCTCCACGTGTCGCACATCCTGAATAGTACGAACTGTACCATCATGCACCTTCACCATAATATTTCCAATTCCAATGATCCTTAGTTTATGATCATTGCAACTGTACACAGATCCGCCTCCAGAGATAGGTTTATATTGATGAAACCATTCTCTTCTTGCGGTCATATGAAAAGTAGCTCCAGTATCGAACAGCCATACATCTGCAAATCTTTTTCTACCTTCATTTGCAACCGCTGCTTCACAACACAGAGCGTTACCATCTTCTGAAGTGCTAGCGACATTTCCCTGAGGATTAGAGTTATTCAAACTCCTACAATCCTTCTTCATGTGACCCAGCTTGCCACATTTGTAGCATTTAAAATTCTTCTTCCTTCCTGTTCTAGATTTACCACGATTGTGACTCCCACTGGAGCCAGGTTCCATTGACCTCCCTCTCGTCACCACCAAAGCCTCCACCTGTCTTGAATTGGTCTGTCTGTCCTCCCTAATTTTGCGCCTATTTTCTTCTTCCAGAATGGCGGCTGCAACATCATCGAAGACTAGATAGTCCGAAAGAACATTATTGGTTAAGTTGATGATGAGTTGGTCATATGAGTCAGATAAACTTTGAAGTAGAATTTCAGCACGTTCTTGTGGCTCTATTTTACAACTCAAAGACGTGAGCTGAGAAAATAGAGTATTCAAGTTATTAACGTGCTCAGTCACTGAAGTAGATTCCGTCATGCGAAGAGCATAAAGTTTCCTCTTGAGAAATATTTTATTGTGGAGTGATCTTGCCTCGTACAATCGAGCAAGATGATCCCAAATCTCCTTTGCACTTTTCTTCTCCTCTATGCTTGATAAAACTCCATCTGCTAATGCCAGATGAAGATTTGCAATAGCATTTCCGTCCATCTCGTCCCATTTACTGTCATCCATGACCTCAGCTGGCCTTTCGTCAATGGCCGCTAAACATTTATCCTTTCTAAGGAATAACCTTTATCTTTAATTTCCACTACGAGAAATTATTCCCATTGAATTTTTCGATTTCAATTTTTGCCGCCATTGCTACAATCACAATCTACTTTTCGACAAAACTATTATTTGTTAATAATAGTAATGAACACTTTTTGAGTGAGTATAATCTTACTTATCTTTTGATGTGGAGGGTCCACTTATTAGTGGCAACCACAGAGCATACGATAAATAATTATACACACACCCAACCTTAGCTCTCATACCACTTGTTGAGAAAAGTGACACCGGATTGAAGCAAACCCACAGCTAAAATAAGAAAATACTAATAAAAGATGACACACGGATTTTACGTGGAAAACCCCAATAGGGTAAAAACCACGGGCAAGGAAAGATACGTTTCACTATGATGAAAATTAGGAGTTACACCTTCTCTCTGATTACAAGGATAAACACTTATATCTCTCGTATTAAGAAATACCACACAAACTCCATGATAGACTCAAATACTAGGAGAAAGAAAGAGACCAAGAACACATAACTATGTGTGTTGCTATTGGAATGGGATGAGATTACTCAAGCTACAAACTCCTCTATTTATAGTGTTGGCAAAACACTATATTCCATGTGAACACAAGAAATCAAATGTCAGGCGCCTTGTTGTCTCATTTTTGTTCATGCATCATATCTACCATCTTTCATTTTGGTCCCACCATTATACTTTTAACACTTTTTGGTATCAACATTTTTCACCGGGATAGATCCTCTGTCGAATAGAGTAGCCAGTAGAATAGTCAATTGATTTGAGACCTTTCTCCAAGTTTGTAACCAATATAACCTTGTTGAGATATTAATGAAAAAAATCATGTTGCACCGCCCCAAAAAAAAACCCCTTAAATTTTCCGCCTTTCATGTATGTTAATTCACGTAAAAGAACATTTTTATAAACTTTGAATTAGCATCCTAATCATTTGTTTATCAACAAATCTAAGAGTGATCTAATGCAGGCAATTTGCTCAATGTTCAAGGGTCCGATAGCTTCAATACATAGCTGAGTTGGAAAGAAATGTACAAGCTTTAGAGGTAGTTAAGATTTTAGAAGTTGCACACAGCATGTTATCGATAGGTCATACATACTCAATGGGATGTAACATAAGTTATGATTGCAGGCAGAAGGTTCTGAGGTTTCTGGTGAGCTAAAGTTTCTAAATCAGAGGAGTCTTATTCTCACCATGGAGAACAAAGCACTGAAACAACGGTTAGAGAATTGGCTCAGGAACAGCTTATCAAGTACTGTAAGTTTCTAAACATGCTAATTAGTCATTTGGTTTGCGTGTTATAACATGGACCTACTAGTGTTGACTAATTGTATTGACTTTACCTAACATGATAATGCTTAAGTTTTGAGATTATTTGATTTGGATTAAGTCGCTCTTCATAGCAACTAATCATAATTGGTTAAAATATGTGTACTGTAATTGTAGCGTACTTCCGTGCAGAACATTGACCAGTCACCTACATAACCAAAATTTCACTAGCTGGCTTAGGTTATTATACCATACAGTGATAGGTGGTAGGTTTTACTGGGATGGTTATCCCTTTGACTATGTTTCATTGCTTAGTTTGGTGGTGGTTATTTGTTGGTCATGAATGATTCTGAACAAGATCATGATGAGCTGCCTTGAAAATAAATTTTAGCTCACTGCAAAATAAAGATTCTTACATTCCCTTTCACTTACACAAGGTAATTAGTATGGGAAAAGTGCGTAGCTCAAAATATGACATTTTAATGCCCTTGGCTTAACTATTATATTTGATCGAAAAAATGAAGTAGGAAGCACTATCTCAGTTCCACCGCATAGGCATGTTTGAAGAACGTTGGAACTTAGTGACATGTACTGGTCATCTTTCAGTGAATGTACATTAACATAGAACCATTTTAAAAGAAAGGGCAGAAAAACTAAAACGGATCAGGGTTCTAAATCCTAAAGCATCGCACCTGGAGTTGTAGAAATGGGTGGGTCGGGCAAGTTAGTTACCAGGTTGGGCCTTGTTGACCTGCCAATAGTTTTTTGTCCATTTTGAATTGTATTTAGATTTAGTATCTGTTAAATATGATCAGAAAAGCTATATACTAAAGTAATTAAGGAGATTGTAAGCATTTATAAAAAGTTTATGTGACTTTTGACCCATTTGACCCATTTTATTTTTGTGGAGCTTCCAAAAATCACTAATTTCTAAGATACAGTATAACTTAAATCGACCCATGAGTCGAAACTGCCACCTCTCATCACACTCTAAAGACGTAGGCTCTCCGCTAACATAGATCAATACATCACAGATTAGGTAATGCGTTACTGCATTCAAACTGAATCTTGGAGATCTTAAGAAGTGGAAATTTTACATCTGCGTATAGAAAAAAGAAAAACAAATAAACCCCAAGACACTTTATGCAAACAATCATATACCTAACCTACTCGAACTGAACTGTACTAGATGTTCTGGTTAAAATAAACACTCTAACAGCTTAAATGCTACCAGATTCATCACTAAGATAGACACACCTAAAATACACAGATTCTTGCAGTTCGATCTCTTCTTTGGTGGGACACCAATATATGTGTTGTATATATCATGTGGGTTTTATCGTATGTATTTTTTGTACGTGAAAAACTGAAACAAATTTTTTTGTAGTGGAACATGAACTGTTGGAAAGAGAAATTGGGAGACTGCGAGCCTTGTATAAACAACAGCAACAACCACCTAAAGACCAGCCACTTCTTAGCCATCGGCGAACTTACAGCAGGGATAGCATGGAATCTCAGTTTGCAGGTCTTTCTCTGAAAACCAAGGAATCTGCTGCAGTCCGTGATTTTGTTTCTGGCCCTCTTCACATCTGAAAAACAGGTTTCGCAATGACAAAGATGAAATTATTTGTGGGCTTTACAGATGCTGGATGAGGCCAAGCCCTTCTACACGAGGTGTTACCCTTTTCTCTGCCGTTTTTTGGATGTGTGTTTGTGTATGTTGGTATGCTAATTTAGCAGCAGCTTACTTGCGCCTGGTGATTGTTTGTCTGGAAGCCGTGGGATCCAGCAGCTGCTCACCGGAGGTGGTGATTTCATGTCCTGAATGTCATATATATTCGGGCTATGTTCAATAACAAGTGTGCGAATATTTATATTTCATAATGTTAATGATAAAAACACTTATTGTTGTTTTTAGCATGTTGTTATCAGATTGTTCTAATAACACCATCTTGTGAATCATTAGAACAAAGTAATATAATCAAGATAGTAAAATAGTTATTTACCACAAAGACAAGCATACAATAAAAGTTGTATAGACCTGACCAATCGATGTCGCAATACCCGCAAGGCTTTCCTGTTGAACACAAATAAACCGTTAAATAGCTCCGCACGGGATCAAACTCCCTGTCCTTAAAGGTGTTTACGTGCTCAATACGCTACGAGCCTCTTACGTAACGAACCCCAGGATTTGATGCAGACCTCATGTTGTTTTCGTTAGCGTACGAACCCAACACAATGTCAATGGCGAAGCAGAAAACTTTTGATGGCAAGCTGTAAGACTCAGCAGCTTATTTATTTGAGTGTTGTATGTTTTATATGAATTTCATACTATATTTATGAGGCTACATATTACCTTCCAATATATAGTTTGAAGTCACCACACATAAGAACTCCCTATGATCTTGGTCATGCCCAAAAGGTTAGGATTATGGGCTAACGGTTGCATCTGAGAGTGCCGTCCAAATCACCCCATTATCCTTCTTTTTCTCATTGACCATTTCAATTTCACACACAAATCAGTGGTTGGTTGTTGCTTCAACAACTTGTACCACGAGCTACTCTTATTATACCATGTGTCTCAGCATAGACCACTTGTACATTATGTTTTAATGTATGAAAACTTGCCAAACTTATAATAAAGTTCCAACAATCCCCCACCAGGTTGGAAAGTTTTCTACTACTCTAATAGGTTGTGTCACAAAGGTGTCATTACGATTAAACCCTGTTTACTCAAAGTATGCAAAGTGAAATCGATTCATTGGTGTCCGAAGATTAAACCACGAACCTTAATGATCTCACCGGCATGCTTCTACACACTCCCCATCGTAACCATTCCATTCTAACTGAGCGCTAATATGGCCATGCGCTTGAATCCTGTTTCATGACCCTCTAAGAAAGAAACCACAACTTCCCATTCAAGGCGGCACCACCTTTAGGTCATATAGGCAAAGCTACTCTAACGTCTTCGTTGCTAAGACGCCTCAAAAGCTTTGTTAAGAGAAGAATCTCATCCTTTCTCGGCAACGCCATGCTATCTTTGCTATACATGAGTCAATGGTTCAATAGCATCTTCTATCGCTAAGTGACTTCGTTATTACCCATTAAACTCGAGAGGTAGGAGCACTACATTCGAGTTGGGTTTCCATCACTAACCGATTCATATATGGTTTGAGACTCATGCCTCTAGCATCTCTCAATAAGTCTCTCGTCAGAGGCTTAAAGGAGAAATATCGATAAGTTATCACAATGCTTACCGACCTCATCACAAACACTCACTAAATCTCTCGTCAGAGTCTTAGTGGTGTCACAATCAAGTTTCTAGCTCACTTGACAAACATGTCACTAATGGCCATTCTCACTTTTATCTAGAATTCATAAACAACAGAATATTGAGGTATTCAGTCTCTATTCCGCTTAACCTCCTCTATTGCCACGACTAGGCACACAAATTCCATCTTGAAGTGTAAATACACATTTGTTTCTTGCACATTCAAGAATCAATGTATTGTGTATGAGTTTAACGATCCACCAACTTGTGAACTTTATTATGATTTTCATGTGTATTTGTAATTATGAATATATTCTACTAGGATCTCGATTACACTATTAGAGGGACGAAAGGGAAAGAATCATGATCATAGTGATCAGTTATGATCACAATTCTATCCTAATAAGGGACATAGAGTGACAGTTTCAACTTGATGTTGCTTACCAGATCACTCGTTCTTTATCAATCACATACACATGAAACACCATATATAAACTCCTTTAATAAGTTATGCGTAGGTTATAACTCGTCTCTTTATAACCCCCACCATAACTCTCAATATTAAAGTTACGTCGTAAGAGTTCACATATAAGTACCCACATTTGGTTCAATTACTCACCAATGTAACACAATATGGGATCACAAATTCACATAAGCTCTTAATTGCCACAACAAGGCAGTAAGTTCAGCTTATGTTCAACTTCCTACACAAAGTGAAAGCACTTCAAGAAGTCCAGCTTCCTACACGAAGCGAAAACACGGCACTCGTAGCCAAAGAATATTGTAGCACGACACTCGTAGCCAAAGAATATTGTAGCACACATCAAATACCCCCACCATTTGGCATATTGCAGTTGAGTCACTACTCAATACTTTCCCAACAAGCTAGCCTACTCGCTTCATTGTTATGACATGGTACAACCAATCGCTCGAGTTCTTTTAGTTAAGTCAGAATTAAGTTTTCGTTTCAACGAGCACTCTACTTAAAATGCCATGAAATCTCATTCTTACACGAATCAAC
Organism: Artemisia tridentata subsp. tridentata; assembly: GCA_021014915.2. Classification (NCBI taxonomy): domain Eukaryota; kingdom Viridiplantae; phylum Streptophyta; class Magnoliopsida; order Asterales; family Asteraceae; genus Artemisia; species Artemisia tridentata. The sequence continues at coordinate 229,947,432 of CP139508.1, read as the reverse complement.
ATTCGACGCATGTTGAGTATATCGTTTCTAGCATATGCATTTTGTTTTAAATAATTATTCACATGAAAACCATTAGTTTTGCATCCATCAAAGTCCATGTAGCTGTTTCGTTTCATTTCTCAAAATTTGTAAATATATCATGCTACAATTTACCATAATTAAGTAGAAACTCAAATTAGTTTAAGAAACAATCTACTAACTAAATGATTACGTTTTAATATTAAAACATGATATAAGTCTTTATTCAAAACCAATGCTAGAAACCGCGATTAGTGAAACGATATATAACAGTGACATTTGCAAAGTTATTACGAATCACCATGTCAAGTATTCTAAACTCTGTATAGTTACCATGTCCATTTCAGATCATGCATTCACTGATTCACAAGTATAATGATTTGTCTCTTCGTAGACATATCATTTCAGTACAACAGTATCAAAGATAAAACAACAAATAATTATGTTCATGGTTTTACATGTCTTAACCATTATAAAACCCAATACATCACAATGCATTTAATCACTCTGTTATTCATTTTAGCTTTTCTATAACTCTATAAGCACCAATCGCATATCTCAAATATGCAACACACTTTATAAAAACTAAAACAAGATAGGACTTTTAACCCAACATTTTTAGGCGTGCCCACTGCCTACGATATCTCAATTCAAAACACAATTGCATAACTATACAATTTAAATATTTTACTAAACAACATGGCTTGAAAATGGTTTTATAACAGGTTTTATGAACAATCAAAACCTTATTATCGATCCCAAATGAACCATTTATAATGTAACATAAACACCTTTAAGATTGTTGTTTTTAGCATGTTGTTATCAGATTGTTCTAATAACACCATCTTGTGAATCATTAGAACAAAGTAATATAATCAAGATAGTAAAATAGTTATTTACCACAAAGACAAGCATACAATAAAAGTTGTATAGACCTGACCAATCGATGTCGCAATACCCGCAAGGCTTTCCTGTTGAACACAAATAAACCGTTAAATAGCTCCGCACGGGATCAAACTCCCTGTCCTTAAAGGTGTTTACGTGCTCAATACGCTACGAGCCTCTTACGTAACGAACCCCAGGATTTGATGCAGACTTCATGTTGTTTTCGTTAGCGTACGAACCCAACACAATGTCAATGGCGAAGCAGAAAACTTTTGATGGCAAGCTGTAAGACTCAGCAGCTTATTTATTTGTGTGTTGTATGTTTTATATGAATTTCATACTATATTTATGAGGCTACATATTACCTTCCAATATATAGTTTGAAGTCACCACACATAAGAACTCCCTATGATCTTGGTCATGCCCAAAAAGTTAGGATTATGGGCTAACGGTTGCATCTGAGAGTGCCGTCCAAATCACCCCATTATCCTTCTTTTTCTCATTGACCATTTCAATTTCATACACACAAATCAGTGGTTGGTTGTTGCTTCAACAACTTGTACCACGAGCTACTCTTATTATACCATGTGTCTCAGCATAGACCACTTGTACATTATGTTTTAATGTACGAAAACTTGCCAAACTTATACGTAATAAAGTTCCAACACTTATTGTAGCCTTTCAATTTCAAAGGCTGTGTGGACATATTTCATGTATATTCTCCGTAAAGAAATTCGTATCCTCAACCCCTCTGAAGGGGGTGTTTGTAAGAGCGATTTGAAACTCGTTATTCAAGTTACTGCCAAATGCCAATGGAGTCAAATTTTTATTTGAGATTTAAGAGTTAACATGATACAAAATTCTAACTATCAAATGGTAAAATAAATCACCTATTTATGTTCAATATCATATGATTGTTTTCATAACGCAAATTCAAATACCCTTGCAATTACGTTACCTGTTCCACTCCTCTGTTCCGGATAGGGGTGTTAACGAGTCGAGCTTTTAACGAGCTACTCAAGCTCGAGCCTACATATTGTCAAGCTCGAGTCGAGCTCGAGCAAAAGATTGTGCTCGTTTAGTTAAACGAACCGAGCTTTTATAAGGCAATATTCGGCTCGGCTCGTTCGAAAGCTCGTTTTGTTACTCGAGTCGAACGAGCCAATCGAACTTGTCGAGCTTAACAAGTCGAATGAGCTAATCGAGCCAAACATCTAACTTTTTCTCGAACATTATTTTTACGTTTTAATAAGTATTGATAAATTAATTTTAATTCAAAACATTAAATATGAAAATATTAAACTTTGTTTGCTTCTCATAAGAAAAGAGTCCGGGCCTACGTAAAGGTAATATGACCGATTCATATAATGACTGCTTGATGGCTTCCAAACCTCCAATAGAGTTAACAGTTAAGCTCCACATCAATATCATCACGGTTTATCACATTGCTTGCAATGATATCTTGTTATGGATCAAATGTACGAAAACAATAATGTTACAAATTATTAGATTTATCATGGGGTAATTATCAAAAAGGTATGTTAATTTCAACTTTTTCAAAAAAAGGTACAAAAATAAGTGACTTTCCCAAAAGAGTCATGTGCGATCGTGCGATCGTGCGAACCCACAAAAAACGTGACACGTGTCCAGACAAATTGGTACAAGCCAATGATTGGCTCCAGCAAATACCCCACGTGCAGAGTTGACTATTTAAAAAAGATTGTGCGAACGAAGTTGTGCGAACGTGCGAACGAAATCTTCCAAAATCTTACTTTGTACCGTAAGATTTCTTGGAAAAGACCAAACTCATTTTAATAACAATTAAAATTGTACTTCTTACTTTTAATAATTTTAACTTATATTTAATTTTATTTATTTCTAACACAGATCATAAACACTTTAACAAATACTGTAGTGATCAAAATCAAAAACACCGATCATAAATACGCTACAAAAACACCGATCAAACAAAGGGACGATACAAATTGACGATCAAAAACACCGTTAAAGAAGAAAATGTCCAGACCTCATGTAAGTTATATTTTCATTGATTTGTTTAAGATCTACGTTGAAGATGTGAATTGAAGATGACCTTTGAGTGATTTTCTTCATTTTATTGTTGATTGTAGATGGTTTTGTGTTATGGTTTGTATGGAAATGGATTATTAGACTATAGTTAGGGTTTGTATGGAAATGGATTGTTAGAGTTTGATTCTTGATTGTTAGGGTTTTTCGAGTTATTCGATCTTGATTGTTATTGTATTCTGTTGTTTAGATTTAAATTTTAGTGGTTTGACTGTTTAGGAATTGGATATTTATTGTTACAGTTTGATTGTTGATTGTTAGGGTTTTTTCGATGTTGATTGTTAGGGTTTTTTCGACCTTGATTGTCCGGGTTTTTTCGATCTTGATCGTTAGACTTTTTATGACTTGGAATATAATTGAACTTGAAGAATTATTGGACCCATTTTGTTGCCTATGAACTTGTATATTGTTGGTGATATGTGGTACTATGCTAAATATATTATATTATTGACTGTAAAACATTGGAGAATTAGTGGTTCATATATGTACTAGTTAGGTTTTACACATGATTTATGTAGACATTATAATTTTGGGGTCAGCCTTTTGGTGCGTATTCCCCAGCACAAATGTTCTTGTGGGGACTGAAAAGGGGCTTTTGTGAAATAGTTCATGGGTTCTCAAGAAACGGCTGAACATTGATTTGTGGAACATATATATGTGGTTTTGTCGATGAATTTGTAGATTTTGATTATTGTATTTTTACTTGTTGTCATTAATGTTGATTAGCTGAATACTAGCATCAAAACTAGATGAATATTTTGTCATAGAAAGAAAGTGTGTTGGAATTACTTATGTTTTACTTCTTAATGTTAACTTGTTTATTATTTTTTTGTAGGTTGTTAATGCTAGGGTTAACATTAGAGCTAATTTAAAGCTACTCTCAACAATAAAAGATCGTCTATCAACAAAGGGTCAACGGTGTTACAATCTGTTCAAGAGTAGTGTTTTTGGTCCGTGGTTGGACATTAGAACTTTTGATCACGATAACCATATTTTAAACTTTCTTCTGTTTCACCAAAGGCATGTTGAGCACCCTACTTTTGGTACCCCATTTATTTTTGATGTTGGGCCACACACTGTTTAGTTCGGCAGGCAAGAGTTTTGTCTGATTACGGGTTTTCGGTTTGGAGCTATCGAGTTAGATAGTTTGGCTGGTACGGAGTCTAGGTTTATGAAGAGGGTGTTCCCCGGGTTTAGGTCGTTGAAGGGGGAATACCTTAAATCCATTCTTGAAAGTGAACAGTTTCTGCAGCTATCGGACGAGGATGCTGTGCGTGTGTGCCTTCTTCTGGCTGGTGATTTTGTTTTCATGGGGCAAGAGTTGCGACATGTGATTGTGAATGAGATTGTTTTGCTAGCCGATGATTTGAAGTCTTGGAATTCTTTTCCTTGGGGGGAGCACATGTGGCAAGAATTCCATGAACGGGTTTACATGTTGGTGACTAAGAAGAGGGAGACGTATATGGATGGGTATGCTAGAAAGGGGGCTTTGTACCAGGCTGTCTACAACATCTACGGTTTTGCTTTCGCCTTGAAGGTTAGTATACTTTCTTATATGAATGTGTCAATTTGACAGTTTAATAATGGTTTTACATGTGTGTTTGTTATTACATTGTTCGATTTTTTATCTGCTTGTTTAAATTTGAATAAACTTATAATGTATAAGTCCTTGGCTGCTCAACATACCTTTGGTATGAGTTGAATAAATGTATAAGTGCTTGAATATGTAATCTAAACGCTTTTGTTCTTTCATTACAGATTTTTGTACTTGATAAGTACTTTGTTCCAACTAACCGAAATGTTTTTTACATTACAGATTTTTGTTCTAGAAACATGTCCTCAAGCAAGACTATGGTGGGACAAAGTTGCCGGGGCTATTCCAAGGGGGGTTGCTTGGGCTAATGTTACCGGGTGTAACAAATCTGATTACGAGAATCTTTTTTATGACACAACACCCGTGCAATCCTTGATTCCAACAGATTTTGAGAAGGCATCTCCTTGGTTCAGCTCAAGTGTAAAATATTTCAACGTAGCCGGTGGATCCCCTTCGAGTACATTCAAACCGTCTAAAAGAGATAAGATCAAGGCTCGGGTTTCTCTAAAGACTCGAAGAAGAGGAGTTCGCACAGAGGTACGTGTACGTACTGAGGTGCATACGAGTGTTGTTGAAGGGATTTCTGATGAAGGTGAGTCAAGTGATCTGGATTTGGATGAAGAGACCAAGAGGATGAGCAAGAAACAGCTGATAAAGAAGATGGTTGGTTTGGAAGATCGTGTAGTTTATCTAGAGCGGTTATTTCAATCAGGTAAGATTCCCACTGCTCCTGCTGAGGGGTCCAGTGAGGGTACGCATGTTCAGGATTCACAGGTATGTTTTTACTACTTTTAAGGAGCCTATGGAAGGCTCATGCATGCTGTCTTAAATTTAAAAAAAAAAATTTATAATCGTTGTGAATTCACAAACCAATTAAACGTGTTATTTTTTTTACTTTTAGGTTTTGGTAATTAAAACCTGAATAGTTAGATGGCTGTTTTGGGGAATAAAAGTTCACATAATTTTACAAAAAAATTATTAAGTGTGAGTGTTGGAAACCTTTTGCTTTTGTCTTTGCATAAGATCCAAGTGTTGTATCAGACCGGTGGTAATCGGCTATTCTATGGGAAACAACTAGGGTAAACGGATGGACTGGTGATTCCGGGCGACCTTGAACCATAGTTAGTCGGTTTACTTAACCCTGTAGAGTTGGGCTCAGATATCGGGCCTCAGATTATTCATCCTGCTTGTGATTAAGCCACGGCGGAGTTAGTCTGTACTCCCGATCAGGCTCGAACTACACGGGCAACTGTTTTGACAGCTTGTGATCTTGCGAAGACTTAGTGCATGGCGGTACACACAATCTTGTAAATTATTTTGCAAAATTTTGTGAGCTTTAATTTTCCACTAACGGGTTAGTTTATGGACATGATAATCTATTTGTTAATTTTAATTTACCTTGAATTCAAAGTTTGGTGTTAAGGAGCCTATGGCAAAGCAGCCAGTTGTTGTTGATAAGGAGGCCAGTGTTGCTGCTAAGTCTGATGTTGATGTTGAGCAGCCAAAGGTTGCTGCTAAGGAACCCACTGTAGAGTGTGTTTTAGAGGCTACTGATGTTGATGTTGAGCAGCCTATTGAAGACAAGGTTTGTGTTTTAATAAACAGTCGTTTAACATATATGATTTGTTTATTTATGTATTTACTAATTTTTTCCTTTTTTATAGTCATCCGTTAAGGAAGCGACAGAAGAAGATCCTCCTGTTGAGGCTGAAGCAAATGAGCCTATTGAAGAATCAAAGGTTTGTGTTTTAATAAATAGTCGTTAACATATATGATTTGTTTATTTATGTATTTACTAATTTTTTCCTTTTTTATAGTCATCCGTTAAGGAAGCGACAGAAGAAGATCCTCCTGTTGAGGCTGAAGCAAATGAGCCTATTGAAGAATCAAAGGTTTGTGTTTTAATAAATAGTCGTTAACATATATGATTTGTTTATTTATGTATTTACTATAAATGATATTGAGTGGAATTATTCATGTTTTTTGATGAAATGATTGTATTTATTGTTTCAGGATTCAACAAATGAGTTGATGGAATTGATTGACTTTTCCCCTCTTCCTGATAATCTGGTATGCACATCACACAAATTTCATATTGCATCATTTAAAGTTTTTTGGTCATGTGATGCACATATTAGGCGATTAGTTATGCAAAATTTAGAACTGTTTTGGTTGAGTGTAGATTTTTCAAAGAATGCCCACATCCAGATGATAAACAAAGGAAGGAACTTGCTTGGTCATGTTATGCACATATTAGGTTTTCACTCAGGTTGTAAGTATTAAAACATGCATAAATTTATGACAAATGGTCAGGTAACTTGCTCGGTCATGTTATGCACATATTAGGTTTTAACTCAGGTTGTAAGTATTAAAACATGCATAAATTTATGACAAATGGTCAGGTAACTTGCTCGGTCATGTTATGCACATATTAGGTTTTCACTCAGGTTGTAAGTATTAAAACATGCATAAATTTATGACAAATGGTCAAGTTATACTTTTGAATTCAGAAGAGCCAAAACAAGATTAACTTATTGTTAATTTTCGTAGTTTTCTATAGAAAATAATGTGTTGCCATAGAATACAAGAAAGAATCTTGTGAACCTGAACATAATTGCCTACTATTTTAGGTGGATATAAGATATGAAAAAAAAAATTATTTGTTACTTTTCAGTATCAGGAGAGTGAGCAGATGGATGTTGGTGTGACAAATGCTAGTGCGGAATGTGATTCAGTGATCAAAGATGTTACTGTTAAAACCGTAAAGGTGCCATTCGAACGGGAGAGGAAGAAGAGCAAACATTTGTCTGATCCTTACACACCTCCTCCAGCTACTACACCAAGAAGGGCCAGAAAGGCTCGTCCTAGCTCTAGGATCTATAAATCCAAGATAGACTCTTTTGTTGGAGAAGATGGATCTCAGCTTGTTCTTGAAGACTGGAAAGAGGTACGTATACGTTTCTACGGTTAGCTTAGATATATTCGACTGAAATGTTGTAGTTCAACTTAGTAACCAATTTATTTCGCATCGAAATTTTTAACAGGAGCTTAACCGTCCTGAAAACTCCCCGACCAACTATGTGAATATTCATTCAGGCATAAACGCGTTCTTGCGGACAAGGAAGGAGATGATATTTAGTCTTCCATGGTTTAAAGGAGACCTGTATAGCAAATTTTGGGCTGCTTTAGTGGCCAGGGACGGGCACAGAAAAGGATGGCTTTCTGATTCGGTATGTAATTAAATACTTATTAAATATTTAGAAAAGTTTATGGTTAAATGCTGTTGTTATAATTATCATGCTTAACATTTAGACAAGTTGTAAAATATGTAGTGATGTTCCCTACACTTTGCAAATTTGAATGCTGTTAGATTTGTGATATGCCATATAGACTTGTGATATGCCAATAACAATAATGTTATAAGTAAAATAACATTTTAACATAAATATTGTAAGTAAAAACATTACATAACATCTTGTGATATGCCAGAAAGACTTGATAAAAACATAACATAAGTAAACATAAAATTAAGATCTTCAATTTAGAATTTAGCATCTTCAATTTGTTTGTAAATTTTCAATATTTCTTGGCGAAACTCAGCAATCTTTTCATTACGATCATCAATTTTCAATACTTTAATGGCTTGTCTTTTTAAAAAATGTACTTACGTTCACATGGAATATTTTGCTAATTCATATGTCATGTTGCTAATGTAATACTTTTTTTTATACTTTGACATCGCAGCACATCGATGTATGGGTCTGGTATCTGTGGAACTTTAGGCCTGCTGATGCGGACTGGGTAATGGTAGGCCCATTTTTTATCCAACAGCTTCTTCGAGATAACGGTCTGCCGCCTTATTATGCAAATGGTAGTCTTTTTGGAGTGCCTTGGTTTGCCGAGGATGTTGAAAAGGTAAGATGTTAAGTTCCATCATTATTTTGTCTAGCTGTTTTAGTTCACGCACCACTTATATTATGTGTACTTATGAAGCCTAGTTTACATGATATTTGGTATACATTAAGTAAAACAAGCTCAATTATTTGGGCTGATATACTAAAGTTGAATATGGGTTTCATTGCGTATATGAGGATCCTCCTTAGTGCAATTTGAGATGCTTGATCCTGATTGCTAGGTTTGGGTCGGCAATCAGCTTCCATTCTCGAAAGAGCCAAAGCTTGTGATCAAGATCAAACACACAAACTTGTAATCCTCTTGGAGAGAGAAAAGGGAGTCGCAAAAGGTCACCTTTTGGGCCAGTTGACGGTTTACCGACGAGTTGCTGCAAATTGGATTCAGACTTGCTACCCCCTACAAGTTGTGATGATTTAACTGGTGTCCTTTCACGTGGTAGTAGCAAGTGAAAGGACACTAGTTAAATCATCATAAATTGAAAGGGGTAGCAAGTCTGAATCCAATTTGCAGCAACTCGTCGGTAAACCGTCAACTGGCCCAAAAGGTGACCTTTTGCGACTCCCTTTATCTCTCCAATAGGATTACAAGTTTGTGTGTTTGATCTCGATCACAAGCTTTGGCTCTTTCGAGAATGGAAGCTGATTGCCGACCCAAACCTAGCAATCAGGATCAAGCATCTCAAATTGCACTAAGGACGGTGTTCATATTTCGCAATGTAACCCATCTACAACGTTAGGTATATCTGCCTTAATAATTGAGACGCGTTGAATGCGATATTGACACTGTGTGTATTTTTCATGACAGTGCACACTCCTTCATTATCTCATTCAACACGAGTGTCCGTAACTCCTTGATACCTTGTTTTATTTGATAAAGGAGTGTGGTTTATCATATAAAGAATTGAGTTTGATAGATTGGCTGCGATAAAGTTGTGGTCTGTTATTGTATGATGAAGTAGTTTAGATCATGAAGTAGGTACTTTAGTTGAATAGCGAATTGGAGCATATTTATCTAGATGGACAGTGAATATTAGTTATTTTGTTTCTTGAGTATAATATGATGGTTTATTTATTTAACCATTAGTTATTTTTTTTAACAAACTTTTTATATTGCAGGTTTATATACCTCTTAATGAGCCTGAAATTCATTGGGCCCTTGGAGTGCTGCACCTGCGCTCAGGGTTAGTGAAAATTTACGACAGCCTAGGTGGTCCAGATAGCGAGGGCAGTGATTATTGGAATAATTTGATGGCCACTTTTGGCCGTGTAATACCAGCCTATTTGGCCGACGGTCAGGTCTTGGCCCGAAAAAACATTGATATAAACAATTATTCAGTCACTTTTGAATATGCGGAAGGTGTGCCTAGACAAACAGGTTATTACGGGGATTGTGGTGTATGGGTATGCATATTTCTGAACCGTTTAACACACAATCTTCCGTTGATGGTGGATAATCCATTGGACTTAGCTCTTGCCTATCACGAACAGTTGACTTCCTTCTTCTGGAAATACAAAAAGGTACATTCCATTGAAGCTAAAAAGTTGGAGAAAGATTAGTCATTTGGTGAATGTGCAGGTAGGCAAACTGTTTATGTGTAGGTTGGGTAACAATTAGTCAGTTTGTTTATGTGTAGGTTGGGTAACAATTAGTCAGTTTGTAAACAATTAGGTGGATGGTTGCAAATGTTGTGCACTTTGGTTGTGCACATTGTTGTGCACTTTGGTTGCACATTGTTGTGCACATTGTCATTCGGTTGTGCACATTGTTGTGCACTTTTGTTGCAATTAGGCAAACTGTCATTAGGTTGTGCACATTGTTGTGCACTTTGGTTGCAAATGTTTGGGTGGATGGTTGCGCATCTTGGTTGGCTAACAGATTATGTGTAGGTTGGATAACAGATTATGCGCATCTTGGTTGGATAACTGTTTATGTTTAATTATGTGTAGGTTGTAAACAATTAGTCAGCTTGTTATTGATTATGTGTAGGTTGCGCATCTTGGTTGGATAACAGATTAGGTGGATGTTTGGGTGGATTGTTTGTACATGGCATAAAAAAATGAAAAAAAAAAAAAAAAAAGCTTTTGAAATTTAATTTAAGTTAAAGTACCCTCATAAATATGTGGTAGGTTTGAAATTTAATTAAAAGGAAAATGTCATAAATGTGATTGTTGTAAAGAAAAAAGGTATTTAATTACATATGTGCGAATGTGCGAACTGGCCAAATGTGCGAATGTGCGAATTATATACTTATACTTATTGTTTATAAATACACAACACCCTCAAACAACAGAGTCAAAAAGGCATACATCGCATACTTCTCTCACACTTATCTCATACTTCTCACTTTTTCTATTTTCAAAATGGCATGCCGTCTACCACATACCGCCAAAGAAATGCAAGAGTATATAAAACAACAAGCTGAAAAAGATGATGCGGCACGCCAAAAAGCTGTGATAGAAGTTATCAAGCAATTTGATGTTGCAAAGGCAGAGAAACAAAGATTGAGACAACAATACGCAGTATGCAGAGACATATCTGAAGAAAGAAAATCTGTGTTCGACAAGTTTTTTAACGATGAAGCTAGCAAAGACGGAAAAATTAGTGAGACGTTGTGGGTTGCGTTTCACAGATTCAGGACCAAATCAGCAGCAAGATCCGCTGGAGTTTTGAGGAAAATGTCGGTTCTGTAACACAACAGAACCGACAATTTGGGCAAGGTGCTTCAACTTCATCTAATGCACCAAGATTTGTTGGGCTAGGTTCTGAAGACAATACAGCCTGGGACGAGAGTAAGGAGCGGGAGTTTAGCAGATTGTTGGCAGAGTACGAAGAGAGCAAGTTTGCGAACTACTCTCCGTACGACGATGGCTACCGGTCAGACAACTCAGAAACTTGGGATAATCCGAATTTCTAAAATTTAAGTTTATGTTTATGTATTAAGCTATGTTTATGTAATGTTTTCTCTATTTACTGTTTTACTTATTAATAAAATTTAAGTTTGTGTTAAAAATGATTTTTTTTAATTTATTTATTTATTTTATTATTTTTTATTTATGTTACAACAATTGTGCGAATGCCTTATGGTATATGTCGTGTGTCACCATATAGTGGTTATAAAAGATGTGTTTTAATTTTGATAATGGGTGTTGGTAAAGTTTTATAACGTATATAATTTGTTGGATGTGCGAATGTGCGAATTGGACAAATGTGCGAACTGTATAATTATTGTTTCTACAAGGCATATAGTACCATGACGTCTCTTATACATATATAGTGGTTATAAAAGATGTGTTTTAATTTTGATAATGGGTGTTGGTAAAGTTTTATAACGTATATAATTTGTTGGATGTGCGAATGTGCGAATTGGCCAAATGTGCGAACTGTATAATTATTGTTTCTACAAGGCATATAGTACCATGACGTCTCTTATACATATATAATGGTTATAAAAGATGTGTTTTAATTTTGATAATGGGTGTTGGTAAAGTTTTATAACGTATATAATTTGTTGGATGTGCGAATTGGCTAAATGTGCGAACTGTATAATTATTGTTTCTACAAGGCGTATAGTACCATGAAAAACGTCTCTTATACATATATAGTGGTTATAAAAGATGTGTTTTAATTTTGATAATGGGTGTTGGTAAAGTTTTATAACGTATATAATTTGTTGGATGTGCGAATGTGCGAATTGGCCAAATGTGCGAACTGTATAATTATTGTTTCTACAAGGCGTATAGTACCATGAAAAACGTCTCTTATACATATATAGTGGTTATAAAAGATGTGTTTTAATTTTGATAATGGGTGTTGGTAAAGTTTTATAACGTATATAATTTGTTGGATGTGCGAATGTGCGAATTGGCTAAATGTGCGAACTATATAATTATTGTTTCTACAAGGCGTATAGTACCATGAAAAACGTCTCTTATACATATATAGTGGTTATAAAAGATGTGTTTTAATTTTGATAATGGGTGTTGGTAAAGTTTTATAACGTATATAATTTGTTGGATGTGCGAATGTGCGAATTGGCTAAATGTGCGAACTGTATAATTATTGTTTCTACAAGGCATATAGTACCATGACGTCTCTTATACATATATAGTGGTTATAAAAGATGTGTTTTAATTTTTATAATGGGTGTTGGTAAAGTTTTATAACGTATATAATTTGTTGGATGTGCGAATGTGCGAATTGGACAAATGTGCGAACTGTATAATTAACACTCCAGCTGTAATTTTTTACCCCTAAAAAGTCAAAGGTAATTTAACAACATTAAGTATGTGTAGTATGTAATTAAGTACACTATGTAGGTATGATATTTAATTAAAGGTACCCATGGTAGGTATGATATTTAATTAAAGGTACCAAAGGTAGATATGATATTTAATTAAAGGTACCACAATAATGTAAAGGTATATATGAAAATTAATGTTCAGATGTGCGAATGTGTGATTTCATCAAATGTGCGAATGTGCGAATTGGACAAATGTGCGAACTGTATAATTATTGTTTCTACAAGGTGTATAGTACCATGAAAAACGTCTCTTATACATATATAGTGGTTATAAAAGATGTGTTTTAATTTTGATAATGGGTGTTGGTAAAGTTTTATAACGTATATAATTTGTTGGATGTGCGAATGTGCGAATTGGACAAATGTGCGAACTGTATAATTATTGTTTCTACAAGGCGTATAGTACCATGACGTCTCTTATACATATATAGTGGTTATAAAAGATGTGTTTTAATTTTGATAATGGGTGTTGGTAAAGTTTTATAACGTATATAATTTGTTGGATGTGCGAATGTGCGAATTGGACAAATGTGCGAACTGTATGATATTTAATTAAAGGTACCAAAGGTAGATATGATATTTAATTAAAGGTACGAATGATATTTAATTAAAGGTACGAATGGTAGGTATGAAATTTAATTAAAGGTATATATGAAAATTAATGTTCAGATGTGCGAATGTGCGAATTGGCCAAATGTGCGAATTATACAAGTTAAAAACTATACCTATAAATACTAGGTACTAACACACTGAATTCCTAAAAAAATAATTTATAGTTTTTAAGTTGCCACAAACTAAACTTGAAAATGAATTCACCACCAAACTGGGAAGAATTACTTGATGTGGACGACTCTGATCTCCGACTATCCGCCACCGCACAAAGCGTATTTTCATCTGGATTCTCTAAATTTGAAAATTGTGAGGAAGTGTCGGCAAGTATAATACGAGGTCCTGCAGGTCTAGTTTAAATGGATAATATTCCGGAAGGTGTATCTGATGAGGTAATGACACAGGAGTACATTAGGAAAGTAGCTAATGATGTGGGTGAGGATTCTAATTTTAATACTGGGCCATGGGTTAGGGCCGTTGAGTATGTGAAACCTGATGGCGGTATCATGATCGGTTGTTTTGCCAATATCAAACAATTTCTTAAGAAAGGGAAACTTGAAAAGGTTGTTGCGATAATCAAGTCTTGTACTCCAAATGTGTTAGGTGATATAACGGTAACATTGAAAGATGTTTCAGGTTTAATTTCAGGAACAATACATCACAAAGTTATTAAGGATGAGAGGTTTGAAAAGGAGATTACCGTCGGAGCTGTTTTGGTACTTCACAATGTTTCTGTTTTTTCTCCCAAACAATCTGGCAAACACTATCTTAACATTACAATAAGAAATGTGGTTAAGCTTTTCCCCAAGGATACGGTTCCTAAGAATGGAGCTGAAATTGGTTTTAGTCAAGTGTAATCATTGTTTAATTTTAAGTCATGTAATTTTTTTATCTAGTTTTTCAATGGAATTTATGGTGTTAGATGTGATATGATATTGAACAATTAAACAATATAAAACAACTAAATTAGACGAACTTTATTCCAAACAAATACAATTTATTGGATGTGTGAATGTGCGAATTGGCCAAATGTGCGAACTGTATAATTATTGTTTCTACAAGGCATATAGTACCATGACAACATCTCATATACAAATATAGTGGTTATAAAAGATGTGTTTTAATAATGGTTGTTTGTAAAGTTTTATAACGTATATAAGTTTTAGATGTGCGAATGTGCGAATTGGCCAAGTGTGCGAATGTGTAAAGTTTTATACAAGGCATATAGCACTCTTAACCAAATATAGTGGTTATAAAAAGACGCGTTTTAATAATGGGTGGGGGTAAAGTTTTATAACATATAATTTTTGGGATGTGCGAATGTGCGAATTGAACAATTGTGCGAACTGTATAATTATAAATCCAGCTGTTATTTTTTATCCCAGAAAAAGTCAAAGGTAATTTTATTAAAAGTGCCCCAATAAATATGTGGTAGGTGTGATATTTAATTTATGGTAGGTGTGATATTTAATATGTGGTAGGTGTGATATTTAAGTTTCTGATGTGCGAATGTGCGAACTGGCCAAATGTGCGAATTACATTTCTATTATATTGTTTCACATACACGACTGTCTGGTCTTAGAATTCTAAATTACTGTATCTAAAATTCGTTTAGCCTAAAAAACATGAGTGGTAAAGTTAGTGTATTTTTGGTTTGTGGAGAAAAAATATTTGGTGTATCACTTCTAAAAAATATTACATACGCACAACTTCTTACTGTGGTCAAGAAGAAGTTCAAAATCGGCCAAGACTATGATATTGAGCTCTCTTACAATGTTGGAAATAATTGTGTCCAAATAGTTGACGATGATGATATTGCGTTTTTTGTACATCAAGTTCTGAAAGGAAAATCTAGAGTGTTGCATAATGTGTATGTTAAGAAGATCGAAAGTGCCTCAAAGGTAAATACTTCTTCATCAAACTTGCCTTCCAACATAGACATAGCACAACCTTCAACTCAAAAATTAAAGAGAAAGAAAATAATTGCTAATGATACACAGGTAGAGGTGTTGGACGAAAGATGCGTTGTAGCTGGTGGAGCTGGTGGTGCAAAGGCACCGAAAGTAAGTGGTTATGTCATAGGTCTGGGTATTAGAAGTGGGGGAACAACACCAACTAAGGAGAGTATTGAAGAAGAAAGTGCAGATGCAAGTCAACCAACTCAAGCAAAAAAGAAGAAAAAAAAAGAAGGCAAGAAAGTTAATTAAGAACAACAACAAAAATTGAATGATTATGGTCTATTAGATAGGAGTCATGGTTTTGGCCATGTCCAAACCACAAATATGTTTTTGCATATTTCTATTATCATGTTTGGTATGTGTTTTATGGTTTCATTAATGGGTTTTTCAGTTTCAAAGACACTCTTTATGGATTTGGCCATGTCCAAACCCTAGCAGTAATGGCCAAGAATAATTTCTGTTACAACAAATGAGTGACAGAGGGTTGTGAGGTTAATATCAGACACGTTCATGCTTAAAAAATATGTAAAATATGTGTTTTAATAATCGGTGGTGGTAAAGTTTTATAATAATTTTTGGATGTGCGAATGTGCGAATTGGACAAATGTGCGAACTGCATAATTATGAATCCAGCTGTAATTTTTTTACCCCTAAAAAAGTCAAAGGTAAATTTATTAAAAGGACCCTAATAAATATGTTGGTAAGTATGATATTTAAATAAAGGTACCAATGGTAGGTTAAAATTTAAGTTTCAGATGTGCGAATGTGCGAATTGGACAAATGTGCGAATTACAATTCTATTATATTGTTTCACAAACACAACTGTGTGGTCTTACAAGTTTAAGCCTAAAAAACATGAGTGGTAAAGTTAGTGTATTTTTGGTTTGTGGAGAAAAAATATTTGGTGCATCACTTTTAAAAAATATTACATACGCACAACTTGTTGATGTGGTCAAGAAAAAGTTCAACATCGGGCAACAGGATCATATTGAGGTCTCTTACAATGTTGGAAATAATTGTGTCGAAATAGCTGACGATGATGATATTGCGTTTTTTGTACATCAAGTTCTGAAAGGAAAATCTACAGTGTTGCATAATGTGTATATTAAGAAGATTGAAAATGCCTCAGAGGTAAATACTTCTTCATCAAATACTTTTGCATTCGATCTTAATACAAAACCTTTCGAAGAAGAACCCCAGAACGAAACTTTCAAAAATAAAGAACCTGTTTTTTCAAACAACCATTTTGATCATGCATGGAAAAGTAACCCATTTAACTATTTTCCTCCTCCACCAGAACAGCCAACACAACCTATTAAAACGCAAATAGCAGGGGCCGGGAAAATTTGCAAAAAACTTATAAAAACAGGTGATGAATTTGATAGCAAAGAATTATGCATGTTCGAAATTGGTGAAAAGGCTCTTTTAGAAGGTTTTCAATTTAGACCAAGAAAAACAGATAGGTATAGGTATGATGTAGTTTGTTTGTCTCCCGATTGCGACTGGAAGATAATTTCAGCTAAGGCGGAAGATACTATGAAATGGGTAATAGGAAAAGTAAATGACATTCACACTTGTGACAGAACACAACTCTATCCCAATCACCGAAATGCAACCTCTAAATTGTTGGGTCATTTGTTGATACCGAAGATGGGAGATCCTAGTCGGATATATAAGCCAAATGACGTAGTAAACGACATCAACCTTACGTACAACATCGACATTTCGTACAAAAAGGCATGGGGAGGAAGAAATATAGCATTGGAGACGTTGACCGGTTGCCCGAAAAATTCTTTTTCGCAATTACCGTATTATTGTTATAATTTAAAGTTGAAAAACCCCGGATGGGTAACACATATTGAGACGGATTCTAAAGACCGTTTTGAGATGGTTTTTATAGCCTTTGGTGTTGCGGTAATAATTTATGAATTAACTTTTCTATTGAATATATAGTTTATGTTATTAATTTAAAACTAACACTTTGTTAATGTTCTAGATTCGGGCTTTCTTGGACCATTTGCGACCACTAATAATAATTGATGCGGCTCATCTTAAAGGTACATACCTCGGTACAAATTTGCTCGCCGTTGGAATGGATGGAAATAATCAGATTGTTCCTCTTGCGACCGGTGTATCTCAGGGTGAGACGGGGAGATCGTGGACATGGTTTTTGACCCACTTGAAAGAATGCATCGGCGATGTTCCAGATTTGGCTATAATATCTGATAGACATCTAGGAATTCAACAAGCTTGTGAGACGGTTTTTCCGGATTCATTTCATGGTTATTGTTGTAGGCATTTGATGTTGAATTGCAACTTTGGACAAAGCGAAAGGCTTAAGGCTTTATATTGGAAGACTTGCAAATGTTACACAACCGACGAGTTTCATGAAGCATTCACACAACTTGGACGGAAAAAACCGGAAGCTTACAACAAACTAATAGATGCTGGGATTAATTATTGGTCCAGGGCGCATTGCACAGGTAAACGTTACAATTATATGACTTCGAATAGTGCAGAGTCAATAAACAGTTTAACAAAAAACGTTCGAAGACATCCTATTTCAATGCTAATGGAATACTATAGAGGGCTTCTACAAGAATGGTTTTGTGATAAACGAGAAAAGTACGAAGGTATATATAATTAAATATATATATATATATTATATATATATATATATATATATATATATATATATATATATATTATATTATATATATATATATATATATTATATATATTTTATTATTGTTATTATTTATTAGTATTATTATTACTATTATTAGCACACATATCATGTTTATAATTATTACGCAAATGTTTAGATGCAACTGCGGGTGAGCTTAGTGACTGGGCTAATGCAAAGATTCAGGGCAGAATGTTTAAGAGTGTTAATTGGATAGTGAATGCCATTGAACATAGAAGGATTTACGAGGTAAATGATCGTAGGAAGAGACATATTGTAAAGCTCAGGGAAAATACATGCACATGTAGAAAATGGCAACTTTCTGGTTTGCCATGTGGTCATGCTATAGCTGTTTGTAGATTTCAAGGATTAACAAGTTGTAATCATTTGGCGCAAGATTGGTTTAGAACAACCACTCTAAAAGCTACATACCAAGAGTTGGTATTTCCCGTTGGAGAAATCCCAAGTTGGGAGCTTCCAACAAACTTGCCTGAAGTAAATCCACCGAAAATGGGTAAGCGCCCAGCCGGAAGGCCAAAGAACAAAGACCGGATTAGATCGCAAGGTGAGGAACCAACTGAAAATAAATGTGGAAGGTGCGGTGAATGTGGTCACAACCGAGGAGTTTGCAATGCACCATTGCCAAAGAAAAAGGTAAGTATGTGTGACATTATTATTTTATTTTGTATTCGATTATTGACAAATGTATTAACTTGATAACTATGTTTATTAAATTGTAGCATAGGAACTCTGCACGAGGAGGATCACAAAGCAGTCAAACACAATCAGGAAACCCAACCGAAAAAATCACAAAGCAATCAAAGACAATCAGGGTACCCATCAATGCCAGAAGACTACGAGCATGTTAACTTGGCTGATCCTTAATTGTAATCCAACTAAAATGTTATGGCACACACCTTGTACTCCAACTAAGTTTTCATAAAATCTATGACTCATAACATTACAACATAATTGATAACATCAAGCTAGTGTTTGCGGACTTTGATATCAACATTCGTAATGCAACTGAGTCTTCATGACATTCCAACATAACTGATTGTTTCACGCTAGTGCGAATAGGTACTCATAAATAAGCTAACATAACTGATTGTTTCACGCTAGTGGGAATAGGTATTCATGTTCTGCCCGGGTTAGATTATCAACGTTCAACACATTTGGAACAATGAGTCACAACCATTAGATTCAACCACAGTTTATCCTGTTCTTGAAATAATAACGGATCAATCCCTCTCGATATGCAAGTGCTGCCTGGGTTGGATCATCGACATCCAAAGGAATTCCATAAGCAAACCTGTGTAACCAAATTTATGACGGAATTATTATCAGCTAAAAAACAAATGAAATTAACTTTACAACATGTGTAAAAAAATTTATGAATGGATTACTAAGGGGTCGAGAGATTGACCTATTCATCGAGAAGATTAAGGGTATGTTGCCTTGGTAAGATAAATGTTGGCTAGTGTGATCCTAATAAAACTCTTGGTAAGATAAATGTCTCATGTCTATCTTAGTGTTTCTAATTAAGGTTTATGTTTATGTTTATCATAATCTAATTACCAATGCAAATAGCGACAAGAATTACTAACCTGTAAAGAAACATACACACAAAGACTCCGCAATCACCAAATACCCCACCCTGCTTTGGAACGTTCTGGGCAAGACGAAACTTGATCTTGTATGAATTCGGGTCGATACGTTTCTTGGCAAACACACCTGTCTCCCGTAGAATCAAGGGAAGATTCACTTCCAAACAACTCCTCATTTGCAGATACCAGTCACGGCCTTCCTCTTCACCACGATAAAGACTGTCATAAAATATAACATTCCCAGATTGTATGTGAAACTGGGCAACAGACCAATGTTTCTTTGGTTCATTTATCGGAATGAACACCTGCAAGGAATATAAAATAATAAAAATAAAAAAATCCACATGACAAAATTAAAGTAGAATTGTCAAGAAGTAATTGCTAAAAAGATAAATACCCGGTCAACATCTGACCATGCCAATTTGTAAACTTCATCGGTAGCATAAAACAGTGGCAATGAACCTTGGAGTAGAAGTGTCAAGAAGTAACTGCTAACAATGGACCAATCTGCAAAAGATGGTCTAAAGTGCCACAAATACATCACCCAAAGCTCAATGTGCTGTAGACATTTAACAAAAACGTAGATCAATAATTCCATTAAAAAACACAAAACTGGCTAATATTTCCATTTTTTAATTACCTCATCACGGAACCAGCCTTCACGGGTATCGTCCATCCCAACAAAAGAATCCCAGAAAAGATAATCAACAGTAATATCATTGCACCAAGGAAACTGGCAACGAGACTTATAAGAACTTTGAAGATAAACCTCCAACTCACGATTAACATGAACTTTATCAATCCTGAAGTTCGGCCGTATTAGATCCTACACATTATAGATCCTACACATTATAGGCATGTGAAGGGTTCCAACTATTGCAGTCCTAGATTAGACAATATAATTCATGACAACTATTGCAGGATACATGAACTTATAACTAACATCACATTCCACTAATTTCAATCAAGTACAATTTGCCTTCCACAATCAACAGGTAACATGTACATACATAAATGAAAGATTATCTGAACTTAAAGTCAACGTTTCTAAGGTTATCAAGGGATTTTACACGGTTATATAAATGATTAAAATGTTAAACATAAATGAAGGATTTAGGTCATACCTCTTTCCAAGGTGTGAGATCTTTACACTTCTTGAGCTTATAAGGAGATAATGAAGAGTTTCTTCTTTTAAGTTCATCCAGTGGGGGAACTTTAACATCCGTATCTACGTCCGTAAACTCTTCCCTGGGTACCAGTTCATACTGCCTCTTATTTTGCACAGGAAGCTTCACGTACGTGGTTTTCAAAAACTGCTTTTTAAGCTCCGCGCCTTTTTGGCGATCCTTTAAGTCTCTGGCCCTCTTTTCCCTTTGTGCAGCCACACGTCGAACCTCAGCTTGTTGCTTTTAAGCTTTTACGCGATCTTGGGTAGCTTGGTAAACACATTCATTCTGTGTGCATAACACAAAATACAAATCAAACTAACATATAATTAACTTTAAAAGACAATTTACATGTAATATTCTTAATGTTGTACAAACCTCTCCAACACCTTCAGCTTCGACATCCTCATTCTGGACTTCAAACTCAAACAGTTCTAGGAAATTATGATTTAAATTTGGGCAATACTCATCACCAAGATCAATATCCTTTTCATCACCAGCGACTTCATCCTGTAAATATATTAAGTACAATGTAAGAAATTCAGGTAAATAGCTCAAACTCATGTAAAGAAAAATAAAATATAATAAACGGGATTTACTTTTTCCAGTCCTTTGTTCCCTTTCTGATCAACTCTGTCCTGCCTATGTCCACCCATCATTTTTCTCTTCATATACTGGGTAATACAAAAGATCGATTACATGAATAAGTCGCTAAACTCTTAAAATTTTACGGTAAACATTTGAAGTAGAAACAAACCTGAATAATTGTTTCAAGCTTGTGGACCCTTGCTTTCAAACTGTTGACCTCTGCGGGTAACATCAACAAACCAGTACATATACCCTGCAGGGTCCTAACACGATCCTCAAGAGTATCACGAGATTTTGGCGATTGAGCTTCATTGTCCATATCATGGGCTTTGGCACGAAGTTCTGCTCGTTTACGCATGTAATCCTCAAAAAGCCCTCCATGGACAACAGGCGCTGGTCTCGATGAATACCAGTTGAAAAACCGAATGCCTTTTGTGTACCACTCTGAATCAGCCTCAGACTTGGTAGGATATAGATCATGGTTTGTATCTTTACCCTAGCAAAAATACAAACCAAAAGTGGGATAACCGTTAAGCATAGTCAAAGTAAACTAATATACATTTGTATCGTAAATAGAAATTGACTGATATTACAAATTAAACACTTACCTCAGGAAAAAGCATTCCAAAATCCTCTCATGCTTGAAAAGGAACCTTCCTGGACCATGAAAGTGCTCTAGGGATAACATCAACGTCCTTGCTCCACCAAAGACGGCTCTGAGTAGAAGACTCTAAAATCCATATCTGAAAAAACAACTTTTATTAAAAGAATATCAGGTAACAAAACAATTCATTGAAACAATTCGTGTAATCATTCTAACCATGAAACAGAAAACAAATCCATCCAAAGTATACTCCACATTCTTTCTTGTGCACCTATTTCGAAGGGCTTCGTACAACTGTCTCCAAATGTATTCCCCCCAAGGAAAGTCATTCCAAGCTTCCAAGTTCTCAACCAATCTGAGAAATACATCAGCAACCACGGTTAACAGGCCATGCCCCATAAATATGACAATAAGTGATAAGATAAGGCAAACTCGGACGGCGTCTTCATCAGATAGTTTTCCAAAAAGCTCTTCATCCTCAATCAAACCTAGAAGATCAATGGCTTTCAAATTCTCCCCTACCTTGTTAGGAAAAACACGGTCCTGAAATATTATATCACCACTTCTAAACTTCCGAAAACTAGGCAATCCAAATTTAAAAGCTGTTATCAAGTGAAATTCCCGGCGTCCAAAATGAAGTTGATGTCCATTAACAAAATAAAGTAGTGCCAAATCATAGTGGTCATCATCAGATGGAAATTGTTTTTGAAGCATATAATGGATAAGACTCTCCTCGTTCACAAAGTAATTTAAATCCAACCATGGACCAAAGCATGTTGACCGAAACAGCGTACGACGGTTTTCAGATAACCTACCTTTAATCAATTCAAAGTAATGCAATTTGCTTCGAATGTGAACCTTGGCATCATATTCCTATATTAATAAACAAACTGTTATAACAAGAAATACTACAAATACAAACAACATGTGACAATGAACTATGAAACTACATGGCTACTTGTGGGCTTCCTGAAAACACCGAAGTGTACTAATCGATACACCCTAAAATTATCACACATACTACAATACTACTAAATATATATTCTGAAACATGGTGAGGTTTAATGCTAAGCATTGTCACCATAATAGAAGTAACATAGATTTTGCATTTTTCGATGAACATAGATGTTTGTTGGTTTAGGCTTTTGTCTATAAGACATCATCAACATGCACTGCCTTTTTAAGAAAATATTGCTGCAACTGTGAGAGATAAACTATATGAATTCAGTGATTCAAAGGCAATTTTGACTGCTAAGCATTGTCACCACTGTAAGAGACACTTTAAGTATTCAACAAGGGGTTTGGATGACATTATACCACTCTACATACTTGATAATCTCATAAACCCAAAAAGACGCTTTAAGTCTCATAAGCTAATCCAAAGTAATGCAATTTGTTTCGAATGTGAACCTTGGCATCATATTCCTATATTAATAAACAAACTGTTATAACAAGAAATACTACAAATACAAACAACATGTAACAATGAACTATGAAACTACATGGCTACTTGTGGGCTTCCTGAAAACACCGAAGTGTACTAATCGATACACTCTAAAATTATCACACATACTACAATACTACTAAATATATATTCTGAATATAATGAAAAAGCCAACCATGTAACATAGATTTTGCATTTTTCGATGAACACAGATGTTTGTTGGTTTAGGATTTTGTCTATAAGACGTCATCAACATGCACTGCTTTTTTAGCAAATATTGCTGCAACTGTGAGAGATAAACTATATGAATTCAGTGATTCAAAGGCAATTTTGACTGCTAAGCATTGTCACCACTGTAAGAGACACTTTAAGTATTCAACAAGGGGTTTGGATGACATTACCACTCTACATACTTGATAATCTCATAAACCCAAAAAGACGCTTTAAGTCTCATAAGCTAATCCAAATGGGTGATAATCTCATAATGTCAGTCATTAATGAACTGCAACCGTAACAAAACAAACAAGTGCAATACCCGTGCGTTGCTCGGGTATTCGTTCTGAAAGCGTCTTTTTGGGTTTATGAGACTTATGCAAAAAAACACATTTAAGTCCATAAGTATTCATACCACAGCTGATCCAAACAGACGGTTTAAGTCTAATAAGCTAATCCAAACACATTAAAGTCCGTAACCTGAACTACATACCACAGCTGACCATTTAAGTACATAAACTAATAAGCCCAAAAAGACCATACTTAAAAGCTTAATAAGCCCCTATGTATTTTCAAAGAAGCCAAATAATCAAAAAAGCAATTATACTACTACGAGCCCTAAAATTAACCATTCGTATGAACAAATGTGCGAAGTACATAAACATTCGTATGAACAAACCCTAAAATTAACCATTCGTATGAACAAACTCTAAAAAATTAACCATTCGTATGAACAAACACTAAAAAATTAACCATTCTTATGAACAAAATTAAAGAAAAAACTAACCATTTCGTATGAACAAAATTGATATAATCAGGTTGTTGATAATGTGTGTGGATTTGTGTGTGTGAGATGATATAATCAGGTTTTTGATTATACATTAATTTTGTTAATAGTAATAAAATTAAATATAAGTTAAAATTATTAAAAGTAAAAAGTACAATTTTAATTGTTATTAAAATGAGTTTGGTCTTTTCCAAGAAATCTTACGGTACAAAGTAAGATTTTGGAAGAATTCGTTCGCACGTTCACACAACTTCGTTCGCACAATCTTTTTTAAATAGTCAACTCTGCACGTGGGGTATTTGCTGGAGCCAATCATTGGCTTGTACCAATTTGTCTGGACACGTGTCACGTTTTTTGTGGGTTCGCACGATCGCACGATCGCACATGACTCTTTTGGGAAAGTCACTTATTTTTGTACCTTTTTTTGAAAAAGTTGAAATTAACATACCTTTTTGATAATTACCCCTTATTAGATTTATCATGGTCTCATGAACCACTGGTCTTACTAAAAAATTTCCACTTTTGATAATGGTTTATTGATTATAATCCATTAGATGTGAATACAAACGTGTTTACGCAAACTCATACAATGTCTCTCATATGACCATTTATAGGGACAAACAAAATATATATATATATATATATATACATTCTTACATATGATACACACATACATTTACAAGAGACGCATGAAGATACATAAATACACAAACACATAACTGATTTTTGTTAACGACTCAAAAAATTCATAATTTACTTGAGCTCATTAAATAATTTTTAATTAAGAATCATAATAATAATAATAGAAAATGTAACGATATAATATATATGTTTTGAAAATTTTGTGTAGTAGTTGTATATTGCATACTCAAAGAAAAAAGATGAGAAGTGTCCTGTATTAAAAATAATAAGAAAAGTGAAGAGATAAGAGCACTATAAAACAAAGACCCACTTTATTTTTCATAAGGAACCACATTTACTCAAAATTATAAAATATATATAAGTATGAGTATTATACACTCTTGTGCTTTAAATGCAAAGTAGTGTTAATTATAAGTTACATAAACTTTTTATTTTGAGCATTAGAACAATTTTTTATAATTGTAAACGAGCTATCGAGCTCGAGATTGTGTTAATAAAAGATTCTATCAAGTTCGGTCTTTTATACGAGCATCTTAAGCTTGAAAGTTAGTTTATTGTAGGATTATAAAAAAAAAAGTTAAAAATTTTAAACGAGCTTCGAGCTCGAGCTCGAACAATAATAAAATATTCGAGCTCGAGCTTGAGCCAATTTATAAAAGTTTATTCGAGCTCTAGCCGAGTAGTTAATAAACGAGTCTAGCTCGTTTATGTCAAAACTCGACTCGGCTCGGATCGTTAACGCCCCTAGTTCCGGATCAGAAAAAAATCGATATTCAAACAAGAGAAAAGTTCAATGTAGATAATATTCTCTAAATATCCGGTGAAACAATCATGTTCATTCATTTTTTTATCAAAACAAACATAATAAACTTTCACATTTTTTTTAATTAAATATATCGCAAACCGTTAATCGTTACGCAAAATGAATCATACCATCGCGACGAGCATTAAATCATCTTTCTTTAGACAGGCACTTTGATATACTTTCGACGAACTTTTTTTCGATTTTTTTCAGTTACGTCTGGGAAAATCACATGTGATTTCATGAAATCACAAATTTGATTTATGAAATCACATGTGATTTGTGTGTGAAAAAAAAAAAAAAAAAAAAAAAAAAAAAAAAAAAAAAAATCGTCGAAAGTATATCGAAGTGCCCGTCTACTAAAAGATAAAAAAAAATACTCGTCGCGATTGTGTATTTTTTTTCACTTGACAATTTATCGTTTGCAAGATATATTATTTTTAAAAAAGAAGTGGAAAGTGGAATATTCTTTTTTTTTTTAATAAAAAAAATGAATGACTAGGATTGGTTCATTATTTTTTTAGATAATTTTGATTCTACATTCATCTACTCCTTCAAACAATTGTAGAAAGAAATTGTTAGTCATGTATGCTTTATGTACTTAAAGTGATCATGTGCATTGCAGCAAACTTAAAAAAGGATGCCCTCGTATCATCCCTGGTTTGTTCAAAGCATGACAAGATTAAAAAAACATGTGACCATAAAATATGTCACTATGAGTAGTGTTCAATTTATCCCTTTGTAAAAGTAAACGATTAAATATATTAGCTTCTACCAAATATCCATATTGTAAGGTTGGTGCAGTGGTAAAGCACCTCTCATGTTCCATGAGAGATACCCACAATACGAACCTTGCAAGTTTTAGTGTTTTATATTTTATTTTTTATTTTTTATTTTTTATTTTTTATTTTTTTTTTTTTTAAGGCATTTTCGTCCTTTTATAGTTTAAGTTTCTCAATTCATCTATAATTATCAACAGTATTATTTATTGTTGCATACTGTCGTTACAGTAGAAATTTTATAAGAGAAAAAAGGGTAAGACAGGTTAGAAAATCTTGAGTAAGAAATATCGTAAAATTGTAATACATATCTTGCAGTTATTTTATCT
Organism: Artemisia tridentata subsp. tridentata; assembly: GCA_021014915.2. Taxonomy (NCBI): domain Eukaryota; kingdom Viridiplantae; phylum Streptophyta; class Magnoliopsida; order Asterales; family Asteraceae; genus Artemisia; species Artemisia tridentata. The sequence goes on along the minus strand of CP139508.1, from coordinate 229,920,421 downwards.
ATGAAATCAATCAAAATAAGCCGGTTTCGCACTTACTATGCCTAGAAAGTCCATGATATAACATCACGCTATAAAGTTTCATAAACTTACCAATGTAATGTATAAATCTGAAAGAATTACATGTCTCCATGAAAATGGCTGTGGGCATACGAATATTCTATTTTAAAAGTGTATAACATATATCCTTTTGACACTATGACTTCTACTTGTTATGTTAATTTTTGCCTCTTTTACAATACTTCAAGAATTGATCTACAAAAGATCTAAACTCATCATCACATATATTTAGGGATGAGCTCGGTACCAATCCCGTACCGAACCTGTACCGAATTGGTTGTACAGTTTTTTTCCCAAGCATGAAAGAGGTGTACCGGTATCGTACTGGACGGGATACCGCTACCGGTACCGGTACCCGGTATCGGGAAATCGGTACCGTACCATTTTTTCCCGTTTTTTGTTGAACAAAAAAAAATCCAGGTTTCTTGCAAGTAAGTTGATATAAATTTATTATGGTGAACACAAAGTACTGATGATCAAGTTGCAAGTTAAATAAATAAAAATTGATTTGCTATTACACTTTCTTTTTCCTTCATAAAGTAACAAGACTAAAAGATAGCAAACAAGACAAAAAGATACAAACCAACACACATGATCAGGAACCCCACTAACTACCCATTGCCCCACCATACATTTGAGACCAAATGACCAAGTATAGTAGTACCAATGAAGCCAATGAAATCCACTGTCACAACCAATAAAAGTCAAGAACTTGAACAGAATACATTGACTTCCCATAAAAACACAGTCATAGAATACATTGACTTCCCATAAAAACACAGTCATAGAAGTTGTCTTAGGGTGGAGGGAGTGGTTTCACCTATCCCTCCCTTCACCAATTTTCCATATCATCAATACCCAATAAAAACCTTCCAACTCACACTTCACCAATTCACCACAATTTTCACCAATTTGGTGGCATTGGTTTCACCTAATCAACTAATTGCCACATCACCTTTTCTTTTCCATTTATTTTTAATACATAAAATCCCACAAAAACTATATAAAATTAAAAACATAACATTTTATTAATAAAAAAAAAACATTACATAATACTTAAAGGTTTTTATTTAAATAAAAAAATTTAAATAATTTTTTTTTTTAAATAAAAACCTTCTCTTGGCAATATTTTACTAAACCCAAACACACACTCACTCACCATATTGTCTTCTTCCACACAACACACCTTTCTTGCTCTCTGTTTCTTCAAAATAGAAGATGGTAATTTTTTTTTTAATGCATATAGCCGTTGGGGGTGGGCCCCTTTGCCATTCATCATCACCTCTCTCCTCGGTGAACAAAACCGCTCCACCCCTTCACCGCCGATTGCCGACCGGGACTCGGCGGTGTTACCGCCTCACCGATGACCTCGTCGATGCCTTCACCGACCCACTCCCTCTACCCTTACAGAAACCAAATGCAGCAGTCATAGTAGATACTCACAATTACTTGATTAGAGTAACCTTTATGTCCCAACAAAACCAAATGCAGCAGTCACAGTAGATGCTCACTTTTATAAATGTAGTAAGACTTGATTCGTATGCATCATCAGACCCATTACACTAAGAACTGATATTGCAACACAGGACACTTGCATCAGACCAGGTTAACATACAAAGACAATAAAAAAGGTCTTAAACTCATAAGAACTGATGGGTTTAATTCAAACAACCAACCCTTTCATATTCCGGTACCGGATTCGGGAATGCCCGTTATGATCCCGCACCGTATTCTATGGTACCTTTTTTTTCCCCACCATTTTCGTAGTATCGATACCGTACCGGGTATAAAAAATAGGTACCGGTACAGGTCGGTACCGGTACGGTTCCGGTACCGTACCATTTTTGCGGTACCGCTGCTCATCCCTACATATATTTCATTTAAAACAATGTCTTTTCATGAAACCTATGTTTAATACCTAAGCGCGTATGCCTAATTATCAAAAGGGCTTGTAATTCAGCGGTACTTAATGTGTGTGAAAATATTTTCCAATCAAATTGTTGTAGCTAGGTTAAGTCTTATATGAAAGATATGAAATAGATTTGTAATTTAGTGTGAGATTAATCAAAGACCAAAGTTTAGTGTAAGAACATATCCAACTAATATTGTATATAGTATTAGGGGTGAGCATCGGGTCAAACCCGACCCGAAACGACCCGACTAAACCCGAAACCGAAACTCGCTAAAATCCTAAACCGAGACCGAACCGAAACATACTCAGGTCGGTTCGGGTCGGTCGGGTTGTCGGTTTTCTCGGTTTTTAGTCGGTTTTGTCGGGTTTCGAACCGAACCGACCCGACATGTCCGGAAAAGTGCAACCTGATACAAAACCGAGTTTCATTCGGTCGGGTCGGTTTCGGTTCAAATCGGTCGGGTTGTCGGTTCGGTTCGGGTCGTCGGTCCAAAAGCTCACCCCTATATAGTATATACAATGTGTTGTTCCTAAGAGCTTGAGGTGTGGTGTTTGTCATCATTCGACACTCCTACGTGGCACCCTTGCCATAGCTTGCCACCACACCAAGCTGGCTTGCCACTTCTTGTTGTTGGTTGGTTTGTCGTCTGCACGACGAAGGTAAGTGTTGTACAAAATTATTATTTTTATTTTATTTTTTATTTATTTATTTTTATTTTATTTATAATGGTTGTGTGTGTGTGAATAAGTGTTTATGTGGGACACAAATGAAGTTGTTGTGTTTAGTTGTGATAAGGAGGGTTGTAGAAATGTGGCACCCTGTTGGTCCCTTTCACACTGATAGTAATAACTTATTAGTTAAACTACCAATGTTCCATGACTAGTAATGTATTAAGAACTTTGTTAAAAGATAAACGTAAAGTAAAGAGACACAAGTTTTCAACGTTTAATTCTATCTGCAATTAACAAAGAATTATACCCAAGTGTTTGTGGAATAACACTTGGGATTGAATGACAAGTATGGTATGACTCCTCACTAAACTTAAGTTAAGCTTAAGTAGCAACTAACTGAACCTACTGAGCTATCTCAGGGACTAGGTTGCTATTTGGAGGAGTAAAAGTTGTTTGTGAATGTCTAAGCATTTAGTGCACAAACTTATCAACTTTTACTCCACTTCATGATCCTATTTATACACAAGTGAAATTCAATCGTTATGATAAAAAACAAAATATGACCTAAGCTAGTTAGGACAAAATACTTACGTATTTTGTCTATGTTACAATAGGCTATTTTGGGTATAGGACAACACTGCTTTCTGAGAAGCAGTGATGACACTGTCCTGACATTTTGCCATTCAGGGAAAGTTTGACTCCAGGTTGATAAGGACTCCATCTTATCCATTCAAACATTTCCCGCCTTGTCCTGCCTATTCTTCAGTCTTCAGGTCTTCAGTCTTCAGTCTTTAGTTGTTGAGGAGTCTTGGGGTTCAGTGAGTTATTGTCATCACTCACTGAACCCATCACCTTCTTCTTTGGCTTATGTGCCACTCACTGAGTTCCGCCTCACTGAATGGAGAGACTTTCTTCTTAGACTCGTCCTAAGCATCCTGAAGGTGACTCACTGAGCAACTGTTTACTTAGTGACTTGAATATTGTTTAAGGTCTACTAACACTTAGGTTATTTTGTATTCAAATCCTTGTTTAAGATTACTTGGGTACTGAATGGACCCAACAGTCTCCCCCTATTTGGATATAAATATAGCCTAAGTGTTTTGATCAGTGTAAGTGAGCAAGTGGACTTCTTCTTACACTGAAGATACTATAAAGCAATTAAAGAACACTGATTTAAAAAACATGGGCCATCATCTTATTCATCAATTACATAAGTCAGGCCTCTCACTCATCATCTTGTCCATCAGCTTAATGAACTCATCATTTTCAGGACTCTTCACATGGAGTGCCATCAGTTTGTATGCCAGCAGTGTTGTGGTCTCCACTAAGTGAATGTCACTGACTCTTTGAAAGGCTTGTTGACCAAATTCATCAATGAAGAAGATTCCAAACTCAGGGTGCTTGATCACCTTGTTAGGAACGAACTTGACACCTTCAGGGGGAATTCTGTTGCAGTGTAGTGCAGCAATAAAGCGTTCAGGTTCCTGCTCTATTGCTTTCCTTTTCTTCCCTGTGCTCTGAGTTGGTTCAGGGATTGTGAGGCCCTGAGATGCAAGTGCCTTTTGGTGGTCAATTCCCAGACTCTTGGTAACCCTTTCCAATTCTTCGTATTTCTTTGTTAGGGCTTCCAGTAGTTCAGGGATGCATTTGTTCTTCTTCTTGCTCAGGATGGGCCCCATCATGTCCCATTCTTTGATGCCGAATGCTGAGAACTTGAAGGGAGCATTCTTTTCATGCACTCTTAGTCCTCTTTTGATAGTTATGGAAAGAGGGTCAGTTTTTGCATAAATGATCATATCAGTGATGAGACCTTCACCCTTGGTCTTGGTCATAGTCCACACATACCTTTCATAGTTCCTCCTTTTCTTTTCACTATTTAGCTTGACCTTCTGGTTGTGTTCTTTGATTAGATCAGCCTGAAGTTGTAGAAATTGTTCCCCCTGATGCTTTGATCAGTCTCCTTAATCACTTCTTTAGACACTTCTGCAATGACAGGCCTACTGAGTAACTCAGCCCTGATTTTGTCTTCATGTTCCATTACAGCAGCCACTTCATCATGAGTCCCTCTGAATACCTTCCCATTGTGTAGGACAAGATCAATAAGTATTGGTGCGTCAGGATCTTGTCTAACTTCCTTCTGAGCTGGTACAAGTCTGGGAGGAGAGTCTCCTGATTCCTTGACCCCCTTCCCTTTGTCAGTAGGCTGAGGTGTTGAGGAAGAGGGCTCAGGAATATCGATGGTGGTTGTTGTGGCTTCAGTGGTGATTGGTGTTGGAGAGCTTTCAGTGATAGGAGGAACCGATGAGATCACCATAGCCATTGTGGTTCCTGATGCTGCTATTTGTTCAGCCATGTAGTTTTGGATTGGTACAGCATCAGTAATCACTTCCTGGTCTTCAGAAGTCTGACCATCTTTTCTTGGCTGCCTATGTGGATCCAACTGCCTGAATAATTGTTGAACAGGTGTAGGTGTAGGCTGTGCTGGAGCAGCTTTCTCCCTCTCAACAGTTGCTGTAGCTTCAGTGGAAGCAGCTGTTGAAGAAGGAGCCTGAAAAGAAGTAGACTTCAGGAACTTGAACATATCAGTGACCAGTGTTTTGATTTCACTGGTTTCATTCTTCAGGCTGGAGATGCCAGTGGTCATTGTTTCTTGAGCCGAAGAGAGAGCTGAAATCTTACTGGTGTAGCATGAGACCAGTTCATTATGCTTCTTTGTAAGTTCGTCATATGATGAGGAGATGGTGGTGAGCTTGATCTCTTGATCCCTGAGCGCCTTGGAAACTGTTTCTTGATGAGTCTTGAGAGATGGGAAGTCTACCTCCCTGAATAATGTTGGGATTGCACTAAGAGCTGCGGAGGTTGACTTGTGAGAGTCCATGAACTCAGTAAGCTTGGTGATCAAAACAGGATCATCCTTAAACTCAGCCTGAATGTTGGTAAGTGTCTGAAGGATGGAGGCAAAATGAGTACCATGATCAGTACCAAGCTTCTCAATGGAGGTCTTCAAGTCACTGACATGTTTATCAGTGGAGGTGGTGACTTGTTTGAGATGACCTTGAGACTCTTCAACAGTTGCCCTGAAGTCAGCATAAGAAGCAGCTGCTTCAGTGTGTTGTTCCCATTGTTCCTTGATGATTTCATTGAAGAGGGCAGTGTTAGACTTTCGGAGGAATTTGACCAACTGCCTTTCAGTGAGGGGAACAACATCGTCATACTTCTGCAAATATTCAGGAATTGCAGCAGTAGAGTCAGAGGAGCTTAATGATTTATGAGATGATGATGATGATGATGAATTGTGTTGTTGTTCATTAGGAGGAGGAGATGAAGTTTGTTGCTCATTGTGCTAAGGAGAGTTGTCAGTGTGAAGTTGGTCGTCAGTGTCCATGTCTTCCCCAGCAGCTAGAACTTCATCATCCTCAAATTCAACCACTTCCTCTTCTGATTCTTCATTGATGAACATTTCTAAATCAGCAAGAGTAGGAGCCAAGGCTAAATCTGACTCCCCCTTAAAAGAGGGCTTTCCTTCGGTGTGGTCAGGTCCTGACCCCTCTAGGAGAACAAAGTGGGTTTTCTCTGCCTGGTCTACGGAGTCAGTTCCTGAGGTAAGCGCACCACCGTGGGGGTTGTAGGTTCCATATCAGCGGGTGGTTGCATGCCCCCTGAGTCTTTGTGTAACACCCCAACCCGAAAAGGGTCTAAGTGTAACATTATGGTGTCAATCAGAACATAATAACGCAAGCGGAAGACTTCTTATTAAATATTAAGTCAAGAATTACAAGGACTTACGAAATATAATCCAAACGATAATCTAAATACAATACATATCCAAAGCATAATGTCTACAATTATAACTCAAATAATGGAATCTCATCAAAGGTAGGTCCTCTATCTTCTACTCTCAACACTCAAGCCCAGCATCCCGCTTATAACCTGCCGCAGGAAAAGAAAATGCGGCTGAGCTAACGCTCAGTGAACAGATATAAACAAATGAAAGGTAATAAGCGTATACGAAATGAATAAGCGAATGAATCCAAGAGAACCTGCTAAACAAGATGTCAAACAGAATATGAAACATATGAAAGGGATCAAGCATAATAATGAACATAAAGTGGATATCAATATCTAAGGAAATGCCCAACAAATCATATAACAAATTGTACATGGAGTAGCTATCTCGATGTACCAAAAGTGAAATGGGGTGTATTGCACACACTCAAGTCCATTCACAAGCATATATCAAAACTGAACTAAGTACCTAGGATGCATCCATACGCTCCCTGCAAAACAGATATACATATACAAGTTCGAGACTGTGCATACGTACGTTAATATAATAATAAATATCGCGGCCATGGTTGCTATATAGCATAACTAGGAATGTTGTAGACTAAAACCCACCTCCACAGATAGTGTCAATACCATTGGTGCATCAATGGCACGACCATGGACTCCCCATGACTGGCTACAAATATGGGCAACATAATAGGCATAATACATGCAATATAATGATAAGGGATAATTATAAATTATCCAACTCAGATAATAGCTATACGAATAGAATATAACATGAAACGAGTAATCAAACGAATAACTAAACAAATACGGATCAAAGCATAACAAATATCAGGAAACAATGAGTGATGAGAAATCCTAAAGGATAGAGTACAACCAGATTATGTAATTATGAAAATTATTTAAATGTTGTTTTCATGAAAGTATTCTTTTAGAAGCCGTTTTCTTAAGAGTCATTAAACCTTCATATAAAAAGTGGTATTACCTCATATTCATAAAAATCATTTTAAAAATAGTATTTCTCAAAACATCATCAAGATATATATTTAAGAAAGGTTTTCACACGAAGTCATAATATTAGATGGGTTACAAAGTCTCAAAGGATTCTAATACGAATATTGAAGTCACAAGAGAGAACGAATGAATTAAACTGTAACACCCCCAAAATCTACTTTGCGGAAGCATTAGAGTCATGGGGTGCTACTAAAATGGAAATCATAACGCGAGGTAACAAAGAACCAATTACACACTTTGTAAAAATATATTAATTTGATTAATTCAATTATAACAAACTTTATGTTACAAGTTTGTCCAACAGTTTAATGGTCCCTCAAAAACAAGTCTCAAACATTTGTTAAAAACACTTTGGCCAATAGTATAAGTCCGCCGCCTTGCCAAGCCTTGCCACACTTGCATAATTCTAGATACCTGAGAAAACATGCTAAAAGTCAGCAAAAAGCTGGTGAGTTCATAGGTTTAATTATAATCAATTTGGACCAATAGTTTTGTTTGTGAGCATAGAAATGTCACATTAGTATTTTATTACGCTAGCACTAAGTTCATGCAACTGAAGCTCGACCATTTAGTGCGCTATATCCTAGCACATCAATAATAATAATGGGGCCCTTAGTGAGTGCTTAACCCAATTCACTCGTAATCCAACTTAATATACGCCCGCATTGACCCTTCTGGCCAACCGAACGGGGGAGTCACCCCAATAGATCTATTTATATTAATCGCGCTTCCTAACCGGAATTAACAGTGCATGATGGCGGGCATAGTAATGGGTTCTAGAGTCTTAGACTAACTGCGCAATAACTTTGGTAAAAATAGTATTAATGGTCCATAAAATTGGTTTTGCATGATTCTCACCCCATTCATATAAAACAAGTATAAGTAAAAAGGGGTTATAAACTCACCTTTAATGGTTTGAGCAGTGAACGCTGTGAAACTAAGGAGTGTACGGCACCAATACGCAACCTAGATTAATAAGCCATGTTTTAGTTTCAAGCATTAAATTAAGTCTTTTCAGAATTTAATTTCAATGTTTTAAAGTGTTTATGTTGTTTTCACTTGTGTGGCGGCAAGTGAGGTTACGAATGAATTTCCTAAGAAATGGTAAGGTTTTGCTCTACGAATAACTTAAGGTACGGTAATGGGGTGTTGAGATTGCGCCAAGCTTGTTCTTAACCTGAAAATAAGAAATACCGAAACACTACGTTAAGTGATTGCGCAGGGGTTGGACCCTGCGAACCACCTCCGGCGTGCGAGTAAGTATGTGTAATCGTTTGAGTAGGTTGTAAATGACAAGAGTGAAGTTAACTTACATTGTTCATGCCCGACTACGCTATTTATAGGGGAGAAATAGGACATAGTGGGCGGTTGCACATTGTTCGGAGATCATGGGGGCGTCCCATGATTTTGTGGTAACCGCTAGGGCTTTGTAGCCCACGATCTCTGTTTTGGCGGGAAAGCCAAAGGGGAGAGGAGACGTGGGTTTGACCAGGTCAGAATGGTCCTTCGTGCTAGTCCCTTCGATAGGAATACCCCGAAGGGCTTAGGGCTTCGATTGGCGGATTCCCACATGGTAACTAGTTCGCAGGCGAATGGTTTTACGCCAATGAAACGTGTTAAGAGATTAACCTGGGCCTCCGAAGGGAGGGCTTTCTACAGGCTCGAAGGGGAGTCCTTCGACCCGTTAGGAGGGTACATCATCAAGCCCCCCAGTCGAAAGTGATGTATACGTACGAGTATAGATTGCATTCGACTCAAAAAACAAATTACATGCTAGTCCTTCCATCACAAAGTCGTACGAGTAGGGGATAAATGCTTAAACAACCTTGCGCAATAAATGCGGCCAATAAATATGCAACTACCATATCCTAGCTACATCAGCTAGAATGTCGGTACTCACAAACTTATTTTCAAAATTCAAAAGCAAATTGGAATCCGTGTCAAACTCATACTATGACTACACGTGGATGGCTAGGATGAAACAACTAAAAATATACATAAACCCTTTATGATTCCCACTGATCGTATTGTTTTACTTTGCCCCAAAGTACACATACACAGTACTTGTGCTTCGTGCTTCTACTAAGATTAAAGGTAATTATCCTTCCTTAGTCTCATTATTTCGAATACATGATGAGTATGGCGGCAAAAAGGACCATTAGGCAACAAAAGTGTATCCTATCAGAACAGGATTTGGCGGATTTTCTTGAAAAGTATTGCATACCTAAGAAGTATAAAGTGAAACTCCCAAATGAAACCCAAAGTATTTTTGATGCCCCCGCTGGGTATGTTGAGTTATATGTTTATGCTTTTACAGAATCCAACTTTAGGATTCCTATTCACCCGCTGATCTTAGAATTTTTACAGTATTATCAAGTACACATTTCCAGGTTGAACCCCTTTGGCTTAGCCAAGCTAACCACCTACATTGTAGTATGTAAAGCTTATGGTTATGAGCCCACGCTTAACGTGCTTAGAGGCTTTATCAGCCTTTGCCCTGGTGGTGATTGGTTAACCTTAGGTAAAAGAAGTGAACCTGATGTCCCTTGTTTAATAACAAAACCCTTTGCCAATATAAGAAAATGGAAAGGTCTGTTTTTCTACGTGCAAGATACGATTATACCTCCCAATTATCCAGCGTTACTGGATAAAGACAATCGTTTTGACGAGAAACGCTTTGATGATCCTTTGCCGCACTTCGTAAGAAGCTATCCCCTCTATCAACGTCTTGAACGTCACCCATTTGATGTGCAAACATTTCCTGAGCCAATATTATTTCTGGCGGGCATTATAGATCATTGGGAAGGTTCTCCCTTGGAGCCTGAGATAATCTGCAATGGGAAAAGTATGTATGTACTTATTCAAATAAATTAATGACTTATCTGATGGTATTTATCTCATTCCTTTTTTCTGTAGGGATGGCCTTCAGAAACTTCGTTGTAGCCCGTGGTACTAGGGAGCTTAGTTTTGTCCCCAAAGAGCCAAATAATGTGATCCATGAAGTAGGTTCTCCGTCGACATCAATAAATAATGACGAGACTCCGCATTTTGTGGAGACTGTAGCAGACTCCGATGATCCCCTCATCAAGGAATTTCAAACAAAGCTCGGAAGGTCCTCCGGTCTTTCAAATAGGAAGAAAAGTAAGAAAGCAAAAGTTGCTATGTCTGTGAAGACTCCTCCGAAGAGGAAATTATCCCTTCCTACTCCTCTAACAAGAATGGTGAAGCCTAAAGGCTCTCATTCGAAAACCTTTATACCTACTCCTCTGACGATTCCTGAGGATGATACTCCTGGTAAGTAATCATGCATGCGTAATAAGTACCCTTCCTTATATAACTTGTGCCTCTGTCTTTCGCAGGTCTTCCCGATGTTAACGAACTACCCAATTCAACTGCGTGCCGCCACTTGGTTGACAAAATGACACCTGCTAAATGGAAGGAAATCTTGGATAACATGTCTATGGAAGAGCTTTACAACTTTCATTCTAAAAGTTATGCTAGGCAGGCTGTTTTGGATAATCATTTGAATTCAAGGACAAGGGAGTTGGTGCAAACGGTGTTGAATGTGAGAGTTAAAATGGATGCTATCTTAGCCAAAGAAAAAGCTAGGGATCATGAATATGATGAATTGGAGGCTAAGTGCAAAGAAGTGATGGAGAACTTTGAGAAGAATCCTTTTATTCAAGATATGCGAGCCAAGATTGACAGGCTCAAAGGGCAATTGAAGGAATCCCAAGCAAGGTGTGATAGGTTGAAGGTTGAGGAGTCTAAGGTGTCCATCTATAGAGCCCAAATTGAGATGCTTGAGTCCAAATGTGCAAGTCTGGAAGCCGAAAAGTCTAGGCTGACTGAGCAGGAGGCCAAGCTTTGCGAGGAAGTCGATAGTCTGAAGTTCCAGTGTCGAAGCTTGAAGAAAGACCGAGCTGAGGTAGTTGCGAAGGTTGTTCCTCATGTGGCAATGGAGTTGCATCGTAGTGATGAGGTAGGGGAAGCTATTGGGAAACTGGTGAACGCAGCCATCTTTTATGGTACCTGTTCCGCTTTAGAAGAAATTGCTCAGTCAAGGAAGCCTGTGGTTTTGTCGGAGGTACCATACTATCGCCCTGATTCTGAGAAAGAATTTGATGAGGCTGGCAATGTGTTTACGTCAACAGAGTTCCCTTTCCTAGCTGAGGTAACCAGGGATCCATTGGCTCCAATAGAGGAACTTCTGGCGAAGAAGCCTATGAAGATCCAGCCTTCGTCCTCAACAAAGAAATCCACCTCTGCTCAACCTTGAAATGATCTTCCAACATGTTATTTGTTTGTGACAATTTATCTTTGTTCCTGTTTGAACAATTTATTTTTCGTGCTACTGGGCTTCGACCCATAACTTTTAGACAATTGTCCTTTTTGTGATTATGATAGCTAAGACTGTACGTAGTCTTTATTAATGCTAATTTAGTGGGATATGTCCCACTTTTATTGTCATGTTTATCTTCTCTTACGCTCATTTCAAGAACGTAAACATACAACCTAAGGTTATAACCTTATTGTGTGTATTTTGGACCAAGATTTTAAGCAATCGTATAATTTGACTGCGACAGAGGGTCGCGACCCACTCCGTCTTTATCCTTAAGTTGCAGAGGGCTTTTAATACCCTAAGACTTCATAGGAAAGTTAATGTGAATTGTAATTGATTTTATTTATATACAAGGCACGTGCCTTGCTACATCCTTCGACATTGAAACTTTTATACTACTTGGCTGGACAAATCTTTGTTGTAAAGAACGAAACAAGAGATTTGAGGGAAATGCGTTATATCATTAATTGGGTAGGGAGGATTACATCATTTTAAGAAATGAATACTAAGACACTTACCATTAATGCTTCTTTCCCCAGATGAGAAGAATGCGTTACATGAAATTGTAAAAACAAACTGAGTTTTTTTTTTTTTTTTTTTTTTTTTTTTTTTTTTTTTTTTTTTTTTTTTGTAGTAAGTTTTAGATGTAAAACTTATGAAGGTTAGTACCGTTCCAAGTTCTATCCATGACCTCTCCTTTAAGTGTTGTGAGCTTGTATGCACCGTTGTCGTAGGCTTCCGATATAACGCAGGGTCCTTCCCATGTTGTCCCTAGTTTTCCTTCGTATTCGGCCTTGCTTGCACTGTTCAAACGAAGGACATATTCACCTGGCTTGAACGTGGAGGGTCGAACTCGGTTGTTATAGTACCTTTCAATCTTCTGTTTGTGGTTAGCCTCCCTGATTGAAGCTATTTCTCGTCTTTCTTCCAGAAGATCGAGATTTTCTCGAAGCCTTTCGTCATTTGTCTTTTCTTCAAAGTTTACAATACGTTCCGTTTCAATGCTATTTCGGAGGGTATGACAGCCTCCGTTCCATAAGTAAGGCTAAAAGGAGTTTCCCCGTGGCTTGACTTGGGGTGTGTCCTATGTGCCCACAGAACTTGGGGTAATTCGTCTACCCACCCATGATGGCTTCGTCCTAACCTCTTCTCAATTCCCTCGATAATATCCCGGTTTGTGACTTCTACCTGTCCATTACCTTGGGGATGATAAACGGAAGTGAATGACTGTTTGATCTTCAGGCCTTCGCAGAAGGTTGGGAACACCCCTTCGGCGAACTGCTTTCCATTGTCGGAGATGATAATGTGAGGGACACCAAAATGACAGATTATGTGTTCCCACACGAATTTCTCCATATGCCTTCCTGTTACTGATGCCAAGGGCTTTGCTTCAACCCATTTGGTAAAGTAGTCTATAGCTACGACCAAGAACTTTACCCCTCCTGGAGCAACTGGTAGGGGTCCGACTATGTCAATTCCCCATTGGCAGAAAGGCCATGCTGACGTAACGGAGGTCATGTCTTGCTTAGGCATTCTCGGGACTTTGGAGTGGATCTGACATGCTTCGCACTTTTGTATTATCTCTATTGCATCCCTTTTGATACAACGGAGCGAGGGCCTGCGTGCAACCCGCAAGATCCTTCGTGAACCTCATAGATGATGTTCGAAGCCTGTTTTGGTCCCACACAGCGAAGCCATGGAGATAGGAAAGACCTCCTATAAAGGTTATCCCCGATGAGCCTATATTGGGGAGCTTTGATCCTTACCTTTCGAGCAAGCTTAGGATCCTCCGGCAGAATACCACTGATCAAATACTCCCTGATCGGAGTCATCCAATTGGTGCCTTCATCGAGTATGACGTCAGAAACTTCGCTTCGTTTAATTGACCTATCAGTCAATACTTCTACCAAAACTTCTTTCGTTAGATGAGCAAATGCCATTGAAGCCAACTTGCTTAAGGCGTCTGCTTTCTTGTTTTGATTTCTGCGAACATGTGCTATATCATATGTTTCGAAGCCCTGAAGGAGTTCTTTAGCTTTTTCCAAATATTGCTTGATGGTGGGTTGCCTTGCTTCGTAGGAGCCTTTAATTTGGTTGGCGACTAACTGCGAGTCTACAAAAACGGAGAGGTTACGAACCTCCATGTCCTTCGCAAGTCGAAGACCGGCTAACAAAGCTTCATACTCGGCTTCATTGTTGGTAGCTTCGAACTCAAAACGCAATGCGTAAGTGTATTCCCTTCCTTCCGGACTAACTAGCATTAAACCTGCTCCTGAACCATCAGAACTTGATGCTCCGTCTGTGTACAATTTCCACCCCTCCTTCGTCTCTTGGGGCTTCTCCTTAGGAATTTCTTTATCTTGGCTAGGTCCGGAGGGTGTTTCAGCGAGAAAGTCTGCAAGTATCTGACCTTTGACGGAGTTTCGACCCTTGTACTCTATCTCATGTTCTCCCAATTCGATAGCCCATTTAGCTACCCTTCCTGATTTCTCAGGCTTCGACAGTATCTGCCTAATAGGCTTGTCAGTCAATACCGTGATGGGATGAGCTTGAAAGTATCTTCGAAGGCGTCTTGCAGCATAAACCAAAGCTAGGATTAGCTTTTCCAACTCCGGATAGTTTAGTTCAGCTCCTTGTAGGACCCTACTAACGAAGTATATAGGGACTTGCTTCTTCTCTCTTTCGGCTAAGAGCACCGCGCTGATGCTTTCGAATGATGCCGCAATGTACATGAACAACACTTCGCCTTTGATTGGGGCCGTAAGTGTTGGTAAGATTTCCATAAATTTCTTTAGCTTTTCGAAGGCTGCTTCCGCCTCACAACTCCATTGAAAAGTCTTTTTATCTGTACACCCCTTGAGTGTTTTGAAAAATGGTAAAGACCGATCGGCCCCTTTCGACAGGAACCTGCTAAGTGCCGCAAGCTTCCCATTGAGGCTTTGAACTTCTTTTAGTGACTTCGGAGCTCGAAGATCAGTGATGGCTTTAACCTTCGAAGGGTTAGCTTTAATCCCTTGTTTCGTTATCAAATGCCCCAAGAACTTCCCTTCCTCCATGCCAAAGGAACACTTCTTGGGATTAAGCTTCATGTTGATAGCCCGTAATTGATCGAAGGTCTCTTGAATGTCGGAGAGGAGGTCCTCTTCGGTTCTGCTTTTTATTACCATGTCATCGACGTAGGCCTCCAGGTTCCTTCCAATTTGCTTATGGAAGGCCTTGTCTACTAAACGCTGATAAGTAGCCCCCGCGTTCTTTAGGCCGAAGGGAATCTTCTTGTAGCAATAGACACCCTTTCCTGTGTAGAAGGCTGTCTTCTCCTCGTCCTCCTTTGCCATTTGTATTTGGTGATACCCCTTGTAGGCATCCAAAAAGCATTTCAAACGGAACCCCGAGAGGGATTCGACCTTCCAATCAATTTCTGGTAGAGGGTAGCAATCCTTTAGGCAGGCTTTGTTGATGTCGGTAAAGTCAACACACATATGCCACCCTCCGTCACTTTTCTTTACCATAACTGGATTAGCGACCCAAGTTTGGTATTTCACTTCTCTGAGA
Organism: Artemisia tridentata subsp. tridentata; assembly: GCA_021014915.2. Lineage (NCBI taxonomy): Eukaryota > Viridiplantae > Streptophyta > Magnoliopsida > Asterales > Asteraceae > Artemisia > Artemisia tridentata. The sequence goes on along the minus strand of CP139508.1, from coordinate 229,905,080 downwards.
ATTCCTGCTTGCACAAGTTCATTCACCTCTTTACAAGCAGCTGCGTTTCTTTCTGGTGCTAGGCTTCGCCGCTTTTGCTTAATTGGTTCAATGTGCTTGAACTCGTTAAGCTTATGCTCTGTACCGAAGGGCTTACCATCGATCATAAGGGTCCTGGGAACCCCGGTCATATCTGAGTATGTCCATGCGAATACGTCTTTGTTGGCTTTGAGTAGCTTCTCCAAGTCTGTTTTGAAGTTAGCAGGGAGTTGTTTTCCGATTACCACCGTCTGCTCTGGATAGAGCTCATTCACCACGATACGTTCTTCGGCATCTGTACAACTTAGAATGGCCTTCGGAGGCTCCTCCGGAGTTTCTCTAATCTTTTTGCTGTTGTCTCCCGTCTGTCCTTGGTTGTAAGTGGAGAATACGGTGCCTATCCCATAAGGTGTATGGAATTTTACCGCTGCGTGTATAGTGGAGACTACGATACCCATCTTTTGCATGGCGGTCCTTCCTATTAGCAAGTTGTAAGGAGAGTTGGACCTTACGATAGCGAACATGAGGGTTTCTGTCCTTGCGAGCTTGCCTTCTCCAATCGTTATTTCCAACGGAACCTCTCCCAAAGGCCACGAATGTTCACCAGAAAACCCTACCAAGGGTATTTTCGAATCAATCCGCTGCGACCTGATCGAAGGCTCAAGCTTAAGGAAACAATGCTCATAAATGACTTCGCAGGAGCTCCCACAGTCCATATAGGCTCTATTCACTTCTCGGTTGGAAATCAGGACTTTGATGACTACCGGATCATTTGAAGGGACTTGGCCTGCATGAGGAGGAAAAGTTACCTCCCCTACTTCGTTACCCTCCGTTACCTTTCTCTTCAAGCTGGCTTCGCCCCAACGGACCATGAGTATTGGGGCTTCGAGAGGAGCAGTATCTTTAGCCAATTGAGTGTCGGTCATCTCTTCCTTTCCCTTCTTTATACCCTTCACCAAATGTGCCAATTGCCCGGACTTCACAGCTTCCTCTATCTGTTTCTTCAGTTCTCTGCAACTGTTCGTATCGTGACCGTAATTTTCGTGGAAGTGACAGTACTTGTTGGTATCCCTGTTTTTGCCCTTACTTGTCATACGAGGGGGTGCTTCGAAAGCCTTGGCAGCCCTTTCTGTAGCAAGTATTTCCTTTGGAGACTTCGTTAGACTGCTTAACAAACCGTGGTTGGGGCCTTTGTTGTACGGAGAAAACCTATCTCTGTTCTTGTTCTTGTTCTTGGACCCTTCCCACGAAGAATGCCTCGAAAACTTGTTGTTGCTATCTCTGTCTACCGGAGCCCCATTAGTGGACACCTCTTTTGCTTCGATCCAAGTATATGTCTTTTCCGTTAACCCTTTGTAAGTTTTCGGAAGGTCAGTGGACAAGAATTCCACCAAACTCCGATTTCGAAGACCATGTACGAAACCCGAGATACGCTGATCTTCATTGATGAAGCGAAAAGTGTACCGCTTTTAGGGGGTCATTTAAGCCCTAAATCGTATTTATTTGATCAAATATTGCCCTAAATCGTTCCTTTTGTCATTTTAGGTACTTTGGAGAAGAAATCTGGAAAAGGGAGCATTTTGGACGTTTTTGGAGCATAAAAGTGAAGAAAACGGCAAAGTCTCAAAATTATGCTGGAAAGTACCTTTGACGGCGTCAGGGATTGGCCCAGACGGCGTCATGGCTTGGCAAAAAAGATGGATATGAAAATTACTCATGATAAGCCAGAGAATTTTGCATGAAAAATCTGACGGCGTCACCCTTTGAAGTGATCAAGGCCATCACGGTTTAACTTAAAGAGGGACGGCGTCAAGCTCAATTCTGACGGCGTCACCCCTTGATAGGCCAGAGCGGATTTTGGAGCACTAAAGAGGGACGGCGTCAGGAAGGCCATCCGGGAACCCTAAAAGCGGCGAGGTGACGGCGTCAGGATCTATAACGTGACGCCGTCAGCCCTTAAACTCTATATATAGTTTTGCAATTTTTTGTCATTAGTGTGGAACTTATTGTTTGTAACTTTGGAGGAGAAACCCTAAGACGAATTTCTGCCATTTTTAAGGGTTTTCATACCCTTGGATCTCCCATGTTTAATTGAAGATAAGTAATTATTTAATCATTCAATATATCTATGTGTTGTTTGATTATATCTTGTTCTTGTCTTTTGATTAACATGCGAGGCTAGATTTATCTTGTGTTTGCTTAGATCTAATGAAACCTAGCTATTGATTATTGGTTATTAGTGTGTTATTAATTGTATTGGATGATTGTTCATCGATGTTAGGCTTAAGAAAACTGGCTAACTTCCTATTCGATAACTTGCTTGAACGTCTTAAGAAACATGAACCAATGCGTACTAAGGTTTTTATGGTTGTATTTAATGCATGAGCGAATTCTAGTGATCCCATGTTAGGAGCTTCCTAGCCGGCTCGACATAGGAGTGAAGTAGGAGCTTATAGAGTTGGGGAAGTACGTACGCCACCCCACGATTGGTATTAAGGAATACACCCGTCATCCACGCGATTAATACACACTAATCAACCGGTAAAAGATAGTTAGGGAGTAAGGAAATCTAAGTAAACACATTTCTCTCCACATAAGTTTCACGACCTTTTCATTTTCAGTTATTTTATTTTATTTGCATTCGTAGTAACTTGGGTTAGTTGACTAGCAACTAATTTTGCCCACTCCTTCAAACCCGAGATTTTACTTGCTTTCATAAAAATATAAAAACATAAAAAGAATCTTCTCTCACCCTTAGACCTATTAGAGTAGTTTTTCAATCCTAACGACACTATTCCCTGTGGAGAACGATCAATCCCCCGTACTTACCACTACACTATACTACATCGGTCAGGTACACTGCCTGGTGGGGTTGTAAGCCTCTTGAGATCCCTCGAGAGGTAAAACCTGTTGTAAGGTCGCAAAACCACGCATCAAGTTTTTGGCGCCGTTGCCGGGGAATAGTTATTGTTTAGGTTGAGATTTTTATTTTATTAGGTCTACTCACTAGATTCCTTTCTAGTGGGATTTTTATTTTATTTTTCTAGGATTTCTTTAGTCTATCTTTTTCTTTGTGCCCTTTGTTTGTAAAACCATTTTTCATTTGTCACTATGGCGGATGAAATTCCATTTAGATCATTGACAATAGAGGAACAATTATATTTCACCAATAGATTTGCTTCCTACCATGATTTTTTGCGAACTCTTAGTGACATCCGTGAAGATTTGGGGGTAAAGTTAGATGGGTTTGATGAATTCTATGCATGTGTGAATTCTATTAAACGATCATTATCAGGATCAATTCCTTTTAGTGAGACCCGTTGGATGAATTTTGAGGAAAGCACCCTAACCATGGCCGATAAGTACGACGAATTAATGGATTTGTATGAGCAAAAAGACCTAGTTTCTAAGAACATGGACTTAGAGTCAAACCAAGATTCTGAGATGGTTAGTGTTGAACTACCTAGTTGCATGAGTGGGATATATTTCACCAAAACATACGACACACATGAGGGTAGAGTTGAGCCACCTAAGTGCATATCATGGTTAGGCACTACCATAATACATGATGAACACATAGGTAATCTTGATGTGATGGAGGATATAGTAGAAACCCCAAGCCCACAAAGTACCCCACAAGTCCTACCATCACTTGAGGCACACACACCGCCCGTGACTTACCCGGAAGAAGTAGAAGAAACTTTAGGAATCCCAACGGAGGTAGAACCCTTGGACCAAGCACCACTAGAGGATATAGGTTTGAATACTTATAGTGATAACCTTACTCTTAGTTCCAGGGAATTTCCTAATGTTGATGAACCGGAACCTCAACCTTTACACAACTTTCCATCCTTAGATATATTTCTAGGAGACAAAAGAGGAACCGACCCACCCATCAACCAATATTATCCGGGTAGTTTTAGGATGAAGGAAGCCATTCACTCACCCCCTTCACCTCACGTGGCATATTTCCACCCTAAGGGTGTGTATCGCTACTTTCACCCGCACTTAATCCTAAGTGTAGGGAAAACCTCCCCTATTTTTGTTAAATAAGGGTAGAGTCAGGCTCGTGACTCGAACAAAAACAAGCGCTTCTTGGGAGGCAACCCATGTTTTTAATTGTTTAATGTTTTTATTTTATTTGTTTGTTTGTGTCATATATGCTTAATCATAATTGTTAAATTTTCATGTTTCGAATAATTTGTGAAAATGCTTTATTTTGTTCTTAACTTCGTCTTAATTGCATATAAAGGTATTTTACAAAAAGATAAGTGTAGGGAAGTTTATATTTTGTTAAAAAGAACAAAATTCAAACATGGAAAATTCACAATTCATGATTAGCATATATTCTATCTTGTTTGTGTGTCAATACTTGTGGACATGATTTATGAGTTCCTATTTGTAAGTCATCCCGCAAGTACTATCCTTTTATTGCTTTGTTTTGTTTTTATTTCTAAGTCTGGAAATACATCTAGTTATGGTTTTTCTTTGTTCGGTTTGATGCTTTGGTTTTTGTGTTTGTTGGTTACAGGTATTATTGGATAAGAAGATGTACGTGCAACACATCAAGAGGATGATTATATTTCTGGAGTGAAGCTTATCATGTTCATTCTCTTGGAGGGAGATTTAACCATATTATCACATCATCCATACCGAGCGAATCAGGAGAGTATTAGTTTCTTCCATTCTCATTTATTTTTATTTTTACATCTTTTGTCTAGAACATTGGGGACAATGTTCGGATTAAGTGTAGGGAGGGTAAATTAGGATGCCTTAGAAACTACAACTTCGCTTGATTTTTGTTTTGTTTAATAGTGAATGTGTAATAAAGCCAAGAGAAATATTGGTTAGGGCAATTTTAGCACCAAATTTAAATTTTTTTACAACATATAGGAGTGAAACTTTGATTTTAATAAGCGTCTCATGGATAGGGAATTGTATGACTAGCACAAAAACCATACCACTCAAAAATTTCCACCCCAAATATGTGAGGTTCGCCTTTAGATCTTTAGGAAAAAGCATTCATTGTTGGTGCTTATGAGTGTACCGGTAGTTTATAGATTCTAGAACTTGCGTTTGTGATGCATACCGAGACCGCTAGTGAGACTACATTCGTGTAGTTAGGATTGACTACATGATAAGAGGCATTAGGATTAACCCATTGTTTTACACCTGTGTTTTTGTTAAAATTACTTTGGCTACATTGGTCAAGTAATTCTCCCACACCCTTTGCGTTGTACTCATTTTTAGTACACGATACCCCTAGTACACCCCTCAGAGCCTATCTTTTCGTTTCGACCTTTAAGCATTTTACTTAAAGGAAGAATTTGTTACACCCCACTTAAATGTACACCCAAATCGCCTTAGCCTACCTTGTATGCACTCATTTTTAGTGCATTATTGTGACAACATTTGTTTAAACCCAAGTTAATTATCTAATTGATTACATGGTTGCTAAGTCGAGTCATATCCTTGTACATATTGTTTTGGGATGATTGGGACTCATGGGTAAAGTACTAGTGTAATGGAGTAATGGGGAAGAACAACATTATTACCCCCATATGTGCTAAATATTTTAAAAAAGTACTCCAAGTGTTTTGATTATCTTAATTCGAGTCATTAGAATAGTTAATTGTAATGTTATGTAAAAGTTCAAGTGTAAGGGGGATACAACGCCCCTATGATGTATTATTTTGGATGGTAGGGCAAGAGTGTATGAAAAAAAAAAAAAAAAAAAATCAAGAAAAATACAAAAAAATGAGAAAAAGAAAAGTAGAAAAAACATACGGACTACCATCCCGTTTTATTTTATGTTTTTGTTATTTTGTTTTTAGCTTAAGATTGAGTCGAGTCTTGGCTTAGCAACATTGTATAGTACATGTAATTAATCAAGATCTTTAACTCGCCACCAGTAAAATATCCCTTATCCAACAAAACCGTGTTTATCATATCCCTACACCTAACGTTATAACCCGTTTAAAAGCACTCTTTGATAGTTTATCTTAGGTGCTTACGCCTAGTGGAGAAGGTTTTCGATCCTTGCCCAAGCCTATGGTAATCTATTTGCTATGACAGGTAGTGAGAGATATTACCCGTTTTCATTTATGAGATTTATTTTGATGACACTTGAGAGATGTGAGTATCTAAACACTACTTGTGAGGTGCTAGTATGTAATCTCCGTGCTTATTATGATTAAAGTGGAACGACTATTTGTTGTAATTACTTTTATATTAGTGTTAAATGACCCCTAACTTGTATTTTGATTAGAATAAAAGCGCATTTGCTTGAGGACAAGCAAATCTCAAGTGTAAGGGTATTTGATGAAGCGAAAAGTGTACCGCTTTTAGGGGGTCATTTAAGCCCTAAATCGTATTTATTTGATCAAATATTGCCCTAAATCGTTCCTTTTGTCATTTTAGGTACTTTGGAGAAGAAATCTGGAAAAGGGAGCATGTTGGACGTTTTTGGAGCATAAAAGTGAAGAAAACGGAAAAGTCTCAAAATTATGCTGGAAAGTACCTTTGACGGCGTCAGGGATTGGCCCAGACGGCGTCATGGCTTGGCAAAAAAGATGGATATGAAAATTACTCATGATAAGCCAGAGAATTTTGCATGAAAAATCTGACGGCGTCACCCTTTGAAGTGATCAAGGCCATCACAGTTTAACTTAAAGAGGGACGGCGTCAAGCTCAATTCTGACAGCGTCACCCCTTGATAGGCCAGAGCGGATTTTGGAGCACTAAAGAGGGACGGCGTCAGGAAGGCCATCCGGGAACCCTAAAAGCGGCGAGGTGACGGCGTCAGGATCTATAACGTGACGCCGTCAGCCCTTAAACTCTATATATAGTTTTGCAATTTTTTGTCATTAGTGTGGAACTTATTGTGTGTAACTTTGGAGGAGAAACCCTAAGACGAATTTCTGCCATTTTTAAGGGTTTTCATACCCTTGGATCTCCCATGTTTAATTGAAGATAAGTAATTATTTAATCATTCAATATATCTATGTGTTGTTTGATTATATCTTGTTCTTGTCTTTTGATTAACATGCTAGGCTAGATTTATCTTGTGTTTGCTTAGATCTAATGAAACCTAGCTATTGATTATTGGTTATTAGTGTGTTATTAATTGTATTGGATGATTGTTCATCGATGTTAGGCTTAAGAAAACTGGCTAACTTCCTATTCGGTAACTTGCTTGAACGTCTTAAGAAACATGAACCAATGCGTACTAAGGTTTTTATGGTTGTATTTAATGCATGAGCGAATTCTAGTGATCCCATGTTAGGAGCTTCCTAGCCGGCTCGACATAGGAGTGAAGTAGGAGCTTGTAGAGTTGGGGAAGTACGTACGCCACCCCACGATTGGTATTAAGGAATACACCCGTCATCCACGCGACTAATACACACTAATCAACCGGTAAAAGATAGTTAGGGAGTAAGGAAATCTAAGTAAACACATTTCTCTCCACATAAGTTTCACGACCTTTTCATTTTCAGTTATTTTATTTTATTTGCATTCGTAGTAACTTAGGTTAGTTGACTAGCAACTAATTCCGCCCACTCCTTCAAACCCGAGATTTTACTTGCTTTCATAAAATATAAAAACATAAAAAGAATCTTCTCTCACCCTTAGACCTATTAGAGTAGTTTTTCAATCCTAACGACACTATTCCCTGTGGAGAACGATCAATCCCCCGTACTTACCACTTCACTATACTACATCGGTCAGGTACACTGCCTGGTGGGGTTGTAAGCCTCTTGAGATCCCTCGAGAGGTAAAACCTGTTGTAAGGTCGCAAAACCACGCATCATTCATGAAGACCCAAAATCTGCAAAGTCTCATCAGTGTACCTAGTAACGAAGGCCCTTGTGCTTTCGTTTTCTTTTTGTTTGATGTTGTGCACTGTTAAATGAGTCCTTGTGAACTTCTTTTGCTGACTGAAATGTGACCGGAACTTAGCCTTAAGATCATCAAGATTGACGATGTTGCCGGGCTTTTACCCATTCCACCAGATACGAGCAGAATCCCGTAGGGTGTATGTAAACATATGACAGTCCACTGGCATAACCCATTTTTGCATTTTGATAGCCCCTTCGAACAAATGTAAGAAATTGTCCGGATCCCCCTTCCCATCATAAGTCCCAACGTGCGAAGGCATTTTCAACCCATCAGGCAATGGGTAATCTTCGATCCACCTAACGAAGGGTGTAGCTGAACCCATAGGGTCTGAGTATAGACAGTTATAAGGTGGTGCATACATGGGAACAGTATTATATGGATTGTTGTTCGGGGGTATTCCCATAGGAGTTTGGCTTGGGTAGGACTGATAAGGTGTATTCATGGCAAACGGGTAACCGTTTCCCATGGCGTACGGAGGGTACGCCATAGGATGCCCGAAGGGCATGCTCCCATAAGTTTGGGGAAAGCTTGGGTTATTAGGCTGTCCATTTACTGGAGGATATAAATTTTGAGGATAAGACTGAGTTTGGAACGAGGGGTACATACCATTGGGAGGAAGATTTCCTCCCATATTAATTGTAGGCGGATTGCCTTCTACGCCTGATGCGTGAGAAGGCTGCAACGGAACCCCAGCTTCAGTCCTTCCAAGATGAGCTGCTAGCAATGGAGGCAAAGTCACCCCCACTTCTTCCCTTCGCTGGCTCCTACCATTAGAGCCTTCGGTAACCGCCCCTTCCCTTCTTGTCGGAGCCCTCTCAGGGACTCCTTCGAAACCAACGGATCTTTTGCTTAGCCTTCGACCGACTGGAGACCCAATTCTTAAGGCCGATAGGGTTGGTCCTTGGGTCGGAGGCCTAGGTTCCATCTCCATTTCTTCATCATACTCATCACTCGAGTATTCCAACTCCCTTCGCACCTCAGCATTCCTAACTTGCCTGTTACGAGCCCTTAAGAGGGATTCCAACACTTCGTGGTTGGCTTCGACAAAGACTGGGCTAATGACAGGTTCGGGATTGGCTGATGTCGAAGCATGATTGTTGGTTGTGATTTATGGGTGAGAACGTGTTGTGAAAGTGGAAGCGGTTATTGGGGGAAGGTTGTTAGTGTCGTTGATTGGTATTGGTACCAAGGTCGAGAAACCCGGTGGGGGAGTATCTTCTCTTCCTTGATCCATGCCGGAGTAATAGTGAAAGTGGTTGGTTGGTTATAAGCTCGGAATTAACGAGACCAATTGTAGCGGTCCCACGGATGGTGCCACTGATTGAACAAATAATTGCACAACCAAGCCTTCGATGGTGATCAAAGGAATAATGGGGTGTTGAGATTGCGCCAAGCTTGTTCTTAACCTGAAAATAAGAAATACCGAAACACTACGTTAAGTGATTGCGCAGGGGTTGGACCCTGCGAACCACCTCCGGCGTGCGAGTAAGTATGTGTAATCGTTTGAGTAGGTTGTAAATGACAAGAGTGAAGTTAACTTACATTGTTCATGCCCGACTACGCTATTTATAGGGGAGAAATAGGACATAGTGGGTGGTTGCACATTGTTCGGAGATCATGGGGGCGTCCCATGATTTTGTGGTAACCGCTAGGGCTTTGTAGCCCACGATCTCTGTTTTGGCGGGAAAGCCAAAGGGGAAAGGAGACGTGGGTTTGACCAGGTCAGAATGGTCATTCGTGCTAGTCCCTTTGATAGGAATACCCCGAAGGGCTTAGGGCTTCGATTGGCGGATTCCCACATGGTAACCAGTTCGCAGGCGAATGGTTTTACGCCAATGAAACGTGTTAAGAGATTAACATGGGCCTCCGAAGAGAGGGATTTCTACAGGCTCGAAGGGGAGTCCTTCGACCCGTTAGGAGGGTACATCATCAGGTGTTTTTCCCAGTCGCCCTATAATGGATCAATATCTACAACCGAAACATATTACTAAACCAAAGAGGGTGGGGCATTTCAACAGTTCTAGCACTAAATTACCTCATCAAAATCACTGGACTTAGTTTGCTACTTTAATCTATGGATATCCTGGAGTCATTGGACTCGAATCACAACGATCAACAAGATATTATCCTAGTGTCGAGTTCTAGATTTCTCTAATATCCTAAGCCACACGAGTTGCAACAACAATAACATCTTAAAGATTTACCGTAACAAAGATTAACTTCTTGTCAATAAATTTATAACCGAAAATCAATAAATTCCCACAACTTAAATTATCGCTTATTCGACTTAAGATTAACAAGAACAACCTAAAATGTTACCAATGGATTAAAAAGATTCGAATACAAGCTTAATTCTTACAATGATTCAGACGAGAGAATGAATTCAAGATATTCGAATAGAAATCCAAGCCGATCCTCTGGCTTCTTCCAAATCAATCCTAGTCAACCTACTCAACCTTTACCCTTTAATCCTCTTTGATTCCCAGAAACCTTTGAGTAATTGAGTGGTTATTGTCTTGATTTGGCTCAGCCATTTAAAGGAAATACTTAGAATAGGTTGAAATCCTCTTTCTTGGCCTCGATTTATGATGCTTCTGAAACGAGTTTAACATCATTTTCCCCCTGGCATCATCTCTTTTAACCTCGTGACTTCCTTTGGGAATGAGAGAAAGGAGAAAGGGATAGGTGTTGACTAAGTACTGATCTCAAAATAATTAAGGATTTGATGGTGAAGATCAAAAAGGGTGCGTGGTTTTGTGGAATCGTAGACAAATGGGAAGAAAAGGGATGGAGGCGTTGGGTTTTGTGTGAGTGGGGTGTGTTTTTATTATAAGTATAGAGATAGAATTAATTTTAAGTAATAAGTAAATTATACACGTGTCTCGCCGAACTGAGTTAAACTCGGGTCCTTCCCGAAACCGTTATAAATATCGAAAATTGGATTTTCATAGACGTTTATATAATACCTGAGTGTATTTAGAGTTTTATGAATTTACAATGATTCCTGAGTTTTAAATTTTATTTCTGTTTAGACATTGGTACGCGTGTGGTGTCATTCTGAGTAAAACTGGGATAACCTCCCATTTTTACTACATTATAGTGGGTAAAATGTGAGATGGGGTAATTTCACTGTTCCTGGTGAGATTTTCGGGTGTCACAGTGTGCGGGTTTGTTTTCCGTTTTAATCATATAAATGCCTAATCTGGTGATTTAGTCATACTAAATGGACAGTTATAAATTAAATATTAGGGCAAATTTACCGTTTGTCACACAAACCATATCAGACAGAAAAACTAAACGAATATCAAATGAATCATAAATCAGAATAGCAAATATCAAGGAATCAAAAGTCATGAGATATCCTTACTAAAAAAGGGTGGAATATTTGTACCTTAACACGAATGAAAGGAAAGCAAATGACTGAATGAACACAAGGAAACAACGTCGCGCCTCTTCAAATGATCTACACGAATTATGGATCATTTAATACTTATATGTTTATTTCATAAGTTACAAATGGTTTTAATGATTTATACTTATAGTTATACTCATAAATTATTTTAGGATTATTTTACAAATCTGGGTCAGTTTCTCATGAATTTTAAGACACATCAAATGAACTCCAGATACTCTCCTAATTTTTCCTGAGGTTCCCAAATGAGTTAAGTAATTAATCAAATTTTTTCAGATTTTATTAATAAGTGTAAATACCCTTTAAAATTCATCTTTCCAGACCTACCCAGAAAAATAACTGCACAAACACCCAGAAAGTTTGCCCTTAACGAACCCATTTAGACACTTCATAAAAATCCACTAAAATTCCAGTAAGCCATAAGCGCTTGTAAAACCCTAAAAATCTAAAACATGTAAAATGACCAAAATGCCCCTGCAAGTTTAGAAATTTATTTAAAAGTTTATAAAGTATCAAAAAAATCCCAAACTTCTGGCAATGCATAAGTTATGATCCCAAATAATTTTAGCAACTTCATTTAACATTTATACAAATTACAAAATGACTAAAATACCCCTATATGGACCAAATTAATTTATTTTAATATTATGTTTAATTAAAAAGATTTAAAATGGAGCAAATAGGGAAATAATAAATCATCATCATGGCCAATCAATTTTATTAAATTCCTGGTCATCCTCCCCCCCTTGACTTAGTTTAGCTATTTTTAAAACAATTCTTATCATTTTCTTTTCCTAACCCTATTACCGATTGGAATAATCACACACCAAAAATTCCTCTAGCCTCCATTCGACACTCTAAAATCCCTAGGCCATTTTTTTGTGATTGATCATCATCCAAAGGAACTAGGAAAAATACCATTCGAATTATTTGAAGCATGGTCCGATCTTGGTGAATTATTTCTTTGTCGCTAGAACAAAATAAGGTATGGATCGAATTAATTCTTGCGACCTCCTAAAAATTCGTTTCTTATTTTTATTGTGTTCCTCACATCATATGTGACACGTGAAAATTGGTTTCAAGATTTTTAGATCATTTTTGAAGCCGTGGTGATTTTTTGGGCGTTTTGGCTATACGCGTACAAGATAAATCCTCCAACCCATTCTACACGTTCAAATCTATTTGTGGTATTTTTCTCAGATCCTATATGTCATATGAACATCAAATAAAATGTATAATTCGATCCATGCATGCTTTATACAATATTTGTGAATTAAATCTTAAAAACGTGCATAAAACATAAATAATTCAATCCGAATTTTTGAGGCTTCTTATTTATTTTATTTGGACTCTACATGATCATAATAATCTGAGAAAAATGTTATTTCGAATTGTTGGGGCCTAATCGAATTATTTGTGGATTTACTTAATTTACCGATTTAAAGGAAATTAAAAAGAGAAAGAAAATAAAATGTAATTCGAATTAGGGTTTATAAATTAGGGCTTGATTTTGAATGATAAATGATGTTATAATGATTATATGATGATTTAGTAATGATTGGTATTTTTAGGGCTAGAGTTTTTGGTTAATAAAAATGTTATGCGTTTTGAATTAAAATGTTAGGGGGTGTTTTGCAACTTTTAAAACTCTTGGGTCATTTTTAAAACATACTTTGGGGCATGTACTTTCTGTATAAAATATAAGAGGAGGGGGTCTAGCGTCATTTTTGTATTTTAAAGGATTAAAATGTTTTTAGGGTTTAATATTGGTTCGAATTATAAAATAATTAAATGGAGGGACTAAACTTGTAATTCCTGGAAGTTAGTGTTGTTTTGAGTAATATAATATATTCAGGGGGTTATGTGTTAATTTGGTGATTTATTGGGTTAATATGTAATTATAAATAATATAAAGTTGAAATTGGAAATTAAGGGACTAAATATGTAACTTTGTAAACTAGAAGGACCTATTGTGTAAATTCTGTAAAATTGAGGATACATTCCTATAATATGATAAAATAAGTGTCCATCGTGTAATTTTGATAAACTAAGGGTCTATTGTGTAATTATGGATATCATAAGGTTTAAAAGGTAAATTATGTAACTTAAGGGTGTAAAGTGTAAAATTGGGAAACTTGAGGGGCTGAATTTGTCAACTTGATAAATATGGATTCAAAACAGATTATTTGGGATATTTTCATATTTAAATCTTAACTTTGATATAATTACACTTAAAACCCTAATTTATGTAAAGTGGTCATAAGTAACCCTAAACTTTTGTGTCTTGTTAAAATACACCCTGAAGCCATAATATGTTGTGATAACGACTTAACCTAATTGAGAATATGGAAATCTTACTAATTATGGGAACTTTCTAATTATGGAAACCTGCTAAAAATGGAAAGTTACTTAAAATGGAAAGGTTTGTAATTATGTTCTACCCCTCTAGGTGTGAAGAAGGAGAGGACCTGATCGTTTCATCTTATTCACTTCTGGTTGTGTTTGCTTTTGGAATAAGGTACAGATATTCTGCTTCTTGAATGAGGAGCCTTCGCTCTCACTTTATTTTCGTATTAGGGTTTTTCCCCATGCCATTGCTATGATTCCCTACTTTGATTTTGAACCTTTGATATATGAACCTTTTGGCAATTGGGACCCTTAGCATTTGAACTTTGATATGTGAACCTTTTGATATGAACCCTTTGATTTGGACTTTGACATTTGACCCCAGTTTGATACCCGAGCCAAGTTCGTTTCCTAGCCATGAAGGTAACATGGCCGTGTCTGTGATGCACCACTGGCATGACTAGCGTGTAGCCCTAGTGATTTGGTTACACCGTCCCCATTTTTGATTATGATATGCATGCACACTATATGATTTATTATGGCCGATATGATTGTTCGGGGGGCGAATGGATGCATCCTAGGTTCGTGTCCGTGTTCGTGGACAGTTCGTTTTGATATGATATGGTGACTGGGGATGGGTGCAATCCACTCCTTTCACAAGTTCGGGAGCTGATCACTCCAACTGGTACATGAGGACACCCCTCATATTATCGGCTTATTTGAGAGGCATCCCCTCTACATGATTATGATATGATTATGATATGATATGTGATTTGTTTGGGCTCGTGGTGGATGACTGTCCTAACCTTTACTCTTGTACCTTATTTATATCTCTTTCATTATGTTTCGTTTGTTCGTTTCCGTTTATTATATATATCTGTTCACTGGGCTTTTTAAGCTCAGCCGCACGTTTCCTTTTCGTGTGCGGCAGGTATCTAAGCTAGGAGCTTTTGGATTATGCTTTGGATGGGATGAGAGATAGATGAAGCTTTGACCTTAGATGACCACCTTTATCTTATGACTTTGTTTTGATCATGGATTTCTTTTGTAACCGTACCCTTGGATTATTTTCTTTTCCATGAACTTATGTAATTTCAAGTCGTGTTGACTTGACTTTCTCTTATTTATTTATTAAGACTTCCGCTGTGTGTTTATGTATGCTTTGATTTGTCGCCATAATGTGATACTTCTACCCTTGTCGGGTTGGGGTGTTACACCATATACATCTTATAAATTATCCCTGTCAAATGAGACATCTTAATTACTTATGGATTTAAAACTAAAAACAAAAAAACACCAACTGATTTTCAGGCATCCAGAATACAATTTTGACACTCAACCTTGTAAAAATCAAAAGACCATCTTCTCGACCTCCAATGGCTATAAAACTTGACACGCAGAATGTTGACTAAATAAACTTAGTTTTAGACTCAAGAAATTCACAAAAACACATTGGGATCATTATTTTAGACTCCCTTGAACCCGACCCAATTTCTGGACAGCTTGTTCACATAAAATCACAACAAATCCCTAAACCTTTTTAACCCTAATCGACTCCCATTAATTCCCTTGGGTTTTCCAGATTTTAATACATATTAAATGTGTATTTAATGATCTTATTAGGGATTCATGAGTATGACTTAGGCTTGAATGAGGCTAATTTGAAAAAGACAAGAACCAAGAATTCGACACACAAGTTAACAATGTTTTCATGATTTCATGTGGCATAACCTTCTTATTCATATTTTAATGAGACAAGCAAAATCACAAGATGATTATATTGATTATAACAATTAGGTTTTACACGTTCCAAATCTGATTTTAGGTTTTCATGTGTGTTTATGTGTCGTGTACAAGGGAGATACAAAAGGAGATCATGGTTACCTATTAGCCGATTCAAAGAAGAAAACAAAGAGAGAACAAAGATCACGAGTACACCAATCTTCCACCTTCTTCTTCTTCTTGGACTTGAGAGCAAAAATGGAGGGAATAGGGGCTGTTTATGGTTCGGTTATGGAGGAGAGGTGGGGAGGCCGAATATTGTGAATGAGGGAGAAGGATTAGGCTTATGTTTTTAGGGCTAAGGGGGAAACCACAAGATCTTTTATTTAGAAAGCATATTTGATCTTATCCCCTTGTTTAACAAACCTTTAATTTGATTAGGGACATATTATGTATGTCGTGTGGTATAGATTTATGATTAGGAAAGTAGCAAATTTTATTTTTAGTGAGTTTACTTAGATTATAGCTCATATAATGTATTTTTAACATATAACATATAGTTTAGGTTTATTATTAATTATTACATAAATTAGGTAAAATTTCAAATTATATGTAAAATAGGGATTCAGAATTTATGGTTTTACACTTTGTCCCCTAATGTTCCTTCAGGGACTGGTGGGTTTGAGCCAGTACCATCACTAGGAAGTGGAATGTTGAGGTCCCCCTTTCCAACAAGGTTGTGTTGTGATGAAGCGAAAAGTGTACCGCTTTTAAGGGGTCATTTAAGCCCTAAATCGTATTTATTTAATCAAATATTGCCCTAAATCGTTCCTTTTGTCATTTTAGGTACTTTTGAGGAGAAATCTGGAAAAGGAGGCATTTTGGACGTTTTTGGAGCATAAAAGTGAAGAAAACGACGAAGTCTCAAAAATCGGCTAAAAGTTACCTTTGACGGCGTCAGAATTTACTCTGGACGGCGTCATGGCTTGGCAAGAAAAGGTGGATGTGAAATTTACTCATGATAAGCCAGTGAAAATTGCATGTGAATTCTGACGGCGTCACGCTTTAACCTGATCAAGGGCGTCACGGCTTAATTCAAAGAGGGACGGCGTCACGTTCAAGGTCTGACGGCGTCAAGCCTTGATAAGCCAGAACGGATTTTGGAGAGCTAAAGAGGGACGGCGTCAAGAAGGTCACCCGAGAACCCTAAAAGCGGCGAGGTGACGGCGTCACACTCCATAACGTGACGCCGTCAGATGTAAAAATCTATATATAGTTTTGCAATTCTTTGTCATAAGTGTGGAACTTAGTGTGGAATTTTTGGGAGAAAACCCTAAGACGATTTTAGCATCTTTTTCAAGGCTTTTTGCCTTGAGATCTTCCATGTTACATTGAAAGATAAGTTATCAATTAATCATTCAATATGTCTATGTGTTGTTTGATTTTATCTTGTTCTTGTCTTTTGTTTAACATGTTAGGCTAGATTTATCTTGTGTTTGCTTAGATCTAATGAAACCTAGCTATTGATTATTGGTTATTAGTGTGTTATTAGTTGTATTGGATGATTGTTTATCTATGTTAGGCTTAAGAAAACTGGCTAACTTCCTATTCGGTAACTTGCTTGAACGTCTTAAGAAACATGAACCAAATGCGTACTAAAGGTTTTTATGGTTGTATTTAATGTACAAGCGAATTCTAGTGATCCCATGTTAGGAGCTTCCTAGCCGGCTCGACATAGGAGTGAAGTAGGAGCTTGTAGAGTTGGGGAAGTACGTACGCCACCCCACGATTGGTATTAAGGAATACACCCGTCATCCACGCGACTAATACACACTAATCAACCGGTAAAAGATAGTTAGGGAGTAAGGAAATCTAAGTAAACACATTTCTCTACACTTAAGTTTCCACCATCATTTTCATTTTTGTTATTTTATTTTATTTTATTTGCATTTGTAGTTATTTGGGTTAGTTGACTAGCAACTAATTCCGCCCACTCTTTCAAACCCGAGATTTTACTTGCTTTCATAAAAAAATATAAAAACATAAAAAAGAATCTTCCTCAACCCTTAGACCTATTAGAGTAGTCTTTCATACCTAACGAACACTATTCCCTGTGGAGAACGATCAATCCCCCTTACTTACCACTACACTATACTACATCGGTCAGGTACACTGCCTGGTGGGGTTGTAAGCCTCTTGAGATCCCTCGAGAGGTAAAACCTGTTGTAAGGTTGCAAAACCACGCATCATATTGCCCTGTCGAAGATATAGGGACCATGACTCCCTGAGACTCTGACTGTGATGTATCAAAGCCATAAGCGGGATGTGAGGGGGTATGGGTCCCTATCTCAGTAGGGTGGTGCTGCCCTAGCGAGGTTATAGGACCCTGTTCTCCCTCAGGCAGAGGTTGTGATATACTAATGCCTTCATCGGGATGTGAGTGTTGAATGGTTCCTGACTCCACTGACTTGTATATGTCAGTAGAGTCTTTGGTAGAGGGTTTGCCCGAGGACACTGAGTGTGATTTCTCAGTGCCCTCCATTGGCGTTTGTATTTGGGTCAAGGTGATGCTGGGCCCTTCAGTGGGTGTCTCTTTGGGCTGGTCTTTCTTGTGCCTCCTTTTCTCAGGCTTTGAGCCAGAGGTCTCAGTGGCGAGTGGTTTGGGTTGAACCACCTTCCTGGACCCTTGTCTCTTTTTCTTCTTCTCCTTCTTGGAAGGAGAAGGCATAGGTGAAACAGAGTCAGCACCCTAAATGACTGTCAACATATATGTTGTCAGGGTGATTTGTGTGACCTCAGTGGGGTCTCTTGAGTAGTTGGCTTTATGTAGGATATCAGGAAGAGATCCATGTGTATTGTCCTGAACATACTCAGAGCCCAGTATGTCTTGAAGCACACAAGAGATAAACCTGGGGTAAGACATGTTTCTTTTCCTGGTTTTGCCTGTGAGCTTGACTATGAGGTCCTTGAAGATAATTTCTCCAATGTCTATCTTTTTACCTTCTAGGAGACTGAACACTATCATTTGTTGAGCAACGTTCAATTGCTCCGTTGAGGATTTGTTCCCACCCAGGACCTGAATGACAAATGTCATCAGTATCCTCCAAACGGCAGGAAACCAAGTTTTGATTATTGGGGCCTTGGCCAAAAGAGTCCCTGGGGCCACATCAGGGTGTTGTTTGTCATGTGGCCCAAGTAAAAGCAATTCGGCCTTTACTTCTGAGTCAGAGGGTTGTGGGGCAAAAGTCTCAGTGAAGTCAAGCCCAGTGGCTTTGATAAAGGTTTTATAGTTAAGGGTTAGGGTTTTCTTCCCATTCTTCACTGTAAACTTAATGGAGGAGTCCTTGGTGACATCAGGGTTGGTGACCTCTGTTGTACACCAGAACTCTCTCAAGTAGTCATTGTAAATAATTGAGGGTGTCTTGGTAAATGCCGTAGAGAGAAAACAATTTTGAAGATACTTTACCATATCCTTATAAGCATGAAAGTTTTCCGGATAGGCAAAGTTCCCCACGACATTGTTTTTTGTCATGTCTACGCTTTCCAATTGGAATTCCACATTTGGAGCGTATGTGATTGCCTTAGATGTTGCCATTTAAGAGAAAAGGTCTGGTTTTGAAGAAAAAAAAAATCTGGTATTCCGCAAACACTTGGGTATAATTCTTTGTTAATTGCAAATAGAACTAAACGTTGAAAACTTGTGTTTCTTTACTTTACGTTTATCTTTTAACAAAGTTCTTAATACATTACTAGTCATGGAACACTGGTAGTTTAACTAATTAGTAATTACTATCAGTGTGAAAGGGACCAACAAGTGGTATCAGAGCCAGGTTGATAAGGACTCCATCTTATCCATTCAAACATTTTCCGCCTTGTCCCGCCTAGTCTTCAGTCTTCAGGTCTTCAGTCTTTAGTCTTCAGTCTTTAGTTGTTGAGGAGTCTTGGGGTTCAGTGAGTTATTGTCATCACTCACTGAACCATCACCTTTTTCTTTGGCTTAAGTGCCACTCACTGAGTTCCGCCTCACTGAATAGAGAGACTTTCTTCTTAGACTCGTCCTAAGCATCCTGAAGGTGACTCACTGTGCAACTGTTTACTCAATGACTTGAATATTATTTAAGGTCTACTAACACTTAGGTTATTTTGCATTCAAATCCTTGTTTAAGATTACTTGTGTACTGAATGGACCCAACACACCCCGTGGGACCCAAATGACAAGCTAAAACTTGTCACAACACCTCAAGCTCTAAAGATACCAAAAAAAAGTTCAGACAGGGGATAAATAAGTACCAAAAAACTTGGGACTAAAATACAACTTTAAATTACACTCTAAAGTTATTGTATAAATACAACTTTAAAATAAAATAAAATATAATTATAGTTGTACATAAAACTCGTGTAAATGATTAAATTTACAAATTGGTGACATCATTTAAATTTTTTTCATTTTAGTCAATGTGCCCAAGATAGCAAACGTATGGCAAAGTTTCGCATTTTAATTGTGTTTCATGACAAATCGATAATCAAATATATCATGCCTTTAGAGAGACGAACAAAAGTTAAAGTAAATTGTTATCTTTCATCAAAAATGTTTTTTCAGAAAGACAAATTTTCACACACATATTAACATAACCACCTACTGTACTACTAGTATATTACAACTTCTATGAAAAAAATGTACGTAGTCAACTTAGAATGAGTATTGATGTACTTAAAAAATACAGCAACTACAAAGATATGGCCAGGCCAGTTTGCATGCATAACTGATGCCTCCGTCAATTCCACCTAATTCTTGCATCTAATTATTCCCTTTGAATGAACCATTTTGGCCCGATTGGTTTCTTAAAATGGATGGAGGCGGATCATATACAGGTTCTTCAAAACGACCATTTTCTAAATAAAGTTTAGACTGCCACACAACCTCTATACGTCTAGCTCTGGTCATAATGCAGTTGCACGTTTATTCTCCACTGCCAGTTAACTATTACTCTCCCATAATGTTTCTTGATTCTAATTTTGATTCATATCTCAAATCACAATCATCACCAAACACATCCTCGTGTTTCAGCAAACCTATAACTACCAAGGTGAAATAAAATTGAAGCACCAATCAAACCAGCTACATTACGTCATACCCTGCACAGTAAAAGTATATTTCTAAAGGGATTGATCTTCTCCTAGAGCAGAAGCACAAGTCTTAAGTATGCACAAAGCATAGATCGCTAAAGTACTGGGTCAAAGTTCTAACTTTATTGCAGTACATCTAATCATTCATTTCCCCAGAAGATTAAAGAGAACAGCATTAAAGGAGCAGCAGCAACATGACTATCGATCTGCATATATATTGATATTATGACCTTCGACGAGATTTGATGTTTACAATATACTAGTATAATTTAGGAAAACAAAAAGAGGCTTGCATCAGCATGTCCCCCTAAATAATCTCCAAAAGCTACAAACTTTTAGCTAATGAATCCCCAAAAGTAACAAGAATTATCGGAAAGATGCATCATCATGTGTGACGCCTTCGCTTGACGTTTGCCTCATCATAAGACTCCCATTTCTTGTGATCAAGGATGCTGATGTCATCAAGATCAGCTATGGCGAGCAGGTACTGCGTGAGCTTTACTAGCTCCCTGTCACTGTCTCGGTTTTCATGTGCCTTTCTAAACGGTTTTATGGTCAACCCGTTCTGTGGATTCATTACAAAATTTCTCCTTAGATCATCGAACATTATGGTATTCTTTGCACTGTAGTACTGCAGTCACATCATAAAAGATACACAAGTCATTTACCAAATTACTCTTTTGCAGAAGTCCAACTTAGTTAGACTAGTTCCATAGAAGCATAGTTTTAGCAATTAATGAATAATCTTATGTGTAAAAATTAACAAACCTCGGGAAAAAGGGCCCAAATTAAACCGAGTGGTTTGCAGTCAAAGATTCCCCTACTATCTGATTGAACTGTGATCATTGCTAAATGATCTAAAAGAGCAGTAATTTTGTAATTAGGATTACTTAGTACCCCAAGCTGGCCCATCTTCAATTCAACCCATTTCATGCTGCAGTAAGGAATTACTTATTATCAGCAATGTATTTTTAGGCTGACTGATTGTAGCAAGAAAGGGAGCTTAAAGCCTAACCTCGTGGCAGACCATATAATGATGTCATACTCTGCATAAGCTGCTGTCAGGAATTCGTGAAGATCTGCAAGTTTTGGAAAGTTAGTGAATGCTGCTAATTAATTGTTTAGTATCAATTAGATGTAAGCTTCTTACAAGGTCGCATAAGTTGAAGAGGGTTTTCTGCTGTTGAACGATGGTCAAAGACAGTATAGTCTATATCCAATACAAGAAGCTTTTTCCCTTTTCGGCATGGGTTTTTGAGTTCAATCTACAATCAAACATCCATTAACATACATCATAAGTAAATACTTATGCACAGATAAATGTCATAAATGTCCCAGGTCTTGAAATCACAAGTTATATCAACCAATAGCTTTCTTGCTAAACTTCTCCTTTGTTATTATAATGGTTTAATGATTTTGTTTAGATACGTGAAGGTTAACCGTTAACCCCATTTCCAAAGTTGAAGAGTTTGTCATAGACAACATCAGATGAGTATTACACAATAGGATATTAATACCTTAGGGTGTGTTTAGTTGGTGAGACATATCCAAGAAATTTTTCATAGAAAAATGAAAAAAACAGAAAACCCGTTTAGTTACAATTTTTTGAGAATTTTTCTAAAATAATGAAAATCTCATTTCTCAATCTTTAACTAAAAATCTGAAAAGTCCAATTTACCATTCTCTACTTTTCTCTTCAATAGAAAATGAAAAATGTAAGTATGTGACACCATCTAAACGGATTTTCCAAGTTCTTAACTCTTTCCTAGAAAAGAAAAACCCTTCCACTCTGAAGAAAACGAAAAATGAAAATGTGAGAATATTTCTCTCCAACTAAACGCAACCTTAGAGTTCGTTAGAACTATTTCAACAAATCATAGAAGTAGATTCATAAAAAGCAATAAGAAAGTGTGCTTATAAACATGGGCCCAATTAGTGTTGCAGAATGAAAAAAGACACCAATGATAAACATACATGGTACTGATAGTGACACTAAAAATAACAATGATTGAGATTAGAAAGACATGCCTTGTATTGAGCAACACGTCTTCTCAGTTTCTGCTTGTTGACGTCTTTGTCCTTGATGTCTACAACTTCATCTTGCCCGATTTCAAAATCATCAACAAGCTCTGGAGATTCAACTTGATCAACAATTATATCGTCTTCACACGTACTGCATTAATCAATTAATTAGGCCATTCCTCAGTCAAACAATAAGATCAGATCAAATCAATTTGTGAAAATTGTTTATCATGAAACACTTATTCATCAGTAGAACAAGAAGCAAGTCGTAAAAAATATTAGATGATGGTGGGTGCCTGTTTGTTAGTCATCAATTGCCCTATCACCTTGGAAAAAAAATGTTCTCATACAATCAGTAAGAATGAGAGGAACATATTATGGAGAAAACTTGAGGGGTATGTAGGGACTAGGGAATAACTTGTAGAGCAAATTAACTCTATTCCAACATGAACTGTTACAACTGCCTTGCCAGGCTATCTAAGCAGACTAACTACCCTTCATGTCCATATAATAGCATGTCAACATAATAAACAAACTTGGTATGAATTGCGTACCCATCAAATTACATAGTAAACAAACTTGATATTTTTGCACGGTTCTGTGTACCCGCCATCCTAGTCCTAGCTCACAAACACACTTCACAAAATCCCATGAAAATTATACTTGTCCCAAGAAATCAATAGTGATACAGTTAAAAAAGCTGAAACTTGAAAAGAGCAATTAATACAAAGTCGCAACTTTTTCTTCTCAAGACAGACTGCAATTCAATAAAATCAAGCAGTTAGCTGCTCCTATTAAGCTATTATCCTCTTAAAAATCCCCCTTTCCAGTTTCAGAAAATTAAGAACAATAATTTCTGATTTCATTTAATTGTCCCAAAGAATATGACAAAAAAAAAAAAAATCCTAATTCCAGTGAGAGACAGTTGTTAGTAAAGGATAAAAAAAGCAAAGTTTCGACAACTCCAACCACTTTTTCTTCTCTCCAACACAAAATTATGCTATCCATAGTTTGCCTGGCTAGGCATGAGAGAATAGTGCAACTGGGTGTAGAGAGTATCCTAGAAAAAAGACTGCAATTCAGAGATTTAATTATGAAAAGATCTGAATCTACTAGATTTGCAACTTAATCCCAGAGATTTTTTAAATTAGCAATAAATTCTCCAAGCCTTCTTGGATTTGCGATAAATTCCTTGAGCTTTTTGATAAATAGTATAACAATGAGAAATGGACTAGATGATTGCAGAAAACTGAGCCACAAAGGTTTTGAAATACTTAAAGCAATGACAATAGTTATATAGCTTCTATAATGGCCCTTGGTCATTCTAGAAATTTAGATAAATGTCATCTGTTGATATAAATAATGCCTAAACACGTTATTAATATTTTTCGATATCTCGACGTTTTGATAATCACAAAATGTAAAATCATTAATCGGAAAATTATGACGTAAACAAGTATTTAGTTGTAAATATCTATTTCTACAACTCAAATCACTTAAGGTATGAATGAACTAATGCTTAATGCATTATATGATCAACATTTTCTTAATAACTAGATTTTTTTATAAAACATCAAAAACATTTTATATATTTTTGAAAAACATTTTTGGTATTAAATAAAAATGTTTAATCTTTTATAAAAATATGAATTCAAATTTTTAACCAAAATCAGTTAAAATGTTCCAGAAAAACCTTCCCCACAAAAGGACAAAATTGGCCAACGTTCAGTAGGGGCGGCCCCCTTAATTTTGCTAGGCGGCCCCCTTTTATTATTCAGGGGACCGCCCCCGCTCCAGTAGGCCTCCAGCTGTCCAGTTTTTCTCCTATAAATACCAGCCTTCTCCTCGATTTTTACTCACCTTTTGCACCCCAAAACTTTCTGTTTTAAATCTTGTAAATACTTTCTAAAATCCTTTGATCATATAATCTTAAGCTTTGGTTTCCAAGTGATCCAAGCTTCCTTCTTTCAAGTGCAAAAGAAGAATACTTCTATCAATCAAGATTAGAAGTATTACAACTTAGTATCATCTTGTTACTTAAGTTGTTAGTTTAACAAAGTTTGTAAATCATTCATTCATTTGTGTGTAAGGTGTGTATAGTAGATTAGTGTTGTATGTAAGTAGTGAAGAAGTTGTATAAGTAGTTGTGGTATAGAAGTTGTGAAGACATAGTGTAGAAGTTGTGAAGCCACGGAGTAGAAGTCGTGAACCCGTTGTGTAGAAGTTGTGAAGCCATAGCTTTGAAGTCGTGAAGTCCTAGTGTTGAAGTTGTGAAGCCGTAGCTTTGAAGTCGTGAAGTCCTAGTGTTGAAGTTGTGAAGCCGTAGCTTTGAAGTCGTGAAGTCCTAGTGTTGAAGTCGTGAAGCCGTAGCATAGAGGTTGTGTAGCGGTCGTGTTGAAGCCTTGAAGTCCTAGTCGTGAAGTCCTAGTGTTGAAGTCGTGAAGCCATAGCATAGAGGTTGTGTAGCGGTCGTGTTGAAGTCGTGAAGTCTTAGTCGTAAAGACATAGTGTTGAAGTCGTGAAGCCGTAGCATAGAGGTTGTGTAGCGGTCGTGTTGAAGTCGTGAAAAAGTCGTGAAGCAGTCGTGAAGCAGTCGTGAAGTCGTTGTGAAGTAGTCGTGAATAAGTCGTGAAGAAGTTGTGTTGTGAAGTTGTGAGATTGGTTCTAGCTACGATTAGAACTCGACATTTAGCTTTGTGTCGTTAAGCCGGTGTAAGCCAAAGTCGTGTAAGGTTTTCTCCGCCATAAGGGAGCTTATTGAAGTTGTGAAGAAAACTCTCGAGCTCGGTGCTCGGGGAGTGGAGTAGGGCAAGGAAGGTGTCCTTGTAGCCGAACCACTATAAATCTCTCGTGTCTCGGTTAGATCTTTCCATACCTTATTTACTTCTTTACTTACATCGTCATTATATTCATACACATAGGATTATATAACTGCTAGTATTTACTAGAGATCGACTTCACATAAAGATCAATTTGAAAATCCATTCAAGAAACCAAAACATTTACAATCAATTTAAAAGAATACATATATAACTAATAATAAGATTTAAGTCTTAAAAAAACTTGAATCTAAGTTTTTAAAAGTAAACAAAGATTTTATAATAAATTAAAAAGACGTAAAACTATTCAACCCCCCTTTTAGTTTTCCACAAATGTCATCAATTAGAATAAAAACATAAGAAAAGCAAGTCACCAATAATAAGATATAGTCATATGCTCATTTTACCATGACGAAGCGAGAAATTTTATCTATGTCTTTAAGGAAGCGGCACCGCGGTTAGTCTAATACCATACTCAGAACAGATGAGGCAGATTACTGAAAAACATACAGAAACTATACAAGAGCACCATGTTCTTGCCAACTGTAACAAATTGAGTTGAAAATCAGGGACATTGAAAACACTAGAAAGTGTCAAGGAAGGAGTATATTTAACTTGACCAACAAGTGTCAACAGTTATAGCCCTTCCATCAGGCAAATGCACAATAATAGGACGTGCCCAAGGTTGTTCTAAACAAGTATTTAACAGTGCCGACATATGTAGTGACACCGATAGATGTTAACAGTGTCACAAAAATAGGGTTGATTATGCATGACCGTTTTGTAGTCCTGCTGATAGTCGGGAAGGCATTAGAATAAAATTCAATAAGCCTCTTGAAGTTCAGTATATGCCAATCACAAGGCTTAGGGAGGCTAACTAGTCTCGCCAGCAGTCAGACAGCCTTGTGGAACCTAAGAAGGTTACTTTAAGGTTCACCAGGACATCAAGTGTGCACCAAGAACACGATAAGTTAGTCACGTTACTTTTAAAACTAGTCTCATAATCATGCTGGGAAGACCATATATTTTCACAACTTTTAAAGAGATTCGACACTCAGTAAATATATCATCCCAAATTCCCATTTATATATTTTTTAGGGAAGAGAGTACAATCAAGAAGAGAGAGAATACCACAAGCATACTTACTATGCATCTAGTCATTCGGCAATTTTGAGGCTAACACTGATTTTGGCTATAGGTAAGAACTTACTATAAATCCAGATTCTGAGCCAGAGGTAAGAACTTAAGAACATTGATTGACATAGTGTTAATCTTGATAAAAATTTCCTGACGGATTGCTAAACTTGAGCAGTGAAGCCCCTGCTAATAAATAATGAAAAAACTGGATGGAATAGTAGCTAACTGGACCAAATGACCTTAACCAACCAAACTAACACCAAAATAGGTTTCT
Source organism: Artemisia tridentata subsp. tridentata (assembly GCA_021014915.2). Taxonomy (NCBI): domain Eukaryota; kingdom Viridiplantae; phylum Streptophyta; class Magnoliopsida; order Asterales; family Asteraceae; genus Artemisia; species Artemisia tridentata. Next base: position 229,878,304 of record CP139508.1, on the reverse strand, counting down.
GACACTTGAACAGACATTCGTCACAAGCGCAAATATTGAACACCGGCTGACCGTCAAAACGAGTCTAACTAGAGAAACTGATTACCTAAACTAACACAAAAATCCACCATCCTCGATAATCCCAGAAGACCACCAAACACTGAATGGGCCTAATACAGAACAAAACTTTTCTATCTACCCGCAAATAAATACTCAACGAGTCTTTTCCTGATATTAGTGAATATATCATGTACATATTTATTGACACCTGGACAATACTTGCATTCTCCAGTGAGTCCAGAGATAACTGCAAATGGAGTTTTTTACCTTTGCATTCCAACTGTAAGTGATTACCTTAAGACACTGGAAATGGGACGCCATTCCAACTTCTACTGCATATAATCTATATTCCCTTGTCCTAACTTAAAGATACGACTAGTCTGACTCACTCACCTGGATATCACACTGCACCAAAAGATGCTTACCCTAAAACTTAAATTGAAGGGTTAATACTTTATATGAGCACTCCAACAGGAAAATTTAGCAAAGCCTTTGCCAGGAGGTGTTGCATAATTTGTTTAAGTAAGAAAAGTTAATTCTTTCACAATCGTGGATGCCTTGAGATATGCATCTATTCTATATTATCACCAAGCACAGATTCTTTTATTAAGCTAATACATTACAAAACAATATCCTATGTCCTAAATGTATTATCTACTCTCTCATATATCTATTCTACACAATAGTTAATGTCATAACAAACAATAATAGTAATAGTGATAGTTTAAGTAATCATGCTAAATGCCTAAACAAATAATTACATTAAGCACAAACTAATTGCAGATATTAACTAACAAGGGTAAACCGACCCACTCCCACATGGACCGGTCCAACGGTCAAGATGTGAGAGGTAAATCATATAACATTATGATTAAAAGCACATGGGAACGGGATTTGAATCTGTAACCTTCACATAATGCAACATTTCCCCCACCATTGAATCAAATCGAACAAATCACAAAAATTTATAAAATCAATTAACTAATAGCAATAGTAATATTGTAATTAGACCCGATACACACGCACACGCAAAAGCTAATAGCAATAGTAATATTGTCATTTTAAGAGATGATTTGATCAACAACTACTTTAAGCACAAATTAATTCCAAAATTAACTAACAAATCACAACAATTAAAATAATGAATTAAAATTAGACCTAAAACACAGTAAGAATAACTAGTGAAGAACTAGGTTAATTACAATTATTATTTACCCAATCATAGTCATTTTATGAGACGATTTAAGCGGCAAATTTGATAACAGAATCGAATCATCAGCAAATCCGAACGCTGTTTCCTGAAGGACTTATTATAAGAAAAAAATCCAAAACACCCCCTAACTCATTCCCGATCACAAAATAAATAACCAACAAAAATCTATTATAAACAATTAAAATTAGACCTAACAAATCAAAAACTAACTTCAAAATTTAACTAACAAATCACAAAACTTAGGGTGTGTTTAGTTGGTGAAAACATCCCATTTTTTTCAGAAAATTTTTCATATGAAAATGGAAAAACTGAAAACCCATTTAGTCACACATTTTTCCTACAATTTTCATAAAAAGTGAAATTATCGCTTTCCAAATTTTAACTAGAAAAATGAAAACTCCGTTCTACCATTCTCCACTTTTTTCTCTTTAAGAAAAAATGGGATTTCCAAATCTACCATTCAAGTATCTCATTCTAACCCTAATCACTATCGGTAACATTTCCACCTTCCATCCTCGCTGTCATCGCGCACCGCCACAATCCGAGGTAATCTTTTCAAAATGGGAAAAATATAACTCCATCTAAACGGGTTTTCAAAATTCTCAACTCTTATCTAGAGAAGGAAAACCATTCCCTTCTCAAGGAATCTAGACACGAAAAAACAAGAAATTTTTTCTACAACTAAACACTACCTTAACCTCCTCACAATAGGTTTAAGGTTCAAACATCACTAGGTACACATTTGGAGGTGGCCAAGCAAAGGATCAGTCAAAGACTCGCTCATCCGTTTTATATCAACTAGCATAGAATTAAACCAATGAAAACTAAAACTAACAGAACAACAGTAAATAGTGATTAGGTCAATTAATTGTGATTACCCAATCATAGTCATTTTAAGAGACGATTTAAGCGGCAAACTCGACAACAAATTCGAGTCATCAGCAAGTTTGTTTCCGATTTTAGGGTAAAGAAGCTTCTGGCGTTTAGGAAGAACATTTGTTACTTCGCAAATGCGTCTTTTCAATTCGCCAACAGAATCGTCGGAGCATAATCTGACTGTGTATTCTTTTCCGCTCCATTTGACTGTTAGTGTTATTTCTTCTTCTGTTGCTGCTGATGTTATGGTTGAGGAGGATGATGATGATGCCATGTTTGTTTGTTTCTTTGTTTGAATGAATTGATGACGGAACGATAGATATTTGTTTGGTCAAAACTCAAATAAGGGGGTGTTTGTTTCGGCTTATATAGTCGGATAAGCCATTTGGTTTTGGCTTATGTTTCATACGCTCACTTTTTGTGGCTTATTTTGAAACTTTTCGTCTTATAAAAGTTCGTTATGTCATAACGAATTCGTTATGTCATAACGAACTTTTATAAGACGAAAAGTTTCAAAATAAGCCACAAAAAGTGAGCTTATGAAACATTAACCCAAAAACAAATAAGTCATAAGTCGGCTATATAAGCCGAAACAAACACCCTCTAAAAGAAAGATCTAAAATGATCTTTCTATTAGGGGTGAGCAAAAAAAATCGAAATCGAACCGCGATAACCGATGGTTCGGTTTTTACTTTTTCAAAAAACGAACAATGCGGTTCGATTTCGGTTTTCATCCAAAACCGAACCGTAAAAACCGAACCGAACCGGTTTTATTATATAATAATATATAATTAATATAACATAAATAAATAACTAGATAAAAAAAATTTATAAATTTATATTCATTTTATCGGTGGATTTATAATATATTTATCTTATCGTTTATATGCTTGTTTGTCGTGTCGTGTGTATACTTGATAATATATCAATAAATATGTGACAATGATCATACTATGTATATGTTCACTTGCATGTGTGTGTGGCTCATCTATATGCGTGTAATTATAGAAATATGAAATAAACATTATTAGGCTTAGATTGACAAAAAGTGAAAAAGAATAACCAATTTTCTATATAAAACAAGTTTGTTGTTACAAATTGGCCATGCCCAAACTTAAACGGTTAAAACCCGAAATAACCGAAAAACTGAACCAAAACCGATAATATACCGAACCGCCAAAACTCGAACGGTTTCGGTTTTGGGTTCTATAGAAACCGAATATTTCAGTTCGGTTTCGGTTTTAGCCAAAAACCGACCCAAACCGAACCGTGCACACCCTTTCTTTCTATGAATAAAACCTAAAAATTATGGGGTGATTATATCTTTGGTTTTACTTTGGTAACCTCAGGGAATTACTATACTTATGGGAATAGGTATGGGTTTAGAAACCCATCACCTTTGATGGGTTTAGAAAATAACTAGTTTTGAGGATTTGATATTCATTTTCAAAAGTAAACCCCACTAACCAAACAACTATATTGGGAATGAAAGTTATTCTTTCATTCTCATACTCTCAAACCAAACACCTCTTATTACTGAAATAGTACTTCTTCCGTCCCAAACTGGGTCACAGATCCCGCACTGGATCCGTACCTCTCTGGTCCAAAAACATATTTTGCCATAAACTCAAACTTGATGCAACAAAGATGTAAAACTGAGATAACTTGATACGACATTACATATATTAAACATCAAATCTACACTTGGGCTTTACATGAACACTTGCGGAAACACGGAAACGCTTCTTTTACAAAATGATGAGTTATCCCAAACACTCCTTTTAAACCATAAACTAAACAACTTGTTTAAAATAAGAACGTAACACATGAACTAAGATAATCTGTTTTGACACCATAATAAACTGATACTAAAACATGTTGGGGGTGTTACAAGCTACATATCAAAGTGTAGTAAGAGACGCTCGTCACTTATACCCACGAGTGTGCCTATTCCCTCAAAATACACCTTGATCTACTTCTTCAAGTCCCGATTCTTTTCTTCATGTACCTGCATGAAACATAATGAGAACGGTAAGTCCTTGCAACTTAGTGAGTAAACGGAACTATTCTAACATAACATAAGCAAGAATTAAGCATTATCATGCCACTAAGCCACCTATTCTCTAGCTAATAGTATACTTCTACTATCATGAGCTACTAATGTCATTATATCCAATCTCTAATTGGAATTCTAACACTAATGTGATATCTAATCAACATGCTAAAGCTATGCTACTACATTACGATATCTCATTCCTTGCTACTAAAGATACGACATCTAGTCATCATGCTATTAATATGTGATATCTAATCACATTTCTATTAATGTTACAATGCCTAATTGTCGTGCTAACATGTCGTGATATCTAATCACATTTCTACCAATTATCTGATGTCGAATCGTCATGCTATCATGTCGTTATATCTAATCACATTTCTACTAATGATACGATGTCTAATCGTCATGCTATCATGTAGTGATATCTAGTCATATTTCTACTAATGATACGATGTATAATCCAATATCATTAGAAAATGATTACCTTCATTGTAATTTGGTGAAACAATATACTGCTGTATTTGAATTATTGGATTTGTTTGATTCGGTTGATCTACTGTTGTGTTTGGATTCTCAATTGATTCAGACCTCATATCATTATCATTCAATCATAACAATCTACTCAATTTTCCAACTCCCCTAACTCTTATTCCCACTCCACCACCACTCATTCTAACTCCACCCCCTCTCATTGAAACTACACCCTTACCCTGACTAGAACTAGAACCACTACCTCTAATTGGTCTTCATGTACCCTTACATGACTAGAACTAGCACGACCACCTTTTATCCTAACTGCACCCCTACCCTTATTAGAACTGGAACCACCACCTCTCCTACTCAGTCCAACCAAAACCCGACTAGAACTAGAACCACTTACCTCAAATACATTAGAATCACCAGACACCCTAAATGGTTCAATTAATGGAAAATATTCTATTAGGCCTGGAACATCTTGTGTTTTCTTTGGTCTTCCTGCTTTACTAGGCTCCTTGGGTGGTTTGGGTATGATTGCTTTCTTACAACCCTTTTTGTTGTGGCCTGTCTCACCACAGTTTTTACAAGTCATTTCAATACCACATGTAGATACTCTATCAGGATGATTCTTTTCATGAGACTGTCTAATTATTTGCTTCCTAGGTCTCCCAGGCATGTTCCTTGCCTCCTTGGTGTGGGTGGCAAAACTCTAGACATGTGACAGCAATCAGGCCATAAAGACATACCCTGAATAGGACATGACATCCTGCATAAGGCATGACATCCTTAATAGCTTCAATTAACTCCTATATTTACATTGAACATTAGTGATGTTGTCAATGACAATAAATAAAGTTAATAAATTTACAAAGAACTGTTGTTAAACATGTATACCTTGTGTTGACAATACATTAGTGTTAATCCGTTTACTGTTGGCATATCCATGTCATCATCACCAAGGAACTCTAGGAACCAACTCCAATCGTCTTTGTTTTCCGCATTGACAACAACCCAAGCCACTGGGAAGAAGGGTTATTACCATCTCTGCCTACGACAGTCAATATCTCACCTACATTTGGTCCAACGCTATAATTCTTCTACATCCTAATTTCCATCCTTCTTTCAATCCATTAAAGCAAACATAAAACCTTTCAAAATATGTTTTATTATAAGGATCGGTAGTTACTCCTAGTTGTGTTCACAACTGATCCATCATTTGATTCTAATAATGCCCTTGCATAAGACCTAATTAAACCATAATGATCTTATGTGCTTGATTAACCCTCATTTAAGGCATATCTTTTGGCATTCCTACATTGATGTGAGAATGCATTTATACTTCTATTATGCAACTTTATTTTAGGATTTGACCTTATTTTTGTCCCAAAGTTTTTTCCAATCCATCTATAATTAACTAGGTATCCATATTTGAAGCTCATAGTACAAGTGTGTTTATCTACCATAGTTTTGTACCTGAAATGAATCCTCCTTTTTCAGCTTCTTCCCATAACACCTCCATGGGAAATTTGAAGTTTGTTTGACAACTTGAGTTGGGTGCTTGTTGAACTTTTTTTATTTTCCTTTTGAGGGATCCTTCAATTTTGCTGGTCTCTTTCCACATTTTGCAATGAGTTTTGTTTTGGAACTTCTGTAAAACCATAAAGAGAATCCATTTTCAAGCACATAATATGTAATACACTCTCTAAACTACTCTGCATCCACAAACTTTTCTCCAACCTACAAACTTATTAAAAAAAAATGATACATTGTGCATACGTAATTACCATTTTCAATTATTTTCAGGTCTTCTTGTAATGGCAGATAAGGTATGTGCATAAACAACTAATACATGTTATTATCAGTTTTTTCTTCTAAAACCTAACATAATGTAACATAATCAATTATTTCATATAATGTAACAAAATCTATTCTCATACCTTAAGGGTTCAAAAAAGAATAAGCCATCAGTGTGAACCTCAAATGACAAAGTATCGGGTCCTGGAGGTGCCATCCTGAATAAAATAAATAAAAAAGATATTAGATTTTCATTTTCTTTTGAAACCCTAAAGGGTTGTTTAATAAAACGGTATGATTAAGTGTTGAGTGAATCAAAGTTGCTGAATGATTTAAAGATCCTGAATGAACTTGGTTCTGAATGATAATGAACGTTTGAGAATTGATCTGAATCAACGCTCTGTATGATTTAAATTACCATTTTATCCTTTGTACGCAGTTATATTAAAATAAATTTTAACACATTAATAATTGTTCCACATTAATAAAATCAACTTATTATACGAAATAACATGTGTTTTATGAAATAACAAAAACGTGACCTTTCATCAATTTCAAAATAACAATTTCATATTATGCTCCTACAATTAAACTTTTACGTAGTAATATATACTAACATGCAAAGTACAAGTTTTCTATAAAGTTAAATGAAAAAAGGTGTCAGTGACTAAAAAGAAGAAAAGGAAAAAGTAGGAATAGGTGCGGATCTGTATCATATTACATACTTGTGGCTATGAATAATTCAGAGGCTTACAAAATTGTATAGCGTTATATATTATTTTACCAAACAACCTTTCCTCTGACCGATTCATATGATCTCCTCTTAATTGCTCAATTCAAAGGCTATCAAACAGGCCCTAAATCACTGAAATTGACTTCATACATACAATAAATAACACAAAAGGGAACAAAATCATGTATAATAATAACTTAAGTACCTTTTGCACCGTTCATTTAGGAATAAATTACTGAAAACGACAAGTAATTTGGATTATTATAAGATCTAGGGTTTTGAGTGGGGTTTGGATGTTGTGTGTGAAAGTGATAGAACGGAGTATGTGGGGTTGTAAGGTACAAGTGCCTTTATATTAAATGCAATAATTAAATCATATATGGCGGTAAAGATTATGTGTAAACTTAGATGGATTTTTCAATAAATATATAAACTCACATAAACCGGCAACTTAGATAGCATGTAAAAACATACACAAAATAATAAAATTTGAAAAGATATTGACCAAATAATCAAATTCAAAGAATGTTACACAGAATTACATGAAATGTCAAATATTGTTGGTCCCTTTACACGATTAGAGTTAACTAGAAAGTTAATCTATTTGTGTTTATGACTAATACAATGTTTAAGATTAATTCTAACAGTTATAAAATGTGAATATAAAAACAACAATATTTTTCAACGTTTAAATTCTTATTAGAAATAATTCCAAGAATCTATACCCAAGTGTTTTGCGGAACAAACACTTGGGATTGAATAGACAAGGGTATGGGGTGTCTCCTATCGAAACTCAAGTTTTGCTTGAGTGGTAACAATATACCCACTGAGCTATCTCAGTGAGTTGTATACTCTTTGTAGGAGAGAAGTTCGTTTGTAAAAGTTCAAGACTTTCAATATACAAAGCACACTTTAACTTCTCTCATTTCTGATCTATTTATACACAAGTAATCTAAGTATAAGTGATTAAATATAATACAAGTTGTTGAGGTTGCGTTTCTGACAATTACAAATAGTAATTGTCATTTCCAAGAACCAATAGGAAAGGGCTAATAAGACTTTGGGAGTTGTTGGCTGACACTCCATGACTTTTAGCCGCAATAGGGAAGGTTGGATCTGACAAGAGAAGAGTGTTGGGCTGACACTATTATCTTCTCAGATCTTTTCCCTATTGTTCCCGTCTTTTCTTTAGGCGTTGGTTCCTCAGTCTTTCAATCACTTTGTTGGTTGAGGAGACTGGGGTTCAGTGAGTTCTTGTCCAACACTCACTGAACCATCATCTTCTTCTTTGGCTTAAGTTCTACTCAGGGAGTACCGCCTTCCTGAGTAGTGAATCCTTCTTCTTGAATTCGCCTTAAGCATCCTGAAGATGACTCACTGAGAGGCTGTTCTCTCAGTGACTTGAATTGTTCTCGGTTTAAGTTAACACTTAGTTAATTTGTGTCCAAATCATGTTTGAAGCATTCTTGGGTTTTTCATGACCCAACAATCTCCCCCTATTTGGATATAAATTATTCCTAAGTGTTTTGATCAGATATGAGTGAGCTAAAGACTTCTACTCATACTGAATGTACTAGAATGTAAATAAGGACACTGAAATAATAAAAACATCATCTTATTGATATCATTTACAAGTCCTAACAAAACTAAGTACAAAAGGGTTAGTGGTGGGTATTCAGGCAGGTCATCAGTTCAACTTGATTCCAAGGGCTTCAAGCTTGGGCTTCTTTGACTGCAGCTCTTGTTGGTCAGGATGTTCATTGATTTTTCTTTTCAGATCTTGACAAAACTTCACATTTTCAGGACTCTTGAGTGGTGAGGCCATCATTAGAAAGCCAAGCATTGCTTTAATCCCTGACAAATCTATATCACTCCACCTTTGGAAGGCTTTGTCACCGAACTCATCAATGAAGAACAAACCTCTTTCAGGCTATTCAATGACCATATTGTTCCTGAAAGGAACACCTTCAGGGAGAGCCCTATTGCAGTCAAGACCAGGAATCTTGATCTCAGGCTCAGCTTCTATCTTCTTTCTTTTCCTTGAAGAAGACTGAGAGGGAGCTGGTTGTGCAGATTCAGGAAGAAGAGATGGAATTCCAAGTTCCTGAGGTGCTGCTGCCAATCTTTCGTACCTCAGACTCAAAGACTTCATCAGATTAGGGACCACAACATTTGATTTCTTTGCTATTAATGGACCCAACTCATCCAATTCAGTGATCCCGAAGTCAGCTAATCTGAAAGGTTTGTGAACATCAAAGTTTCTCATGTCAGCACCTCTGTAGACAGTGACAACGACAGGATTGGTGTTTCTTTGAATATGAACATCAGTGATTGGTTCTGGCTTCAACCTTTCAGTCATATACCACTGATATTTCTTAATCCTGTTCTGCCTGATCTCTTCAGCCCGTTTATTCCTTTCCTCTATTTTCTTCCTGAGAGTGGTCATCTCCTCAGACTGAGCTTTCACAAAGGTCATACCACCTTCTCTTCCTGAGAGATCCTTAGCCTCAAGACCAATTTTCTCAGCCTCTTCATGAACAACCTTAATAATAGCAGGCTTGCTCACCTTCTCTTCCTCCTTTAACTTCTTCTTTGCTTCCTCTTCCTGAAGATAAGCACTGAGTTCATCAGCTGTGAAGTGGTGAAGAATTCCATCAATTTCATATGGGATCCTGATTGGTGATTCAGGATCCTTTGCAACCGAGATCGGTGCTGGTTGAGGCTCAGGTTCAGTGAGGATGCCTTTGCCTTTATCTTGATGGGAGGAAGAAGCTTCAGGAATCTCCCCCTCAGTGTGAGAAGGAGGTTGCTGGGTTGTGGAAGCTTGAGGGACTCCAGTGTTATTCTCCCCCTCAACTGTTGTATGAGCCATGGTGATAGCAAGAGTTGGAGTCACTGGAGCAGCAGGACCTTTGAAAGCCTGATAGATCTCAGTCATCATTGATTTGATGTCCGAGGTGTCTTTCTGAAGAGATGAGATCTGATCCGCCAGAGATGCCTGAGAAGCTTCGATGCCTGACATCCTTGACCCAAGAGACCATGCCAAGGATGTTGAAGATTGTGCCCAAGTACCAAGATGTTTTTCTTGAAGACCCATGGAAGTCCTGATTGAGTCCAAAGAAGAGGTAAGACCCTGAAGCTTAGAATCCTTCAGTAAGCTGAGAAGATCACTGATTTCAGCTGATTGCTTCTGGTAAGTCTCAGCAGCCTGAAGGACCTTCTTGGTGAGTACGGGGTCATCCTTGACAGCTGACTGAATAGTTCCAAGGCTGTTGGTGATGCTTTCAAGAGTAAGATTGAACTTCTGGAAATGAAGATCAATAGCTGTCAGGGAGTGTTTGGTGTCTGATTGGATTTCGATCACATCATCATGAAAAGTTTCAACATCTGCCTTCAGGTTGGCATAGTGAACAGCAGCTTCAGTGTGATGATCAAACATCTCATCAGTGAGACCAGTGAAAAGAGCTCTATTGGTCTTCAGTAGGAATTTGACCAATTTTCTTTCAGTGAGGGGAAGAGAGTCATCATACTTTTGGAGGATGTCCCCAGTATCAGAAGAATCAGAAGACTGAGAACATGACTTTTCACTTTGGCTTGGAGATGACTGATGTGATTGTTCAGGTTGTACATCAGTTTCCATATCCTCACCTGCCTCAAACATTTCCTCTTCACTCTCTTCCCTGAGCTCTTCATCAGACTCAATAAAAGCCTGAAAGTCCCCCATGGACTCAATACCTAAAAAATCAACCGGCTCCTCTTTATAAAAAGACTTGCCTTCGGTTTGGTCAGGTCCTGACCCCGTTGTCATAATAACTGAGTGGGTTTGCTCAGCCTGACTAGCCATAATAACTGGGGTAACACCAGCCTAGCTTTTGGGGGCAGTTCCTGAGAGACTGGATCCGCCTGAGGGGTTGATGGGTTCCATATCAGCGGGTTGTTTCTTTCCCTCTGAGTCTTTGTCCCCCTTAGCACCTTCAACTACTGATGGGTGCTTTCCAGTAGTATCACTAGGTACTGATTGTGAAAGTTTGTGGACCCCCTTCCCATCAGGATTGTGCTGTCCTTCAGGGGATTTAGGGTCCTTTTCTCCCTGAGATCCTGAGGGTGATTGCTCAGGAACGTTAGCGGGATGTGAATGTTTGTGGGTCCCCTTCTCAGTAAGGTAGTGCTGCCTTACCGAGGATTTAGAACCCTTTCCTCCCTTGGGAACTGATTGTTTTTTGACAGTTCCTTCATCGGGATGTGAGGGGGGAATGCTTCCTGATCCCTCTGACTTGTTTTTGTCAGTTGAACCATGTGGAAGGGGTGTGCCCGAGGTCACTGAGGATGATTGCTCAGTGACCTCTGTTGGCCTTTGTTTTGAGGTCAAGAGGGTCTCAGAAATGGGTGTCTCAGAGGTCTCGGCCTTTTTCAACCTCCTTTTTAGGTTGAGTTGGTTTTGAGGATCAGTCTCAGTGGCGAGTGGCTTGGGTCTAACCACCTGGCTGGACTGACCCTTCTTTGTCTTCTTCACCTTTTTGGTCGGTGAAGGAACTGGAGAGATAGCGTCATTACCCTGAACGACTGATTACATGTATTCAGTCAGGGCAATATGTGTAACCTCACTGATGCTACTAGTGAAGTTTGACTTGTGCAGGACGTCAGGCTTCGTACCTTCTGCATCAGGCCTCACATAGTCAGAACCAAGTAGGTCCTGAAGCACACAGGAAACAAATCTAGGATAGGACATATGCCTTTGCCTATGTTTTCCTGAGAGCTTAGCAACAAGGTCTCGGAAGATTATTCCTCCGATGTCAATTTTTGTACCCTCAAGGAGACTGAACAACATCAATTGTTGTGATGAGTTCAACTGCTCCGTAGAGGATTTATTTCCACCCAGGACCTGAATGACAAATGTCATCAGTATCCTCCAAATAGGGTGGAACCATGTTTTGACTACTGGAGCCTTCTCCAATAAGCCTCCCGCAGACGTTGTAGGACGTCTGGGGTCATGAGGTGCAAGAAAGATCAGTTCATTCTTTATGTCCTGATCACTAGGGTTGGGTGCAAACTCTTCAGCAAAGTCAAGGCCTGTGGCTTTGATGAAGATTGTGTAGTCAAAGGAGTGGGTTTTACTCCCATTCATCACCGTGAAGGTAATGATTGACTCTTTGGTGTCTTTAGGGCTGGTAGCCACAGCCGTACACCAGAATTCCCTCAAATAGTCATGGTAGATGACTGAGGGAGTGTGGGTGAAAGCCTTTGCAAGAAAACAATTACGAAGAAATTTCATAACGTTCTTGTAGGTTGGGTAGATTTGTGGATATGAGAAATTTCCCACCACATTGTTTTTGGTTAGGTCTACACCCTCCATTGTGAAATCCACATTAGGGGCGTATTTCACAGCTTTAGAAGAAGCCATTTGTGGGTAAGTCTGGGTTTGACTAAGGTTAAAGGGATTCTAAAGCTTAAGAATACACACACAAATTGTTTTTGAGAATTAAAAATGGCAGAGTTTTTCTTAAGATTCTATAAAACGTGTGTGTGTTTCTTTTGGTTGGGGTATTTATAGGAAAGTGGAGATGGGGGTGTTTTGGACATTTGAGCGATCTTAATTTATTCAAAAAGAATTATTGGAAATTGTTTTGAATAATATGTTTTGGGATCCGCATTTAATGCCAACACTCCACTTTCTTGGTTTGGCGCAACAGTCGAAGTGAACAGTTGAGTAGTTCTGCAAAAGTGCACTTTGCAGAGATGAGTCATCACATTTCTGTAATGTGATTGGAGAGGCATTTAATGCCAAGTGGACATGTGGTGGCCCAAAGGTGGAAGCCAGAAAGGCAAAAGAACAAATATTCTTAAATTAAATATTAGTTCAGTTACCAACCTCGGACATTTACTAACTAGATACTTAGAGCATTTAAGTCAGTATTTAATGTCCTTTTCAGGGCCCTGAATGACATTTCATTCAGTGATTGTTTTCAGGGACTTGGGATTAGTCACTGATGATTCAGGAATAAGGAATGATTCCTGAGAGACAAGGATTCAGGAACTTGGGTTTAGTTCCTGAACCCTCAGGATTTCAGGAACTTGGGTTTAGTTCCTGAGGTTGAGGATTCAGTGAGATGTTATTCACTGATTTACACATTGAGTCAGGGACCTGAGGTTTTAAGAATTTACACTTCAGTTGGAAGGATTTCAATCAGTGGACTGATTTTCTATATCCAACATTCCTAATTCAGCTTTCAACCTTGTGAAAGTTGGTTCATCCAAAGGTTTGGTGAAGATATCAGCTAACTGATATTCAGTAGGGATGAAGTGTAATTCAATGTCACCATTCATGACATGGTCCCTGATGAAATGATATCTGATATCAATGTGTTTTGTTCTCTGATGAAGAACAGGGTTGTTAGAGATTGCAATTGCACTTGTGTTATCACAAAAGATGGGTACCATCTTGTACTGAATTCCATAGTCACTGAGTTGACTTTTCATCCAGAGTACATTTGCACAACAACTAGCTGCTGCAACATATTCAGCCTCAGCTGAGGACAAGGCAACTGATTGTTGCTTCTTAGCACTCCAACAGACTAATTTCCCACCAAGTATTTGGCAAGAGCCTGAGGTGCTTTTTCTGTCCATGTTGCATCCAGCATAGTCAGAGTCTGAGTATCCTTTGAGATCAAGTCCTGAGCACTTTGGATAGTATAATCCAAGGTTAGGAGTGCCCTTCAGGTACCTGAATATCCTTTTTACAGCAGTGATATGAGATTCTCTTGGGTCAGATTGATATCTGGCACATAGACATACTGAGAATTGGATATCAGGCCTTGATGCAAGTAGATACATCAATGATCCTATCATTCCTCTAAAGAGAGTTTGATTTACTGGTTTACCAGTTAGATCAGGACCAAGGTTGTTTGGGGGAACCATGGGAGTTTTGACTGAGGCACAGTCACTGAGATCATACTTCTTCAGTAGATTCTTTACATACTTCTCTTGACTGATAGTGGTTCCTCTATCAGTCTGTTTGATCTGAAGACCAAGAAAGTATGTCAGTTCTCCCATCATGCTCATTTCAAACTTCTTTGCCATTAGTTTTTCAAATTGTTTGCAAAGTTTGAAACTTGTTGAGCCAAAGATGATGTCATCAACATAAACTTGTACTAGTATGACATCATTATTTGTCTTATAGATAAACAATGTGTTGTCTATCTTGCCTCTGACAAATTTGTTTTGGATTAAGAAGGCTGAGAGAGTCTCATACCATGCCCTGGGAGCTTGCTTCAGTCCATAAAGGGCTTTGTTAAGCTTACAGACATGATCAGGAGACTCATGGCTTTCAAATCCAGGAGGTTGCTCAACATAAACTTCTTCTTTCAGTGAACCATTTAAGAATGCACTTTTAACATCCATTTGGTACACCTTGAAGTTCATGTATGTAGCAAAAGCAAGGAAGATCCTGATGGCTTCCATCCTTGCTACTGGTGCAAATGTTTCTTCATAGTCAATGCCTTCTTGTTGATTATAGCCTTTGGCTACAAGTCTGGCTTTGTTTTTAATGACTATGCCATTTTCATCAGTTTTGTTTTTGAATACCCATTTCATGCCAATGACTGAGACATTCTCAGGACATTTGACCAAGGTCATTACCTTGTTTCTGTCAAATTGTTCCAGTTCATCATGCATGGCCTGAACCCAACTTGGATGTTTAAGTGCTTCTTTAACAATTTTGGGTTCAATTGTGGAAATGAAGTCCACAAATAGGCATTCATTGGATGAGGCTGCTCTTAGACTAGCAGCCATGCTCCTGGTGAGCATGCCTTCAGTAGGCTCTCCAATAATATTCACAAGTTCAATGTCCTGAGACCTAGTCCAACTTTCTTGAGGTCCTGGATACTGATTTGAACTTGTGGAGGCCTGATTGGGTAGAGGAGTTGGTTCTGGAGTAGACACATGATCATTGATTGGATCTTGAGTGTCTACCAGCTCACTGAGGTTGTTGGGTTCTTGAGTACTTTGAACTGACTGATTGATATCATCAGTGTGTGCATGTGCCTCAACAAACTCAGTGATGGTTGGGTTAGGTAGGTTGTGAGGGATTATGTAATAGGAGAGATTAGCATCATCTTGATACTGAGTAGAAGGATTGTTTTCAGACAGATATTCATCAGGAGGATATCTTGGAGAATTATCAATTCCTATCTCTTCTACTGAGGCAGTTGAGAACCTGATTGCATCAGTGCTCTCATCAAAGGTAACATGAAATGTTTCCTCAGTCTGCTGTCTCCTTGTGTTGAACACTCTGAAGGCTTTTGAGACAAGTGAGTATCCCAGGAAGTATCCATCATCAGCTTTTGCATCAAATTTTCCTAAGTGATCCTTGTGATTATGAATAAACACAGGACACCCAAAGACATGAAAGTAGCTGATGTCAGGGATTCTTCCTTTGAATAGCTCATATGGGGTTTTCCCATGTCTCTTGACAATTATGGATCTGTTTTGTGTATAACAGGCAGTTTTGACTGCATCAGTCCAAAAATGGTTGGAAAGGACTGATCCACATAGCATTGTCCTAGCAGCTTCAATGAGTGTTCTGTTCTTCCTTTCAGCAACACCATTTTGTTCAGGTGTGTATGGAGAGGAAAAGTTTTGGGAAATACCTTTCTCATCACAGAAACATTCAAGTTCATAATTTTTGAACTCAGTCCCATTGTCAGTTCTAATCTGTTTGACCTTAATGTCATTTTGATTTTCAATGTTCCTGACAAAGGACATGATTGTTTCAGCTGCCTGACTCTTTTTGATCAGGAAGAATACCCAAGTGTATCTAGAGTATTCATCCACTATGACCAGAGTATACTTCTCATGGTTAACAGACCTTGGACTGATAGGTCCAAATAGATCCATATGGAGAAGATGTAGGCAGTTCTTGATGGAAAAGTTGGTTTTGGTTTTAAAGGATGCTCTGTGATGTTTACCTTTTTCACAAGCTGAGCATGGTTTATCCTTTGAAAACACAAGTGATGGTAAGCCAAGGACCTTGTTTTGTTTCACAAGATTGTTTATGTTTTTAAAGTTCAGGTGGGTGAGTCTCTTATGCCAAAGCCAGTTGAGTGTATCAGTGGCCTTAGCAAAGAGACAAGTTCCATCCTGAGTAGGGGTGTAAACGAGCCGAGTCGAGTCGAGTATTGACAAGCTCGAGCTCGGCTCGACATATAATACTCGAGCTCGAAACTCGGCTCGAGCTCGACCGAGCCTCAAAATTTAAGCTCGAGCTCGGCTCGATCACTAAAACTCGAGCTCGAAACTCGACTCGGCTCGGCTCGTATATATCAAAATAAGTTAAACATAACCTTTATTCTTATTTTTAGCATTTTCCTTAAAGAAATTACAATTTGAATTCCAAACTAAAATCACAAAATGGTCAAAACAGTATCTTTTACAGTATCTTTTATCCGGGTCACATAAATGGACAAAATGGTCAAAACTCTATTAAATGAAACCAACAAACAAATACCTGCAAACTAAAATCACAAAAATAATTCATGTCATAAATTCTAATCTGTTAATCAATTTGAGTTGAAAAAAAAAAAAAACAACTCCAAACACAAACACACAAATAGTTCCTAGTTTTCATGCCCAAATTAAACTAATAAAAGCATTACATGTCTTTGTTTTAAATTGGTTTCTTAGACAAACAAAAACAAAAACAAAAACAAATATCTTTGCTTCAATCCACCGAAACCCCACTCATATTTTTATGTCGCACAACAGTGAGAATTAAACAGTAGTACTCCATTCAGCTTTGGCATCACCTCTACCTCTAAGTCTTAGAAGTTAACAATAACCAATGCTTGACATCCTAGATGATGGTGTCGTTTGGTGGCGCGTGTAGTATAGCAAAAGAAAGAGGAGAGTGAGAGGGTCACGTTGGTGGTGGCGGTGTGGTTGTAGGAGTGGCGGTGGTGGTGCTGTGGGGTGTGGCCGGCGGCGGCAAAAAGAGAGAGAGAAGAAGTGGGAGGTTGGAGATGAAGATGAAAATGAGATATAGTTAGGGTTAGGTTTATTAGTATAGTGTAGGTTTTAGAAATTGCAAATAGGTCCTTGTGTTTTATATGAAAGAAAATGAAAAGTAAATATATGTGTAAATAAAGGGTATATATGTAATTTTATTCAAGCTCGTTAAGGCTCGCGAGCTTCACGAGCCGAGTAACTTAGAACTCGAACTCGACTCGACATCTTACACGAGTAGCTCGAGCTCGAGCTCGACTCGTTTAAAATCGAGTCGAATCGAGTATTTTTCGAGTCGATCTCGAGTTGCTCGCGAGTTGTCCCGGCTCGATTACACCCCTAATCCTGAGTCAGACTGGACATGTCTAATACATAAACATCTTGTCTTCTTGGTGCAATGAGGACAATTTCCTTATTTGCAGTGAAGATGGTTCCTTGCTTATCATCAAATTGAACTATGTATTTTGCATCACATAGTTGACTGACACTGATCAGATTATACTTAAGACCATTTACATATGCTATCCTAGTAAAGACAATACCATTGCAGTTTACTGAACCATAACCTTCAGTGAGACATGATGAATTATCAGCAAATATCACTTTGGGTCCTGGTTCTTCTACATATTTGTGCAGACACTCCTTAACACCAGTCATGCTCCTTGAACATCCACTGTCTAGATGCCAAATAGGATCCCTGGCATGCTTCTGCACAAATAGTAAACTGGGTCAGTTCTTTCTAGGACTCCATTTCATGGAGGGTTTGGTATTGTAGGTCTTTATGAAAGTATTAATTGATTCATGGTCAGAGGTTGAGTGGACTGAGCTACCACATGTTTTGCATTTAGTTGTAGGGGTAGCCTCAGTAGTCTGAGAGGATTGTTTCATTCCTCTTCTTGACTGAATGACCTTCTCTTTTCCTGAGGATTTCTGAGTGGAACTTCCACTAGATTCACAGTGTTTGTCATATTGACAATCCTCAGGGTGATGGTCATTGAATCCACACAGAGGGCAGGGTGGAAAAGGCTTGGCCTTTTGCTTCTGTTTCTGCTTAGAATCAGAAGGGTAGTTCAGGCACTGAGCCTTGAGTCCTGAAAAGTTTGACATGACTGAGCATTGTTTATGATCAGAGGTCCTGTGATCTTCCTTTTTGCAAATCATGCAATAAAGGACTCTATAGCAATCATCAGTGAGATGATTTGTATAGTTGCATAGCTCACATCTTTTCAGGGGTTTTGTGGGTTTGGGTTTGGTCTTTGAGGAAGCTGGTTTTTTTTCCTTCTTGGATTGAGAGGGTTTCTCAGAAGATGCAATCTTCTCTCCCAGCTTCCTGACTATTTCAGCCAACTGATCAAATTTTGAGTCAGGGCTTTGGGTTGTTACTTCAGAAGGGACTAAAGTTGATGAGTCATCAGTATTTACTGAGACATCAAGGTTTGCTCTCTTTGGGATGTTTCTTCCCATTCCTGACCTCTCCTTTGGAGAGTGTGGTGAGAAGACCATAGGTGGGAGGCCTAAGTTAGGTGCAGCACCCTGAAGGGTATTTAGTGGAGGAAGTGGAGGGTATGATTCTGATTCAGACTCATTCAAAGACTCAGTGAGTTGTTCAGTGAGTTCAAGCTTACTGAGTTGTTCAGTAAGTCCAAGCATATTTTTCAAAGCCTGACTTTCAGGAAGCAAGATCTTTCCAGTCTCAAAGTTTGGTAACTTACTGACTGGGTTGTCCCTGACTATCTAGTCATTTGACTTGGGAAGTAATTCTTGCTCAAAAGATATGCCAGCTGGAACAAAGTTTCTTTCATTATGACACACAGTTGGATCAACCATAAGAGGGTCAATACCAATGGTTTTCTGAGAGATTAATCCCACAGTGTCAAAAACCTTGGGGTTCTTCTTGGTCCAGCTTTGAATGATAGCCTTTTCTTTGTTAAGTTCAGTTTGAAGGGCTTGGTTTTGTTTCAAAATCTCAGTGTTCTGAATTTGTAGAGTTATTGTTTCTAGTTTGGCTTGCTTAAGTACAAGCAGTTCATCTCTACATTTGTTCAATTCTGACACAATATTGTTATATTTTGAAAACAAGTTAAGCCTTTGTTCCTCAACAAACTTTAAATCAACACAAATATAATTCATGTAAGACTGCCAATCAGAATCATCATCCATAGAAAGTAAAGTATTTACCTTCTTCATGGTGATGTTGACCCACTCTCCATTTCTAGCATGGCATTTTCCCACAGCCAACTGATCCTCTTCAGAAAGTGCCATCAGTGCACTAACTCTTATTTCCTCATCTAAGGAAACCTCTTCATCATCCCAATCATATGCTTCAGCTACTAAAACCTTGTTCTTTGTCTGAATAGGTTTAGATGTTTGAGCAGCCTGAGGCAATATGGGGTTAGTTTCAAGAAGTGCAAGTTTAGCTTTGATATTCCTATATTTTGTTTCAAAATCCTTTTGACCCTTGTTTTGGAATTGTTGGGTGGACTGAAACATTTTAGGTTGAAACTTGCTAGTTCCTGAAAATTTGTAAGAAGGTTCTGAGATAGTTTTAGAATAACAGTTCCTAGCAAAATGACCCTTTTTACCACATTTAAAACATTCAGTGGTCTCATTTGCTTTTGGTTTTGTAAAGTTGGACTGATTTCTTTTGATGAAACGTCTTGAACTAGCAAGGAGTGCCCTTTCTTGGAATTCCAAGTTCAAGTCGTTCAGGTACTCCTCACCAGTCCTTTCATCAATTTCTTCTTCAGAATCCTCTTGAATAACCTGCACAACACCATTAGAATAGAAAGCAGTTGATATGGGTGTAGAGGTTAAGGCCTTTTTGGACTCAAGTGCTTTTGAGTCTGGGTATCTCCTTGAGATCAGGTTGTCTTCATAGACAAACTTCCCATAAATTTCAGGGAGCTCAAGGGTCTGAATGTGGTTAGCATTCCTCAGGCCTTGTGAGAAGTTGAGCCACTTCTCAGGGAGACTGTTGACAAAGCCAACATTTGTCTCATGTTTGGACAATACAACACCATCATTTGATAATTCATTTATCAAAGTCTTGTATCTGGTGTAGGTCTGTGAGAGACTTTCAGAGTCTTTTGCCCTGAAAGTATTATACTCAAGTTTAAGGTCCATGACCCTATTTTCCTTGGTATCTGAGGGACCCTCAAAGCTGTTTACCAAGTCATCCCAAGTTTGCTTGGCTGTTAGACAGTTGATGACTGATTCCATTATATCGTCAGGAAGACATGATATAAGGATGCTTTTCAGGCGTTGGTCTTGATTGACCACCCTCCTCTCATCAATGGTCCATTGGGCCTCAGGCTTATTTAGCCCTGCGGCTGTCTTAGGGACAAATGGGCCATCCCTGATACAGGTGATGTAGTAGGGTTCCATACCAGTAAGATAGCAAATCATATGCTTCTTCCATTTGCTAAATTTCCCAGCTTCAAGTCTGGGTGCAACAGCGGAGTAGCTGCCACCCTTTTTGTCGACTAGCTGGGGTACATTGATATCAGCCATAGTAGGATCTTGGTTTTAAAAACCTAGAGCACTCTTGGTTAGTATAAAAGATTTTATAAACCAGAGGCTCTGATACCACTTGTTGGTCCCTTTACACAATTAGAGTTAACTAGAAAGTTAATCTATTTGTGTTTATGACTAATACAATGTTTAAGATTAATTCTAACAGTTATAAAACGTGAATATAAAAACAACAATATTTTTCAACGTTTAAATTCTTATTATAAATAATTCCAAGAATCTATACCCAAGTGTTTTGCGGAACAAACACTTGGGATTGAATAGACAAGGGTATGGGGTGTCTCCTATCGAAACTCAAGTTTTGCTTGAGTGGTAACAATATACCCACTGAGCTATCTCAGTGAGTTGTATACTCTTTGTAGGAGAGAAGTTCCTTTGTAAAAGTTCAAGACTTTCAATATACAAATCACACTTTAACTTCTCTCCTTTCTGATCTATTTATACACAAGTAATCTAAGTATAAGTGATTAAATATAATACAAGTTGTTGAGGTTGCGTGTCTGACAATTACAAATAGTAATTGTCATTTCCAAGAACCAATAGGAAAGGGCTAATAAGACTTTGGGAGTTGTTGGCTGACACTCCATGACTTTTAGCCGCAATAGGGAAGGTTGGATCTGACAAGAGAAGAGTGTTGGGCTGACACTATTATCTTCTCAGATCTTTTCCCTATTGTTCCCGTCTTTTCTTTAGGCGTTGGTTCCTCAGTCTTTCAATCACTTTGTTGGTTGAGGAGACTGGGGTTCAGTGAGTTCTTGTCCAACACTCACTGAACCATCATCTTCTTCTTTGGCTTAAGTTCTACTCAAGGAGTACCGCCTTCCTGAGTAGTGAATCCTTCTTCTTGAATTCGCCTTAAGCATCCTGAAGATGACTCACTGAGAGGCTGTTCTCTCAGTGACTTGAATTGTTCTCGGTTTAAGTTAACACTTAGTTAATTTGTGTCCAAATCATGTTTGAAGCATTCTTGGGTTTTTCATGACCCAACAAATATGATACATTATTTAATAATTAGCCCATTATGAATATTCACCATATGTCATCTGAGTCCAAACTTGGTGTAATTGTATGTTATTACAAAATGTGCAAGTAATCGCAGTGGTATTCTCTGGGTCCTCTAGGAAAGAAAACTCCCATGATGGGTTTACTATTCTAGTTCTATTTTTCATGGGATCTACTGTAGCCACCCACTTGATGTGACTTTTTGTCCTCCACCCCTCTGGCCCACCCCAGTTTACAGTACAATACAATTTTTTTATTTTCGTGTTTTCTGTCAGTTTTAAGCTTTTGACTTATTAAACTTTATATTTTCTGTTTCATACTTTCAGGTTTATAGTTTTTTAATATAAACAAAATTATAAAAATAAAAAAAATTGAAAAAAGTAAGTGTGTGTGTGTGTTGGGGGGGGGGGGTTTGCCACTTGTAATTTAGGGGGTGGGAATGACCTCTCCCATTTGCCATTTATATAACCTGAAAAGTAAAACATGATTAATTATAATATTGTAAAATATACAGAGATATATCACATATAATAATCAATTGAGTCAAATATATAACATAATACTCTACTAAAGAGCAATATAGTGACATACCTTATGATTTGGCTGGGCCTGCTTGAGATCTGAACTTCAACTTGGATGGATGGTGGTAGGGCCGGCATGGAATAAAGAATGATAAGTGGAAGTATGAAACGTGTGAAGAGAGGATTGTGTGATTAATAATTGTTAATAACTGTTAGTATTTATAATATGAGGATAGCTTGGCTACAATTTTTGTAGCCAATTGGCTACAATTCTTCACAAAATATACACATACAATGAATCAAGGACTCACAGAAAAGAATCAGGGACCTACAAAAAGAATCAGGGACCCACATTTATGATACAAAATTGTAGCCACTTAGGTACAATAAATTGTAGCTAATATCCTTATAATATTATACTAAAGGGTTAGTTTTGTAATTATTTAACCTAATTTAGAAGATTAGAAGATTAGGGTCGGCCTTACAACTTCATTAGCTAAAAAATTAAAACTAGCCGTTATACAAAAAAGTGAGCGCTTTTCGGTCGCCTGACAATGCTTTTTCTCGCTCTAGTAAAACGCCTTGCTTCTTTAGAATCAAAGCGCTTTAGGTCGCTTCACTTCTTCGCTTAAGCGCTCGTTTTTCTCGCTTTTGACTACACTGAAGTAACCTTTCATTGCTAAGCAACAATCCTTCTACTTTGTTGCATTGGAGCATGCAAGATCATTAGTATTTTTCATTATGTTATAAAAGTTGTACTGTAACAATTATATAGCAAACTTTGCCCCCTTCATCCATATTGAACAACACAAGATATGATATGCCAAATATATACACTTGTTTCAGCATGCAACTTATCACCCTTGGGTGTCGATATCAACCCAAATATGTGAAAGTAATGTGTCTGTAGGCGAGCATAAGTACAGACGTCAGACATGTGTGCTAGTGTGAGAAATATGTTTAAAAATGTTCTAAAAAGATTCATTTCAGTAATCACAAACACTAAGAGAGTACACAATGTCCAATCTACAAATATTATATTTGAAAGAAGTAAACATATCATCCATAAGTAAATATCACTTATTTACAAAAAATGTTTCGGTTAATAAAAAATGCAACAAAAGCCACATTTCGAGTTTCCGGCTATTACAGACAGGAGTCCCTGCCAAATCAATGTTTATTTACAAAAAAAACTACGTTTATATCAATTCTACATCACGTAAACTCGTGCACACGAGCCTGGTATCTAAACAACGATGATGCATGAGTCGGATTGAATAGCATAGCTCATAGCTAAAAGTTTAGAATGCATAACCAAAACCATGTGGTGGAGATTGCATTTGGTTGGGTCATTTGGGTGTGTGAGGGCTTTTTGATCCTGAATCTAAGCCAGCATCATCGTTTTGGGGAGGGTCACTATACCTGCGGCTGTGACCACCGGACCCAAACCTAGAGTCTAGCCGCGAGGGATCGTTGGCAGCAGAATCAAAAGCAAATCTCCAGTCATCACCTGTTGATTCTCCGTTAATTCTTAGATTATCTGTTGATGTCAGATCATATGATCAACCTTATATTTGGAACAAGAGGGAGAACAGAAAAGTTTATATTCTCAACTGGATAAAGGAAAAGTAAGTAATAGATCCTTCTCATGTAAGTAGAGGTGGCAATATTGACCCTTTTACTTATGAATGGGTTGATTCGGGTAACGTTCTATCTCTAATGAGTCTAATATGGGTAAACAAAAAGCAGCTTATAAGGAAACAGGTCAAACGTTGCCCGAAGTGTATGCAGCCTACTAAATGGTTTTATTCACTACATTATTGTTTGATTGTAATAAGAATATATCATACTTATATGTAACACGGTGTTCCGGATCTTCTGGGCCCCTTTTGAAGTGTATAAAAAAGTATGTGTTTAACTCTAACCCGTTTTGACCCACATATATGCAAGACAGATGAGGCAAGTTTCAGGATTAATAATACCTGCAGGGTTACCATTTGACATAGTTGAAGGCGCAACTGCTTGATTATCATGATGACCGAGTTGCCTGGCAAGTTCAGAGAGCAAAGAGTATTGTCTCTGACCTTTCTCTCTTTTACGCTTCACATTACTATCCTCTTGAAGAAATTCTTCAATCATCAACGTACTTTGGGAACTATGAAACAGTAAAACAGAAGTAATGAATTTCCTTTTACATATAATCAAGGCAAGAAGAAAGGTAGATTAACCAGTTATTATTGCATGTGTATGCAGAATGAGTAAAGCGCATATGCTGACCTTACAGAAATGTACAGCTTATTCAGCATTTCTTCTTTAGCTTTTTCTACTTGGCAAAGAACAACAGCCTGCACAATACAACAAAATGGGAAGCTTAAATAAACATTGGTTGGATCACAGACAATGATCATGGATTTGGAAAGATAAAGAAATACCTTGGGAACATTTGCTGCGAGGCTGTTCAAAACAGCCTCACAATAACCACGTACTTCTTGAGCCATCCACCGAAGTTCTTCCTCTGGATCTGCAGGCTTTCTGGGCGCTGTATCCTAACATTCTCATGTAACTTTAGTTTAGAAATTAACAAGTATGTAATCAGTTTCTATTCTTTGAAAAACAGATTCTGCTTTTTTATCTTTCTTATTATTCAGGGGTTACATATTCAATGTCATACCAACTACAATAAAACTGATTATTATGAGAAATAAAACTATATAAACCTTCACTTACCGAGCCTAAGACCTGTACTCATATTGTACAACACGGCTATCCTTTTTTCACACAGAAAAAAGTATTTTGGTCATTTTAACTATTAATTCCTTAAATTATCAGATTTTTCAGACACTTAAATATCTGACTATCTTATTATCACAGCTGCACATTCTCAAAACTATCATTTTACAGGCCACTTTGTTAGAGCTAATTATCTCAACTAAATTTATGTTATCACATAATCAATATCAGAATATGAATCCAAACACCAACCTAATCATTGAACTAATTATCTTTTTAAGATGCAACATATAATTGAGTTTATGTCAAAATACTAATAAATCATAATACTCAGTTACTCACAAGTGACACGTCTGGTTGACTTTGCTGAATGGATGGACCGTCTTCTTTTGTAACTACTTGATCCTCTTTGTCACCGGTTATGGATTTTAATTTGTTTAACCACTCAGCTTTTTCTGCAGCAGTCTCAGCCTTCAACACAACAGTGCTGTGAGCTGTAGAACCAATTAAACCTTTCAACATCGTCTTATATGAAACCTTGCTTGTTATCTTGAACACTAGGCTGGGCACCCTTTCTTCTCCTTTTGAACTCTTAGAACTTTTGGACTGGGAAGCTTCTTCTTCAATTTCATGTATATTAGATTCCTAAGGCATAAAAACACAGTACGTTTAGCAACAAACATCTTCAATTAAGCATTAACTGAAGATCAAGCGTAAAGGATAGTAGAAAATCATCAAGTTAAATTTGAAATCCCTCTTAAGGTCCAAGCTGCAGAGGAATATGTAACCCATACCTCTAAATTAATGACACCACGAAAATATTTATCTTCTTGTTTCTTAGTGTATCCAAGCTGTACAGGAATACGTAACCCATTTGAGTCCAACAAAGAAACTGTTTTGTTAAGACGATTGTAAAAGATATAAATTTGACACTTTGTTTAGCAACTCAAAGTGTCATAATGTACCTACAAACAATACCATTCTGATGATGTTACTAACCTTCCCAGTTTTCTCATTTAAAACAAACCATCTCCTACTCCATCCATTAGTTTTTGTACTTTTCTTTAATAAGAATCCTGCAACGCAAAACATATGCAACAATAGTGAGTGTGTAGTATGTCAGATACTTGGTGGATGTCAGCCCCAACTCATCACACAAGACTGGCTGCATTAAAGGATTTCACAAACATTATATATGAAACAATAATCATGTTCTCAATAAACAACGTTTAGGATAAATATATCCTGGAAAATAAGTAAAAATGTGAGAAATATTTAAAAACCTGCCACAATCTCCCCCGCAGGTCCTGAGATCTTTAAGGCAGGCGCCTCTCGCACATCCTTATCTTTTTTTGTTTCTTTTAGTAGGTTCAATTTTAAGGTCCGCCCACGTTCTTTCCCACCATTTTGAGGACTAGTCGCCTAAGTACAAAAAAGAAGTTTAAAGTAAATAAATCACAGGTTATTGGTAAGGAAATTTATAACTTTAAAGTATGTTGATCATGCAATTAATGTTGATTTGATGTACTCCATTATGTAAATGTGGCTCAGCATCAACGTCCTTCTTGGAAGAATTTATTTTAGCATCTTCCTCTCGTTTCTGCTTATCCATCCTGGCATGAATATGAGAATGTCTTGTTATATAGGAAAACATAATCTAAATAAACAATTAAAAAACTGCATAAGTCCATTTAAAATTTAGAACAGTTAAATGATCGATATCTTGTGTCATTCACATGTTACAACATGCTAAGACTTATTATTGTGAGTACTGAGCACACCTTTTCTGCACCAGATGATTGAAGTGTTTTGGTTGGATGAACACACACTCCATGTCAACAAGTGCAGCCACCATGATCTTAGCTTCATTCTTAAACCCCTCCAGGGCAGCAGTTGCTATTGACACAACCTAGTTGAATATTAAGCAACAAAAGTATAATGTTAAAGCACAAAAAAAGGGTTCACTAGGAATATCATATTAAATTGCAGGTAATATAGATGTGCACCTCTCTCTTGAATGGAGGATATCTTCCTAGGCCTGGTGTAGCATTTGCTGATGCTGAAACTGCATCCACAAGCACACGATGAACCTGTGTATAATCAAGTCTCATTAAAGCAAGTTATATAGCAGAAGGAAAAAAAACAAAATGTAACTAATATAGATAAACAAAAAGAAAGATAAAATGAGTGAATTTACCTCATCTACACAAAGGTGTGATGGTTCTTTTGCCATTTCTAGTATACTTCTTATT
Organism: Artemisia tridentata subsp. tridentata; assembly: GCA_021014915.2. Taxonomy (NCBI): domain Eukaryota; kingdom Viridiplantae; phylum Streptophyta; class Magnoliopsida; order Asterales; family Asteraceae; genus Artemisia; species Artemisia tridentata. Next base: position 229,851,081 of record CP139508.1, on the reverse strand, counting down.
AAAATCCGCAGCCCTTTCTCTGGAGAAATAAGATAAGGTTGGTAACCATCCGCTTCAAGCACAACCTGATAAAAATTCCGCAGTTATCATGTAGTGATGGAAATAATTTTGAGTGAAATAAATGAAGATAATCATACCCTCTTAACATTATTCAAGTCGAAATGTTTGTCTAGAGGAAGCTGCTTGATCCTATTTGGAAAATTACCATCAAAACTTGCAACAACTTTCCACCCACTTCCCTGTAAAAAGTCACCCGCATAACTAAACGAAAGTGCTAAATGATTGAAGCTGAATGAAAACCGATGGGTAAGTGTCCCCGTATGAAACGTCTTATTAACCGAAATTTACCACTTTATTACTATAAACCATTTTAAACTAAGTTTTGTCTGATAACATTGAACAATTGGTGCTAAATGACCCATCACATTATGATTACTACCTGTATTAAGCTAGCCGCACACTCTGTCATGATATGAAGCCAAAAATTTGAAAAAGGTGGGTATATGTAGGTTGGCAAGGATACCATTTATTTGTAACTATATGTAAACATAAAATAGCTGTAACACGGATGTTTTTTTTTCGCTTGGAACATAACACTTGTAACTTGGGCAATATTACATGAAATATTATGTGACATATTATATGCCATGAACAAATAATAAACCAATAAGAACTTGGAAATTCTGTGTTAACTGCTTAATGTTAAGACCCTTTACTTACATTGCCTGCACATCTGTATTGTAAAATAGGGGTCAAAATTTGTTTTTTCTTGTCTGTAGGTTATTGCGGAGATGTATGAATTCTTAAGTAACAGATAATGGAAATTAGTTTGTTTAAATCATGTCCAACTTGTATGGAAACTTTTGTGAAGTTAATTCACAACAGACAGTAGAAAATCAAAGCTACTAAAAATCTAAGTTATTCATACTGTGCATATGTAGCTTCTAGTACTTCGTTTCAAATGCTCACCTCCCCGCTAGATATATGTTGAAGAAATTTGTCCTCGAATTCGCGGCAAAGCTGTAAAGCCAAAGCCCTTGTACCTTCAGAACCACGGACCATTGATTCTCCAAGCCTTACCAACTCATCCTGCACAACTTGAGATTTACCTTGAAGCCTGTACAAGTTTTAAAGGAAAATAAAATTGATTTTGAAGGCCTAACAGAAATGAAACAAAAAGGGAGTATATGTGAAGATGATAATGCAACTACGGTATTAGCTATATAATCAAACTATAATCAAAGAGCATTTGTCTGATTACAACTAAGCTCCATATATTTGGTCATTTCCTACATATTGTGAAACTCGCATGTAAATAAAAATACACAGAAACATCAAGAAAAAGATATTGTGATCCATCACCAACTACAAAATACTTAAAATAGGAGAGGCTAATATATGGTACAGCAGTAAACATTTCAAGAAACATGTAAAATATTTAACAGATAAACAACGGTGAAAAGACAGAGAGCTGAATCGTCCATCTTACCCTGATAGAAGACTTGAAAGCCTAATTTTCATACGGCTACGCATTTGATCAGAAAGGGTTGCCACCAAGGCTATTCTACCAAGCTTACTCTGAGGAGCTCCTGGGAGCAAAGTTTTAAAACTTTCACTTTCAGCTAGCCAGGAAATTTCTAATGAGTTATCAGATCCCGACGGTGCTGAAGCGATGGACACCGATTGACCAATTAGAGCAACCCATGGGATATCAATTGTGCTCTCTGGTCCTTGACCTAACAGAAGTGCTTGAGTAGCTGCAAGGACTTTGGGATCTGATGAAACTTGATCTATTTTTGTGACCACACCAACAGTTCTTGTAGCTACAGTAACCAAAAATATGTTTACAATTGAAGGATTTATGAAAGATAGAGTATAACTTAGACAAAATTTTGTAGTACTAAACTTGTGAACACTAAACTCACATTCTCTATCATATTGCTTTGCAATTCTAAGTGCCTTAGCAGAGGAAATTTCTGGTGCCTCAGCAGCTGGTATTATAACCAGCAGTATTGCATCATTGTGTTGGGCATATCCCTTCTGCAAGAACACTAGCTATTAAAATACGAGTAAATTGCATTCTTACTGAGAAAAAAAATACCGGTATAATTAGAATGAAAGCAACTCACCAGTGAATCATTTGGTTTTCCTTTATCGACTCCAGGCAAATCAACCAACTTCAAAGGAGGTGCTATGATATGAATCCATAGATTAATATTAGCTAAGTACCAACACAGGGTAGATATATGAGGGAAGCAGTTTATAACATCAAATTCCAGTATTTAAAATTGCATGTTGAAGTGTATCATCATATCAAAGAATGTGATTCAACAAAAATCTAACTTTGAGGAAAGCAGGAGTGGAGTGTAATTCATCCAAATATATGTTTCCGCTTATTAATAACTGTTTTTTTAATAATTATGTATGACTCCATCTACCAACTACAGGAATTTTTTTTATATAACTCCACGGAGTGCTTGTCAAAGCATCCTAGACTCACCTGTACTCGTTCGAAGTTTCATATATATCTCCTCACGACTCTTGCTTGTTGTTTTACTGAGTTTATCCTGTAAAGAACGCCGAAGAGAACCTATAATTGAACAGAAGGAGGCCAATTACAATCAATATCACTATGATATCAACCTACATATTTAGAGAAAAATGTATCTGCATGAGTCTCGTTTCTTATAACTAAACAAGCGACGTTAAGTATGATATAAGGACTCACTTGCAGACACAGGTTGGGATTTATTATCAATTTGCAATATAACTGATTTGCTGCTTAAGTTACCATCCCTCTTTAAGTCTATGCATATAGGTGCACGAGTTGCACCACCTTCACCAGTAGGCTGCGCAAATAATTCCAAACGGGAAGCGAATGATCAATCAGAATTAGATACTTGATTATGTACTAAAAGTTACAGTTCCACATTTGTTCAAATGATGCAATAACGAATTGTATCAAAGAAGCCACTGACGAGTGCAAAACAATGTTAAGTTACTATAGTGTAGGTGTAAATCATAAACTGTTTACAAAAATACATATACTGCAAATTATTGAATAAACCGTATGGGAACTAAAAAGAATCAATGTCTTACCAGGGCAGGATGTCCAATCAAGCTATTCAGTACTGCTGATTTACCTGCACCCTGAGCAAGTTGTACATGGTCCATAGTTAGAAACTTGATAATATTACTAGAAGATCTAGTTAGAATTTATAGTGTTAATCAATTTTCATGGTTTAAGGGATAAGTAGATAAGATGCCACCAGAACTTGATATAAACAAAGAAATTTTGCTACCGAAAACAACAACATAATGAAGTTACATAAATATTTCCTCCCAACTCTTGGATTACTAAATAGTAATGGCATGTATACCAATATTAACCAATTATCAGCATAACAGAGGCATGAAATTGTGGTAGCAACAGTCGCATTTGCAAACCAATGGGGGTGACCCAGTGGTAAGGGCTTAGCCTCTCAGGACGAAAGTGCCTAGAGGTCTTGGGTTCGAACCCTGGGGAGAAAATTAATCCCCCATTGGCCACGGAGGTTCACTTGCACCGACTCCGGGCTATCCAAAAGGGTAGTCGCCCTGGGATTAGTCGGCTCGCAATGTCGAGTCGGAAACCCAGGTATACCCAAAAAAAAAAAAACAGTCGCATTTGCATCAAGCAGCAAGGAAAAGAGTAACAAGAACACGGTAGCCATAGGTAAGACAGACGAATTCTTTTGAACATATGTTGTACTAGCCAATATAGACGAATTCTTCTATATAGTACGTGTCTTAAAGCATAGCAATGTCAAACTTATGCTTGTGGCCATATATTTTTGTGACAGCCTCGTAATACAACCTCTATATATATATAGTGTACGGCAATTTCAAACTTTTACTATGGCCATCTGATGCATGGAAATTGAGCAAGGTATCCTAACACATGCTACGTGAAACTTAGAACTCACAAACCAAAGCTTACAGCTCTATACTGTAACAACTAAGTAACAGCATATCAGGTGCCACATCATCTTTTGTACGTAGTAACAACTAATGTCGATAAAATATATGCTAAACAAAAGAGTAAGCCAATGATCTACAATGACACCTACTACATTACGCAAACAATACACTCAAATTACGAATGACAACACAATCAGATCAATAAGTTTCGTATTAGACGGACATACAGTATTTCCTAAAGCAACAACGTTCAAAAACGTCGAAATACATCTAGAATCATCATCGTCAATATCTTCGTCATTAAGCATATCAACAGCCTGTCTCATCGAATCCGAGAGGTGTACTAATTCTTCCATCGCTTCCATTTTTATATCTATCAGCTCAAATTATCAAAATGTAAACGAAATCACGCGTAAATATGAAATTTACGCGAATGAAATAAAAAAATGGAAGAAAGTGAGACGTATAATAATTTATGATTTGTGTGTGTGTTTAGTGTGCGTTTGTTGGAGATGAAACGGTTATACTGAAAATGGAGCTGGTATTGTTTTTAGAGCGATGTTTTTTGTAAAAAGAGTAACCAGGATCTCTAATCCCAATTATTGTATTATCGTGGTAAATAGGGTCGGTTGAAAGAGTTTAAAATCAGAATGTCAATTATTATTGAATATACAAGGAGTTTATGCATGTCTAAATGCCTTAAGTATTGCTCTTTGGGCTAAGTTTAGCAATTATCTTGTTTTTATAACGGAAAAAACAACATGCTTTGTTCATTTTACAAACGGCACAAAAATCTGCTGGTTTACAAAAGATATATATGTATATAAATTAGTTTTTTTTATTACTTGTGTTAAATATAAAAGGATTACTAAAAGAGTTAGAGTTATTTTACAAACCATAAAAAACTCATATACCAAGGGACAACTCCAAACCATTTATTTAAATTTGATCAATGACTGAGATCAAACCACTTACTACTAAGAAAATACACAGAGGGGCATTTTTGTAAAATTACAACAACAACAAAAACCACTAACCGCGATCATTTCCTCTCATAACTCCTCTCACCAAACACACACTAAAAACACACACTACTCACAAAAAAAAAGATCAAAATCTAGCCCTAAAAACACGCCAGATCTACAATCTCACCGGAAAAAATGGAAGAAAGTGACGGAGAAGATACTATACTAAAACAATACACTCCAAGCAAACCTTCAAAGGAATCTCCGACGAAAAAGAAGGATAAAAAAAGGGTTAAAAAACCGATTTCAGGTATACTGATACATTTTAAACAACTATTTTACTATCTGTTACTATCATATGTGTTTAAATAATGATGCGTACTGTTTATAGAGATTATATTGAAGTTGTTATGATTTTACACTGATTAATGGATGTTTATGGAAGTTATTATGATTTTGTGAAGAAAAACGTGACTAGAAATTAGGTTTTCAAAGTTTATAGATAGATTCAGTTGAAGATATTGAGATAAAAATACAGATTAGAAGCCTTTATTGAAGGCGTCTTCTGCGGCAAAGCCGAAAGGCTTAGCTGCAGAAGACGCCTTCGACTTCGCCGAAGGCATCGGCTGTGGCTTAGCCGCAGAAGATGCGTTCGGCTTAGGCGTAGGCCGCCTTCGGCATATACAAAGGCGTAGGATGCGGCTTACACCTTTGGAATAGATGAAGACGTAGGATGCTGCTTAGCCGAAGGCTTAGCCGAATCCTACGCCTTTGGTTTGGATGAAGGGGTAGGCTGCCGCTAAGCCTTTGGCTTAGATGTAGAAGATGACTTCGGCTTAATGGCGTAGACACAGCGTTTCTAATTTTGTTTGGCTTGAAATCTATATCACATATGATATAGCAAAACATTCACTTATAGATAGATTCAGTTGATATTGTTTTTATTCTTTATCACATATGATATAGTAAAGGTTTATCAAAACAAAAAGCCCGCAACAAAAGATTTGGCTTAGCCACAGGAAAAATAAGCATATGTAATGTAATTGTATATCAAATATGAAAATAGTAATCAATTTAAACTATAATCAAACCCTTGACTTAGCCGCAGCGATAGCCTTCGGCTTTTTGCCGAAGGCTATCGCTGCGGCTAGGGATGAGCTCGGGACCAATCCCGTCCCGATCCCGTCCCGAATTGATGCTCCCGAGTTTTTCCCGGGCATGAAAGGTGTGTCCCGGTACCGTACCGAACGGGATTTCGGTACCAGTTCCGGGATTCGGTACCGGAAAATCGGTACGTATCGGGTTATTCCCGTTTTAGTTTAGATAAAAGTAGGGATGGAGGAAATATAAATTGTGAAAAGCAGCAACCAAATAAAGGTGTTACATTATCTATATAAACAACAGTTACTAGATCACGTCAAATACATCCCTCAAAAAGCATCGCTATTGTCTCACAAATACATAAAATCAATTGTGTCATTTTCCTACATAAAATCAATGTGAATCAAAACCAAATTAGTTAACATCATACTCTTGTATATAAAGCAAAACCAGATTACTGATTCATATTTTGATCAGTGAATCATAAATATGATTAAAAAACAATGCAAGCATGCAACAGTAATCTTAATTCTTTGAATAAATCGATAAAGGACTTGAGCGACTTTCAATCTGTTGGACCCGTTACCCTTTTACCAAAAATCTGTTCATGCGACTTGTTTGAGATAAAATAGGATTTAAACAACTCATAAGCAGATGGATAAAAAATTCCACATCTAGAAAACAAAAATTTCGGATTATATTTTACTCGATGAATAATGATTCAAAGAAAAACAAAATTAAACATCAAATCGATTAATATTGAATAATTATTATATCTATTGGATCCCGTGTTATACTATATACCATTGAATATAATGTCAAATATGATTCAAACTCGTTATTTCCACCACTCGATGAATACTTCATCTTGCTAATAGCCATTATATTTACATACTTCATCTTGCTACAGTGATATAGTGATATATGTTAAAAAGAAAAATAAAATTAAACATACCTCCATACTTTTTCAATGATAAAGATTGAGATGACTTGTGTGATAGATAATAAATTAGGGTTTAATTTTTTGGAAGATTTTGTGAAAGAACTGTGGTTGTTATTTGTTAGTAACAGTAGGGTTTTTTTTTTTTACCTTTGGTTTGCTTGTTGCATGGAACAAATGGGTGTTTGGATAACACAATTCATTAAAAAACATGGACTATTCTAATTTCGGTACCAAATCGGGATTTCACGAATAATTCCCGTCCCGATCCCGAAATGTCCCGAATTTTTTTTGGCCTTATTTAGTAGTCCCAGTACCGTACCGTATATCGGGACTCGATACGGTTTCGGTACGGTACCGGTACGGTTCCGGTTCGGTTTCGGGATTCGGTTCGATATGCTCATCCCTAGCTGCGGCTAAGCCTTCGACAAAAGAAACTGATGATGTATGATAGTTGGTCTGCTTGTACATAATTATTAAAAATATGTGTTTTAAAAATGTAGATGATAAAGATAAAGCAAAGGAAACTGATAATGTGGACAAAGTTATATCTTCATTTCCGTTCTTAAAGACATCCACTAGATCAAAGGAAGCTGATGAAGGTACATTTTTTGCTTTTATATATCAGAACTAATAGAATGTATAAGAAAATGATGTGTACTGAATACATAAAGCATTAAATCACATGTGATAAAATATAAAAAAATTATGCAGGACATACAAAAACAGTTGCCGAGAGGATAATAAAAAAAAAGAAGGAAGATAAGAATAAAAAGATGGATGAGGCAAAAAAGAAAAAGGATGAGCTACAAGCAAATAAAAAGGCAGAAGAGCAAGAAAAAAAGAGCAAGGCATAGGAGCTTGAAAAGAAATTACCTAAAAAAGAAGAACTAGAACTTGTTGTGAGAGAAAAAAGGACAAGAGTAAAGCAAAAATGCAGATCTAGAGTAAAAAAAAAAACATGATCAAAAAAAGAAAAGAAGCTGAAATACCTGGCACACCTACTAAGAGATTCACAAAAAAAAAAAAAAAAAAAAAAAAAAAAAAAAAAAAAAAATGAAGATGAAGATGGTTATCAGGGAAGCGAAGAGGAGGAGGAGGATAAGGTGATCTATGAAGGAAGTGAAACAGAAGAGATTAGAGGAAGTGAAAAAACAAACCAAAAAAAGAAAGATGGAAGCTGTTGAAGAAGAGGATTAAGAGGAGGAGGAGATTGTTAAGGTGAAACTTGAAAAAATGAAAAAAACAAAAAGGAAAAAAAGCAAAAAAAAAACCAATAAAAAAGGTGATATATCCAAGCTGCAAAACCAGATCATCACCAAAAGCTATGTATGATGCCATGGTTGGTTTAGTAGACGCAAGAAAGAAATGTTTGAAAGATATTGGTTTCGAGAGATTCATTAACTTTCCCATAACTGAACTTCCTGGTGCTTTGGTATACCACATGATTGATAAATTCCATCCACCAAGCATGGAATTAAGATTAGAGATAGGATCAATAAAGGTAACAAGGCAAAAAATAAATGATATGCTAGGTGTGACGATGGAAACAAAGAAATTAGAAGATCTAGAAGAAAGAGACCCTGATGATCCTTTCATAGAAGAATGGGAAAACCAATATTCTCATCTAGGAAAAATCACACCACCTGCAATATCTATGGAGATATCGAGCACATTTGATGCTGATTTCATATTCACAATAAACTTCTTGAGTCTCTTTGCTAGCACCATAGGAATACTAGATAATGGAGGAAAGGTGCTACCAACAGTGCTAAAACATGTGAGAGGAGATGATGATATTTCAGATATTGACTGGTGTGGTTACATATTGGATAGCTTACAAACAAGTAAGCATAATTGGGAAAAGGTGAAGATGGGCGACTACTATTATGGGCCAATAACCTTCTTATGTGTAAGTTATTTTACATGTTTCTATAAATTTGTCAAATGTGATTCAATATCATACAAATATTATAATCTAACACAAATTTATTTTTTGTATAAAAAAGCTGCTCTACTTGGACTCAACAAACTACCCAAGGTTTCCAGTTATGCGTCATCGTCCAGCAATGAGAAGTTGGAACACTCAGGCAATGAGAAAGAGGATAGGAATGGAAACGAAAGACAAATGCTTGGGGAAGCTAGAACATCACGGAGAATATGATCCAGAGGAAGAACAAACTGGTCTGAATTTATACAAGGGAGCTGATATTTACTATGAACCATTGCCTCCTAAAAGATCAGAAACAAGAGAGGTTACTTTTAACTTTATTCTGATTGTCTTATAAATTGATGTGATAAAAAAAGTATGTTTAAAAGGTTTCTGAAACAAAACCTTCGGCTTAGCCTGCGGCATAGCCTTCGGCTTTAGCCGAAGGCTATGCCTGCGGCTAAGCCTACGGCTTTAGCCGGAGGCTATGCCTGCGGCTAAGCCTTTGGCATGCTAAGATTCAGCTATGCCAGCAAAAATCACATATGATTTTAAATAAGATCTAAATTTGTTTGAATAATCATATATGATATTTTTGAAAATCATATATGATACTTCAAATGTTTTTTTAAAATAGAAAATATCACATATGATTTTGAATAAGATTTAAATTTGTTTCAAAAATCATATATGATAATTTTTGAAAATCATATATGATGTAACACCCCCTAAATTTCAACTTAACAGCGGAAGACTAATTGGGGTATTACTTAAAGGATCACAGTCATAATCATAGAAAATGACTCAAAAGAGGCGTTTTGAAAGTTATTATCATTCACTTAATAATTCAAGTACAAAAGGATTCCATAGTTTAGTATCTCATAAGAGATATAATAGTTTGAAATGAATGATAGAAATTATTTGACACCAAAAAACTTCAATTTATTGCCCACTCCTTGCCTCAAATGCTCCATTAGTTACCTGAGATAAACATGCTAAAAGTCAACAAAATTGTTGAGTGAATCCATAGTGTTTGTATATAATAATCAGTTTGAACACAAGTCTCAATTTGTATAATTGTATAGAAACACAATCATAGCAGAAACAGTAATATTGCAGTTCGGTATATTGCCCTAAGTCTCATGACACACAAACGTTAACGAGTATCATAGAAATGATATAAGTAAAATACACCATCGAAATGGTGTAAGTATGAGGCCCTCGTGTAGGAGATTGCCATCTTCCTATTTCCTTCAAATAAAGTGTATTTGACTAGTCCGGCTAGCAACTAAGGCTATCCATCCGGCTAGTTCAAATAGGCGGTCAGCCTCCAATAGATCTATTCACTATATTCGCTTTTACTCGCAAGTGATTAATGGTTCACGATGTGAGGGGATTTTGGCAATAGTGGTAACTTAGGCAATATCAATCAGGTATAGCATACAGAAAATACTTGTGTTCTGTTTTGTAGCATGTATCTCCCCACGAGTTGGAAATATAAAATATAAAAGTGGGACTATGAGCTCACCTCGGCTGTAGTTGACAAGATAATGTGACGTCAAAAGTAATATGAGAACGGCTCCAACACACGACCTGAATAATAGAGAAGTATGAGATTTCGATAGTTTAAGCTTGCCTTGACGCGAAATAATGATTATGGAAATAGTATTGGATAACAAAATGGTTTGTGGCGAGGATGGATGATATGCTTAAAATGCTTAAAGTTCAAAAATAATATTATATATAATATTATCTTGTTTTTATGTTTATTGAATCCGTAGATATCGTCTCTTCAAAAGTTGATGGATGATAAGTTATGTTATAGTGAAAAGTTTCGTTATATATATATATATATATATATATATATATATATATATATATATATATATATATATATATATATATATATATATATATATATATATATATATATATATACGTATTGTCTTTTAAACAATTCTTACGAAATGTATAAATGCCTTTTTAGGATAAAAATGTATAAAACATTTAGTGTGAATATATATAGATTAAAGTTACTGAATGATCCTTCAAGTTATATGAAATTTACACTTTTAACCCTAACGGTGAAACTTTTACATTTTTAGTCCAAAGTTATATTATATTTACATTTTTGGTCTATATTATCCAAATATGACATTTAAACACTCATGGTTACTAAATATTCATTTCCTACCCTTAAATTATCAAAATGACAGTTTTGACACTAATTCATGTGAAAGTTACACTTTTAACCATTTGGCATAATATTTACATTTATAGTCCAAAAATCACAAATCTTAGAGTTTAACATTTTCGATTATTACATAAGTTTCAAACAGCCTATTTAGGTTTATTAAACAGCTTATTACATGAAAAGAGCTTATTTTTAAGTTATTGGGCCTTAAGGAATTAAAACAGGCCCGTTAACATTTTTAAGGGTCCAATGGGTTTTAATTCAATTGGGCTTGATTATGGGCTTAAAATAGGTCACTTTTAACTTATCAAATCTGCTTATGGACTGCTTATTTGCAAAGTGCTTATTTTGAGCTTAGTGGGCTTTAAGGCCCACTTGATAACATTTAAGAATTTAAAAACTGTTTCGAGGGTCTTAGCTTATAGGCTCGATAAGGTAGTTCATGAGCTTTATAGGGAGCTTATTGACACAGCTTATTAGTAGAATTGGGCTGGGCTGTTAGCTCGATGGGTTACACGTTTAGAAATGGTTTTATGGCTCGATTTCTAGTCGACATAGTCAAGTGGTCCATTTTAATTATATGACATTTTTATGTTCGATGTTCAACATGGTTACAAAATAGGTCTTGAAAACTCATTAAGTGTTGGTATATGTTATAAATGTTTATATCACTTCATGTATAGCCATCCAAAGATTTAGGATGCCAAATTTATAAATAAAATGGATAACGAGAGATCAAAATATATATGTAGAAAGCTAGTACAGGTTCTCGAATGAAATATATATGTGCATGAACCATGAAAAATTATGTGTATGTATAGAAAAGATGTCGAAGGACTTAATATACCAACAAAGGGTGGTTAGTGATGCGTGGGATTGCGCCCTCGCAGTAGGTTTTATCTCTCAAGGGTTCTCAAGAGGCTTGCAATCCCCATCAGGCAGTGTACCTGACCGTTGTAGTATAGTAAAGTGGCAAGTACCGGGGGATTGATCGTTCAACTCAAAGAATAGTGTTCGTTAGGATTGAAATTATTCTAACTAGGTCTAGAGGTGATGGATGATTCTTTTTGTATTTTTATATTTTATGGAAAGCAAGTAAAAATCTCGTGTTTTGGAAGAAGGGGCGGAATTAGTTGCTAATCAACTAACCCAAAAGCTACTAACTAAACTAATATGCAAGAAAAGTAAACTAGGGTTCTACAAGGGAAGTGAAGCATGTCTACCTATGATATGTTACTCCTTGCTAGCTATCCAATTCTACCTATTGAATTGTCACACCTTGTTTTAATTGACGGGTTGTATTCCTTAATACCAATCGTGGGGGTGTGTACGATCTTCCCCAACTCTATAAGCTCCTACTTCACTCCTATGTCGAGCCGGCTAAGAAGCTCCTAACATGGGATCACTAGAATTCGCTTATGCATTAAATACAACCAATTAACCTTAGTACACCTTGGTTCATGCTTCTTAAGACGTTCAAGCAAGTTACCGTATAGGAGGTTAGCCAGTTTTCTTAAGCCTAACATCGATATCACCCAATCAAACAAGAGACAATAGGAAGCATGAATTATAAACTAATTCAACTAGATCTATTGAAGTTGTCACGCCCTAATTGATGGAAATGGACACACACATCAACAAGAAATCAATAAGATCTAATTAGTTATACACAAGTTTCACACAATCATAGGTAAACACTAGGTGATTTAATAAAACATAATCAATGAAGAACAAGCAACAATAATAATGGAAGACATAATTAAGATAGAATCAACACACCATTACAAGATGTTTATGGAGTGATTAAGACCTTCTAAGTTGCTGGAAAAATACCTACCTAAACCCTAGAATCGGACTTAGGGTTTAGGGCTTACAAAAAGTGAAGTTATGATGTTGTATTTATAGGCAATATTTCTGTCGGCAAGGCTTGACGGCCTTCTTGACGCCGTCTCCCTTTAAACTCCAAAAATACGTTCTGGCCTATCAAGGCTTGACGCTGTCAGGCTTGGTCTTGACGCTGTCAGGCTTGTTCTTGACGCTGTCAGGCTTGGGCTTGACGCCGTCACAGGTACTATTCCAGCAGATTTAGAGACTTTGTCGTTTTCTTCACTTTTATGCTCCAAAAACGTCCAAAATGCTTCCTTTTCCAAATTTCATCTCCAAAGTACCTAAAATGACAAAAGGAACGATTTAGGGCAATATTTGATCAAATAAATACGATTTAGGGCTTAAATGACCCCCTAAAAGCGGTACACTTTTCGCTTCATCAAATACCCTTACACTTGAGATTTGCTTGTCCTCAAGCAAATGCGCTTTTATTCTAATCAAAATACAAGTTAGGGGTCATTTAACGCTAATATAAAAGTAATTACAACAAATAGTCGTTCCACTTTAATCATAATAAGAACGGAGATTACAAACTAGCACCTCACAAGTAGTGTTTAGATACTCACATCTCTCAGGTGTCATAAAAGTATATCTCATAAATGAAAATGGATAATATCTCTCACTACCTGTCATAGCAAATAGATTACCATAGGCTTGGGAAATGATCAAAAACCTCCTCCACTAGGCGTAAGCACCAAAGATAAACTATCAAAGAGGGCTTTTAAACGGGTTATAACGTTAGGTTTAGGGATATGATAAACACGGTTTTGTTGGATAAGGGATATTTTACTGGTGGCGAGTTAAAGATCTTGATTAATTACATGTACAATATGGCGTTGCTAAGCCAAGACTAGACTCGACTTAAGCTAAAAACAAAATAACAAAAACATAAAATAAACATAAAATGAAACGGGATGGTAGTCCGTATGTTTTTTTCTACTTTTCTTTTTCTCATTTTTTTGTATTTTTCTTGATTTTTCCGATTTTTTTATTTTTTTATTTTATTATTTTTTTTTTGACATACATTCTTGCCCTACCATCCAAAATAATACATCGCAGGGGGGTTGTATCCCCCTTACACTTGAACTTTTACATAACTTTACAAATAACTATTCTAATGACTCGAATTAAGATAATCGACACACTTGGAGTACTTTTAAAATATTTAGCACATATGGGGGTAATAATGTTGTTCTTCCCCATTACTCCATCACACTAGTACTTTACCCATGAGTCTCAATCGTCCCAAAACAATATGTACAAGGATATGACTCGACTTAGCAACCATGTAATCAATTCGATAATTAACTTGGGGTTTAAACAAATGTTGTCACAATAATGCACTAAAAATGAGTGCATACAAGGTAGGCTAAGGCGATTTGGGTGTACATTTAAGTGGGGTGTAAACAAATTCTTACTTTAAGTAAAATGCTTAAAGTTAGAAAAGAAAAGATAGGCTCTGAGGGGTGTACTAGGGGTATCGTGTACTAAAAATGAGTACAACGCAAAGGGTGTGGGAGAATTACTTGACCAATGTAGCCAATGTAATTATAACAAAAACACAGGTGTAAAACAATGGGTTAATCCTAATGCCTCTTATCATGTAGTAAATCTAACTACACGAATGTAGTCTCACTTGTGGCCTCGGAATGGTCCTAACGCAAGTTCTAGAATCTAAGTGCTACCGGTACACACATCATAGCATAAATGCTTTTCCTACCAATTCTAGGGGCGAACCTCACATATTTGGGGGTGGAAAATTTTTTAGTGGTACGGTTTTGTGCTAGTCATATAACTTCCTATCCATGAGACGCTCATTAAGACCAAAGTTTCACTCCTAAATGTTGTAAAAAAATTTAAATTTTGGACTAAAATTGCCCTAACAAGTATTTATCTCAGTTTTATTACACATCTACCATCAAACAAACAAAAATCAAGTGCAATTGTATTCTCTAAGGTATCATCATTTACCCTCCCCTTACACTTAAGCTGAACATTGTCCCCAATGTTCATTCAAAGGATGTAAAAGTAAATAAGGTAAAAGAATGAAAACAAATACTCCCCTGATTCGTTCAACGTGGATAATCCGGTAACATGGTTAAATCCTCCTCCAAGAAAATGAACGTTGAAAGCTTCCCTTCCGAAATATAAATCATCTTCTTGTTCAATATAACCTGTTAAACCTGAGAAAACAAACACAAAAAACCCAAAGCATCAACCTGAACAAAGAAAACTCACAACTAGATGTAATTCCAGACTTAGAAATAAAAACAAAACGATTAAAGATATAATGCTTGTAGAATGAATATTTGCAGATTTCCTGGAGTTTATAAAACTAAAGATTTAACAAAAACTTTATGACTCCGGTAGAAAAACAAAACTTGCAAAATTGCCAGAATTTTACACTTGACGCCGTCAGAAGTGACCTGCAGAAATTTTATGGTTAGTTTCCGGAAAATTTCTGGAAAAACTTATGCCTCACTTCCTGGAAATCCTGCAAAATATTCATTATGACTCGATACAAGCATTTGACTCTAATAATTACTAGTATGCATGCTCATTTAATATTGTTGTGATTCATGTTCAATCTTGTTCTTGTAAACAAATTTGGATTCCCTTACACTTATCTTTTGCAAAATACCTTTATATGTAGTTAAGACGAAGTTAAAAACAAAATAAAGCATTTTCACAATTTACTTTGAAACATGAGCACAAACAATAACAATTAAACTTGCATACGGAAAAAAATAAAATCAAACAAACAAACAAATAAACACACAAAGCAAATAAAGCTTGGGTTGCCTCCCAAGAAGCGCTTGTTTTTGTTCGAGTCACGAGCCTGACTCTACCCTTATTTAACGGAAATAGGGGAGGTTTTCCCTACACTTAGGATTAAGTGCGGGTGAAAGTAGCGATACACACCCTTAGGGTGGAAATATGCCACGTGAGGTGAAGGGGGTGAGTGAATGGCTTCCTTCATCCTAAAACTACCCGGATAATATTGGTTGATGGGTGGGTCGGTTCCTCTTTTGTCTCCTAGAAATATATCTAAGGATGGAAAGGTGTGTAAAGATTGAGGTTCCGGCTCATCAACACTAGGAAATTCCCTAGAACTAAGGGTAAGGTTATCATTACAAGTATTCAAACCTATATCCTCTAGTGGTGCTTGTTCCAAGGGTTCTACCTCCATCGGAATTCCTAAAGTTTCTTCTACATCTTCCGGGTAAGTCACGGGCGGTGTGTGTGCCTCAAATGATGGTTGAGTATTTTGTGGGCTTATGGTGTTTACCTCATCATTCCACGTGTCAAGATCACCTATATCCTCATCAATTGTTTTCTTAGGTAGTGATAATAACAAACCTAGTGCTTCATCCAACTTATGGTTTATTGATACGGCTCTCTCCATAATTCCTTGGCAAACTAGGTCGCATTTCCTATTGGCCTCACTAAAACGAGATCTTAAACATGGAGGTTGTTCATAAGAATCTATCCTAGGTGAAGGCTCATATGATTCATAAGTGTCTCTAAATGAGGTATTTTGAACTTCTTGGTGTTCTAGCCACTCAACCATATCTTGCAATCTTAGAAGTCTAAGTGAAAAGTCCATTTGAAGCAAATTACAAACAAAATCACAAAGAAAAGATAGACTACGAGAAAGCTACAAAATAAAAAGAAATAAATCTCACTTGATAGGAATCTTGTGAGTAGACCTAATAAAAATAAAATTTCAACCTAAGCAATAACTACTCCCCGGGCTGCGGCGCCAAAAACTTGATGCGTGGGATTGCGCCCTCCCAGTAGGTTTTACCTCTCA
The DNA here is from genome assembly GCA_021014915.2 of Artemisia tridentata subsp. tridentata. Taxonomy (NCBI): domain Eukaryota; kingdom Viridiplantae; phylum Streptophyta; class Magnoliopsida; order Asterales; family Asteraceae; genus Artemisia; species Artemisia tridentata. The sequence goes on along the minus strand of CP139508.1, from coordinate 229,834,290 downwards.
AGGGATCTCAAGAGGCTTGCAATCCCCACCAGGCAGTGTACCTGACCGTTGTAGTATAGTAAAGTGGCAAGTACCGGGGGATTGATCGTTCAACTCAAAGAATAGTGTTCGTTAGGATTGAAATTATTCTAACTAGGTCTAGAGGTGATGGATGATTCTTTTTGTATTTTTATATTTTATGGAAAGCAAGTAAAAATCTCGTGTTTTGGAAGAAGGGGCGGAATTAGTTGCTAATCAACTAACCCAAAAGCTACTAACTAAACTAATATGCAAGAAAAGTAAACTAGGGTTCTACAAGGGAAGTGAAGCATGTCTACCTATGATATGTTACTCCTTGCCAGCTATCCAATTCTACCTATTGAATTGTCACACCTTGTTTTAATTGACGGGTTGTATTCCTTAATACCAATCGTGGGGGTGTGTACGATCTTCCCCAACTCTATAAGCTCCTACTTCACTCCTATGTCGAGCCGGCTAAGAAGCTCCTAACATGGGATCACTAGAATTCGCTTATGCATTAAATACAACCAATTAACCTTAGTACACCTTGGTTCATGCTTCTTAAGACATTCAAGCAAGTTACCGTATAGGAGGTTAGCCAGTTTTCTTAAGCCTAACATCGATATCACCCAATCAAACAAGAGACAATAGGAAGCAAGAATTATAAACTAAACCAACTAGATCTATTGAAGTTGTCACGCCCTAATTGATGGAAATGGACACACACATCAACAAGAAATCAATAAGATCTAATTAGTTATACACAAGTTTCACACAATCATAGGTAAACACTAGGTGATTTAGTAAAACATAATCAATGAAGAACAAGCAACAATAATAATGGAAGACATAATTAAGATAGAATCAACACACCATTGCAAGATGTTTATGGAGTGATTAAGACCTTCTAAGTTGCTGGAAAAACACCTACCTAAACCCTAGAATCGGACTTAGGGTTTAGGGCTTACAAAAAGTGAAGTTATGATGTTGTATTTATAGGCAATATTTCTGTCGGCAAGGCTTGACGGCCTTCTTGACGCCGTCTCCCTTTAAACTCCAAAAATACGTTCTGGCCTATCAAGGCTTGACGCTGTTAGGCTTGGTCTTGACGCTGTCAGGCTTGGGCTTGACGCTGTCAGGCTTGGGCTTGACGCTGTCAAAGGTACTATTCCAGCAGATTTTGAGACTTTGTCGTTTTCTTCACTTTTATGCTCCAAAAACGTCCAAAATGCTTCCTTTTCCAATTTTCTCCTCCAAAGTACCTAAAATGACAAAAGGAACGATTTAGGGCAATATTTGATCAAATAAATATGATTTAGGGCTTAAATGACCCCCTAAAAGCGGTACACTTTTCGCTTCATCAGTTAGGACGTTGAAATAGAACTAAGGATGATGAGTTTTGCACGTAGCTCGTTTAAACACCCACGAATGAATTGAGATCAATAGCTTGTGTGTTGAAAAGATGGAATGGTCACTTGGAAACTTACCCTTTGCTTCTCTATTGCTCTCGGTATGAAGAAAATACTTAGGTGATATTTGTTTGTGAATGTAAGAATGTATACGTATATGTTATATGCATGAACTAGTATAACTTATTTAAACACAAGTTGAGATGATGTGATGCCAAGGGGATTAGATAAGGGGATTGGGGAATCAAACTAGCTAGGCACTTGAGTCTTTCTAATTAATTTAGGAGAGGTGCTTGTGTGTGAGCTTCGGTTTAAAGTCAAGTGGCTCGGTTAGATTAGTTTTGACATGTTACAAGTCCATACGACTTGTAAACATGACCAAATGTTTTAGAGAACATGTGGTGAGGCTTATAGAACTCTTTTGGCTAGGTACAACGCAAAGTCTTAGATAAATATGTGTTTTGGTGTGTTTGATTAACACTTAAGAGCGTTTGCAAGGTGGTCGAACCACGCTTAGCTTTGGAGTTCATTATACTAGTAAACGTTCGAACCAAATGACATGGTTTGTCATTCTTGAATCCTTGAAGTGTGGTGATTCGAATCATGTAAAATGTGGCATGCCTTGTGTGTCGATAAATCAAGAAATTGAGGCCAATTGAATGAAGGTTGGCTCGGTTAGAATAAAAGAAAAATGAAATATGGGATTAAATAGTAGTGGGCTTGGTTTAGCCTGTTGGGCTTAGGAATAAATAATAAGGATCCGTTTGGTTTTTATTCATGAATTGGATTGTCGTGGTACGTGTGTGAGCTCGTTCCAAAGTATTGTGAATCACATTACAACGTTTTTGATTCATTGCAGTATAATAAACAAAATTTCAAATTTTGCTCGTAAAAATGGTTAGATGAACTGTAATGATAGATTACTTCTTGATTAACATTTACAAATGACTAGGGAATTTTACAGGTTGCTACATATGATACTTCAAATGTTTTACAGGAGTTTTATGGAAAAATTGAAGAGAAGTTTGAAATAATTTCAAACGAAAAAAGAGAGTTAGTTGAGACGATGAGAGGGGGTATGCTGAAGTTCAGGGGAGACAAAATGATGTTCAGGTTATGTAAGAGATACAAGAAAATGTTCAATGTCGTAGATTTCGATCTAGATGACGGAGAAAAAAACATTGATGAAGAAAACGACAGTGATGGAGACAGTGATGATGACGGCAGCGATGATGACAACGATGATGGCAGAGGAGGAGACTTAAATGAAGATGACTCTGAAAATGGCAAAGATAATGATGGCAACGGTGATAAAAAGGATAAGGAAGATAATGTTGGCAATGATGATAAAGAGGATACGAAAAGTTGGAGTGAAGAAGAAAGTGGGAGTCAAAGTATAGTTGATAAAGAAGAAGGTGAAAAGAAAAGTACGGTTGAAAAAGAAGATGATAATGAAGAAGAAAATGTGAGTGAGATAGAAACAGAAGATGAAATGGAAACAGATGTTGAGCAAGAAAAAGAAAAGGTTACTGAGATGGAACAAGAAGATCAGAATGAAACAGAAGATGAAATGGAAACAGAAGTGGAAAAGGAAAAAGAAATTCCGATTGAGAAGGAAAAAAGGAAAAGAATTGAAGTTGAGAAGGAAAAGGAAAATCCAGTTGAGAAGGAAATGGAAAAAGAAAATCCAGTTGAGATGGAAACAGAAGACCTAGACGCCTTTTTGGCTAAGGATGAAAATTTTGACAAGATTATCAAGGAAGCAAAAGAAAAATATGAAAAGATTACTCAATCACTACAGAAAATGACAAGAAGCTCAATAAGAAATTCCATCTCACCACAACAGAAAATGACAAGAAGCAGAATGAAATCCATTTCACCACCATCATTCAGTCTTGGTATGGGTTTAAGCCCATTGGTCAGGAAACATGCAGTTGAAACTGACACAGCGACAACAAAAGAAACACCTAAGATTGGAAAAAGGGCTGCAGTTGAAACTGATACAGCGACAAAAGAACAAACACCAAAGATTGCAAAAAGGGAGAGAAAACAAGTTACTGAAGAAGCAAATACATCAAAAAAGGAAGAAGATCCAGTTGGAAAAAGAGCAAAAAAGCCTTCAAGATTTCTGGTTTCACCATATATGAACCGGAAAACAGTGATAAATATACCAACAGAGCTGGATGAAGCGATGGTAACAGATATTTTATTCTCAATTCAAGGAGATCCATAGTAAGTATGCTTTATCTTATTAAACAATCATATGAAAAAAAAATGTGAAATTGTGCTAACAATATATCTAAATATGCTTTATCTTTTTGTGTAGCGAATTTGTGTTTGAAACAGAATAGGCATGGGGGCAGCAACAATTAGAGACAACATGCAAACACTAGCACCACAATTAAAAGTGGAAGCTAGTGTCATTGACAGCTTTGCTGCGATTTTAAACTATGAAGAAACGATCAACAACAGTGGAATAAGGATGAAACAATTTTTTCACACAGGAATACTTGTAAGTACCTAAAAAATTAGAACTTAATTACTAAAATCTTAATTTGTTTCTTATAACATATGTTGATTTATAAAAACAAACAAAACAAATAATGGAAGAAAAAAAGGAAGATGAAGAAAAGTAGTATAAAGATTCTTGTGCAAACTTGACAACCGTGTTTAAAGGCAATATAGATGACAAGTCAATGCAACATGTAGAATTGGTAACAACTTATTTTACTTATTATGAAAAACAAATATGTTTTACTTGTATTAAAATGAATCTATTTTTTTAAATTAATATAGGCATTCTTTCCAATAATCATGCATGAACACTTTTATCTGGTTGTTTTCAATATATTCAAAGGCACTTTTGTCATCATTGACAACTCCAAATCAGGGCAGATGTATGATACAAAATACAAGCAGGAATGTGATGTTCTCGTAAGTAATTAAAGATTATGCTTAAATAATGATGCGTGCTGCTTAAATAGTTAGAGATTAGAAGGCTATATTGAAAGGACTTATGCAGCTAAGCCTTCGGCTTAGCTGGAGCCGAAAGCATCTTCTGCGGCTTAGCCACATAAGACGCCTTCGGCTTGGAAGAAGGCGTAGGATGCGGCTAAGCCTTTCGCCTTCGGCATATGAGATAATGAATTGTCTTTAATAAATTGAATTTTCTATTTTGTGTAGAAAAAACTGTTTTCAAGATATCTGGAATCCCACAAGCATAAAAAGGCATTTGAGATAGTGACAAAAAGGACAACAGTGATGAAGCTAAAGTGGGGAACAAAACAGAATGTCATTGATTGTGATATTTTTGTAATGATGCATATGGAGCAATATGATGGAGAAACTGTGAAAAACTGGAAATTGGAATTTCCAAAAGAAGTAAGAGAACAGGAGATTGAAATAATGAGAATGAGAATTAAGTATGCAACAAAGATGTTAATGCATGAATTAAACAACCACCGAGGAAAGATAAGCGAGGAAACATTTGAGTTTGCAAAGGGACACACAGACAAGGCATTGAAGCAGAAGCTTATAAAAGAACAGATAGAGAAGAAGAAGACAGAAAAGGCTACGGAACATGTTCCAAGTGCAATCTGATGGTAAATGTTAGGGTTAGTAATGGAAGATTCAAAAGTAGGATTGACGCTGAAGGTTAGAAGGGGTATAGTAACTTTTTGGGGCCACTAATGCAGATTACAAACTAATTTATGTAGACTGTATTATGTAATGTTGTATGCCATCTCATATGGCTTAAACATGTTGGTACAATGTCGTAATTTGTATGTCGTATGCTACAATATCGCAAGTCACTTAAAATTTCTAAGTAGGCTAATGGTTTAACTTTGTAGGTACTATGTTGCCATGTTTTGTTAAGAAATGAAAATGGCGAAACATCTCCAGATGTGATTTTGGATAATATGTCTTGCTTAAGTTTTATTGCAGCAATTGATAATCACTTGTTATAGCTATTGTTAATCGCTAATCGCCTCTGCGTTTTATAACACATTGCATAAAAAAAAACAAAGAAAGGTTAAATGGCATGAAAGTAATACATTATCATATGTGATTTATAGAAAAGTAATAAAGCTAGTGTAAAATCACATGTGATTTTAAAGAAATATCACATGTGATATAAACTTAGAAAACTTATCTTCTGAAATATCGCATGTGATTTTCTAAAAAAGCAATTTAACTGTTTCAAATCACATGTGATATTCCTATAATATCACATGTGATATATAACTGAAAAATCATCAATATAAAAATCACATGTGATAATTGTAATGTCAGTAACCAAAATTCTTCAACACAATCTGCAATAATCTATTTCATATAAAAACTCAGTAATAATCAAACAATCATGTATGAGTCTGTTATTCAAATTTCTTCAACACAATCTGAGAAATTTAAAATTAATAAAGATACTAAAAAAATATGCGGACGATTTATGTTGTAATTTCTGGTTGATCCAAGTCCTCTTCTCTTGTAATTTCTAGTTGAACCAAGTAATCCTCTTCTCTATACTTTTTTGGGCACGTCCTCTTGTTGTGACCATCTATAGCTCCACATAGTGAATATGCATTCTTGTTCTTTGAATTCTTATCAAGAGCTTGCTCTTTACCTCCTTTTATACACATCTTTTTACGGCCTTTGGGGTTACAAACAGATAGATTGTTAACGGTTTTTACAGCCGACTTCAGGACTCCAACAAGTTCCTCCAAATTATCAAGCTTGTTCTTAGATGGAGGATTTGGACAATCAACCTCGACATCAATCTTTAGCAACCTCATCTTCTCAACAAAAGCAGACAACCTTGTTTCGTCTTTACTCAACAAATGGACACAGTGATCAACAATAGAACTTGCCTCATTTGCATAATTCTCAACAATCTCATTCTTCTCACCATATATGTTCCTTTTGTTCATCAAAGCAACAGGTATAAGGTCCTTTGTCCAACGCCTCAATATGTATTAATTTAGGATCACTTCAATGTTAGTGTTCTTAAAGACACAGAAAATGTGTCTGCATAATATTCCAACTCGAACAAAAAGCTGATAGGAACATACAACTGATCCATCTTCTTGGTTACGCAACACCTTTATGGACAAAAAGTAATAAGATAGGTAAAAATCACATGTGATAATACAAAGGAAAAAACTGAACAATGTTTTTAAGAAACTAACATACCTTAAACAGTCCATCTACTCTATAAAACGGGTTAATTGGCTCTTCTTCTTCATCTTTATCCTTATCCTTACCTTTATCCTTAACTTTCTTCTTAGCTTTCTCTTTCAACTTAGCTTTCTTCTTCTTCATAAATTCATCAACAAATTTCGTCTCTTTAATAATAGACACCTCAGATCCTTCAACCAAACTTTTGGTATCTATTTGGCAAAACCATGTGCCTGCAAATATCTCTGCTTGAACCAACTCAAACAAAGGACGAGTATAAACCTTCGATGCATGATGTTCAATCTTAAGATAGGTTCTAAACTTCGGAACAGAATCAATAGTCTTATGATCTAACCTCTCTTGTATATGCCTCTGCTTTTCCATTGCCGTCTCAAAACAATTCATAAAATTCATAAGAGTAGAACCTGAATTTGTAAAATGAGAGAAAAAGGAGTTCTCACTCTCAGATTAACCACTTATGATTCTGCAAACTAAACTCCTCCAATAACTTTGCCCATCTATCCTCAAATTCCTCCGGACCGATATACATATTCCATAATTTGATTGAACTTCTTTTTAAAGTCAGTGTGATCATAGATTTTTGAACATATCTGAAAACAATATATCACATGTGATTTAACAAATGATTTGAAAAAAGATATGCATTATCATATGTGATAAATCAATAAGAACTACTGGTATGTGTTAAATCACATACCTTTTCTTTATTAAAAACGGACTCAAAAGACCAAAAACTGACCATAAATGCCAAATATATGTTTGTTTTTGTGTTTGTGTATGTGCAGGTAAAGGATATGAGAAAAGGACAAAAAAAGAGACAAAACGGATAAAACCGAGCACGAGAATGGAAAGAGTGAGAAAAGCCGAGGTCGGGGATGTGATTCTACATTTTTTATCAACCATAAACCCAAAATTACAAAACCAAATCCTCATGTTAAATCATTTACATCAAATGTCCAAAATCATTTTCACCTCAAGTCCTTAAAAGGTTTGCAAAGTTAGTCCTTACTAACTTTTGTTAAATCTAAATTCTATTAAAACATAAACCAGATCCAGTCCAACCCTTTTATTAAAAACCAAGCCCAGTCCAACACAAACTAACCAGCCCACTCCCTACACCCTTTTACCCGAAGTCAAACCCAATTAAAACCCAGGTCAAACAAATAAAAAAAGGGCGGGTGAATCAGTTTGTACTGTTCACCGTCTTCCCCAACTTTACCCCAACTTCCCTAAAATTACCCACCTTAAATGAAAGATAACCTCTTCTAGAAGGCTGACAAAGCATAGAAATGACCTCATTTCATGTCCACCTTGGCAATTTTATGGAATCCGATTGGTCGAGGCGTGTTGGCACTTAATCCAAAGGTATGGATTGGGTGCTTATGTCGACATCATGGATTGGATGGTTGTGATTTGATGGATGAAACCCTAGATGCACCCTCAACCGGCTATAAATATGACCTCTTCTCAAGCACAAGAGGAGTTTTTTTTTTAGTCTTTAATTTTAGTGTCTTGTATTAGCTTATTTAGTGCTTATTGTCTTTTAAATTCTGTCTTTATTTCAAGTATTGTAATAATTTTTAAGTCTTAATAAAATTCAGTTTATTTAATTTCATTGTCTCTTTTACTTTATTGTTTAAGATGTTTTCATGTGGTTGAATAAGCTATCATAAGCCCTAATAAGCTCTCTCCTTAAATACTGTTTAGAACTCAAAACAAGCTCCTCAATAGCTTGTTTTGAGTTTTTGCTACTCAAGTTTGATTTGAATACAATTTTGTTTAAGCAATTTGGCTTTAAGGTGAATTAAGCTTTATTTGGATGATAAGCCAGATTTGGATGGGCTTATTGGACTTTACCAGCTTGTTTTAAACAAGCTGGAGCTTGTAGATCAGCTCTTAGAGCATATTTAGTCCTTGTTTGAGCAAAGGACCAAGTGAGTTATATTTGTACCTTTTTAGCTTATGAAACTGCTTATTGCTTAGTTTTGCTTATTATGTGCTTATTTATGTTTAATCTGTCTTTTATATGTTTATTGGTAGTAGATCTATCATGCTAGTTGCTTATTTCATAGTTCAATAGTTCATTGTTCTTATTAGTTTTTAGTTTGTCAAAAACACCAATAAGCTTTAGCTTATTGGTGAGTGCTTATTTATTAGTCAAATCTATTTTTATTTAGTTATTAAGTCATCATAATCAGTTTTTGTCAAAATCTTATAAGTCTTATAGTTTAAATCAGTCTTAAAAATTAGTTTAAGTTTTAGAAGGAGTGTTTGGTTTTAGGTTTTAGCATAAGTAAAAATCTGAGTTCATTTGCTTTGGCCATTAATCTAATTTCAATAAGCTTTAATTCAGTCCTTATAATAGTTTAGAAGGTTACTTAAGTAGCTTTACTAAGTTTCATAGCTTTTAGTTGGGTTTTCTAAATTTCATAGCTTAAAACTCATTATATCAGCTTAATTTTGAAAAAGTCATAAATAGGTCTTTTTAGTTGTTGTTTTTGAGTCTAAACAAGTCTAATATGCATACTTTCAAGTTTTAGTTAAGTGTTTAATAGCTTTGTTTCCAATTTCAGGTCTGTAAGTTTTTGAAAAAGTTTGAAAAACCAAAAAAATTAGTTAACTGTCCTTATATCATATTAGTTTTCATAGCTTAAAATTTGTTAAATTGTCCTAATAATTGCTTCTATTTGTTCATTGGTGGTTAGTTTACATCTGTTTTTAAGTTTTCAGCTTATTGGATAAGCTTATTAGGCCTTAATCTAGTGCTAAAAGTAGTGGTTCAGACTGTTCATTAGTCTTTTAAGTTTTCAATTTTGTCTCACTTTCTAGTTTAGTCAGCTTATTTTTAAGCATCTAATAAGCTCTAAATTGCCTTAAATTAGTTTTGTAAACTCGTTGTTAGCTTAGCTTAATCTGTTTTGAGTTTTTAGGGTATAGCTTATTGATTTAATAGCTTTTATAATAGCTTAAAGTAGCCCTCTTAGGCTGTTTGATTGTCAGATATTGATATTGGGTTAACTGAGTTTTTGGCTTTTTAGCTTATTAGGATTGCTTATTTTAGGTTAGAATCTGCTTATTAGTTAGTTTTTAGTATCTTAGTAGCTTATTAGGTCTGCACAAGTGAGAGGATCTAAACACCTTTGGAATGTGTTAAGGATACTTTGAGTTTATATTACCAAGTATGCGGAATCTACTTGATAACACTTAGAAGATTGGTTTTGATGTAACAGTAACACAGTTTTAATGAACAATGAACATAGGAAGTAACTTCAAAAGATTCAATATTATTAAGCAATAATACGAGTGATCTCAATATCACTAGGGTTACAATGACCTTGAATGTTAACAAAAATGTATTGATCTATATAACCTAGGACCTCCTTTTATAGACACAAGGAGTCCTTTACAAAAACGTATTTGATCTATATAACGTATTGATCTACCCGTATAATTCTAACTAATTTTGATATTGATGCGCGTGATGTGTCGTTGCGGTTTAGCAGTTTTAATGCCTACTCAAGTTTTAAATTTATATTTAGCCGACTTATCAATAACACACACACTTAACGAGCAGTGTACCCGGTCAGTATGAAGATAATGGTAAGTAGAGTGTCGATCACTAAGAGTGGAACGTATTATCTAGTTATTCTAATCAGTATTTTAATATCCTAACGCAAGGGGGTTTCAGCCTGAGAGACTGGCACGATTTGTTGCAATTAAAATAATAAAATAAACCAATAGGCACGAATCAGCAAGTAGCACACACGTACACAGATAGATATTCGAGACAATAAGAGGGCTGTCCTTATAATTAAGTAGATTGTCACTTGTTTTATTGATAGCTTTATATGAAGTGTATGTAGTTAATCCTTTCTCGTTGGTCCTATTCTTATCGGCGAGTAAACCCTTAATGATTACTTATGTCTAAAAGTTATTCCTAAGTGATCAATTTAGAAACAACCGTGGGAGCCACATTATGTCCCGCAGTCAAATGCCCGCAAGCCACTAATAAACACAGAGGTTATCAATGCACTAATAAGTAGTAACCAAAGACATCAACATATAAACTTTAATTAATGAGAAAGCAGTTTTAAGGGAGTGCAATCTTTCCGTTGCCACATTACACAAGCCACCAATCTTGATGAATTAAAGTTTACTAACACAATAAAACAAAACTACTTAATGAATTAAACATATGCAGCACCTTCTTACAGCTCTTGTATCTTTGATTTGGGTGTGTCTTGTGCTGCCTCCTTGACTGAATTCGTCCTTTGTTCCTACTGTTCGGTCTTCGGTGTTAGGGTTTTGGAACTCTTTAATTCGTCTGGTCTACGGGGTATTTATAGTTTCTGTCTGAGGGAAGATGCGGCGTATCTAAGGAGTAGATGCGGCGCATGTACTTAACTTCGCGTGGGGTCCAAGATTATAATATTCAGGAATATTCGTACACCGCCAGAAGATGCGGCGTAACTCTTTATTAGATGCGGCGCATGTCCTCTTGTATCTTGGATCGTATCTGGTGATATCTTGATAGAGATTCGGCGCATGTCGAGAGTGAGATGCGGCGCATCTGAAGCAGAATTGACTTGATCTTGTCCATGTCAGTAGATTTTCACTTTATGCACGTTTTGCTCCTTTATTAGTCCAAAATAGCTAAGTTTCACCAAATGCTTGTTTTTACCTGAGAATTACAAAAGTAAACAATTAAGTATCAATCCTCATACATAATATAGTAAAACAAGTCAAATTAATAGGATAAATGATAGTAATAAAATGTACTTATTTGAGTTCATCAAATATCCCCCCACTTGAACTTTACTTGTCCCCAAGTAAACCTTAGAATTTCATTTATGAAAATGTATCCTAAAAGATGTTAGGATTTATTTTTATATTTAAGCATGTATTCGTTTAATTCATAATCACACAACTAAACACTTAACGAATTAGAAGTAAAATAAAATAAGTCGATAAAATCAAATCTAATCGTTTAACTGTCCAGTCGCGACGAATATTCTATCATAAGCTTGGCAAGTATACACATCTCCACCACTAAAGCTAAGGAATAACAAGTCTAAAGCGGTAAAAAGGGTTTTTAGGCTTAAGGGTTAATTATTCTCTTTTCACTATCGATCTCAAATTCCAGAAAAGGCGACAAAATCACAAATACATGATCGAATCCACGAACACGATACTTGCAATTGCTCAAATCCTTAACTCGAATAGGCTAAAGATAGGTCCAAACTTCACCAATAATAATATATCAAAAAGGGCGACAAAATCATAAATACATAGCCGAATCCACGACTACGATACTTAAGATTGCTCAAATCCCTAATCTCAATAAATCAAAGGTTCGGTTGGATAATGAATAATATAGGGTATGGAAAACATTTGGGATATAAACTGGTGTAAAATGAAAAATAAACAAAACAAAACAAATAAATTAAAATCCTAAGTGTGGTTAATCACTATCCCAACCATCCCATGAATAAGACTCATATCATTGAATAACTCACGCTTTAACACTTGAAACACACGCTTTAGGTAGACACGAATTATACTCAACAAAATCTTAATCAAAGAATAAACCTTAACTGGCGTTCCCATAACTGCCAATTCCCATTCAATCCATAGATATAATACAACAAATAGTGGTGATATCGACCACTTACATAACTTTACATAAGTTGGTTAAAATAAACATCCAACTTTTCTTTCTTTTTCTTTTTCTTTTCTTATTTTTTCGATTTTTTTTTTTTTTTTTCAACATATAAACTTTAAACATAAACATAGATGTGTAAAATTTCACCACATCACTACAACTTTCTTTCCGGATAATTTTTATTCATACTTTTCATACTTCAGAAATAATGGTAATAGTGAAAGTAGTAAACACACGAAAAATAAACTCAAAGATATACAATATTTACTTTCACTCCAATTGCATTGTGCAATTTCCCGACCTAACCATAGATAATGAATTACGCACGCGAACACAGGTAATGTAAGGAAACACACTCTTTGCCTATAGCAATTAACCAACCACGGATTCTAATCTACAGGGTAGGCTAAGGTGTAAGGGTGTAACGAAACATTTTAAACATAGGTGTAAGAAACGAAAGGAATGGCTCTGAGTGTTTTTCTAGGGGTATCTTACTCTAAAAATGAGAGTAACAAAAGGGTTTATACGGGGGTTAACTAACCAGTGTAGTTAGCTAATAACACATAACATATAAAGGCTATTTGGTGTAATCCTAGAATTTTACCAATTTAGACAAGTCATTCCAATTATATAAATAATACTCATTATGGTGGTCTCGAATAGTATACAAGCCAAGTTCTAAAGTTTACAAGTCACCGGCACACTCATAGATTTGTGAATTTTGAAAAATCACAATTTTTGAAAATAACGTCATGTGTGCAGTTATGTAACTTAGATCTTAAACAAAAACATGCTAAAAAAAAAAATTTAAGTTTGATATATTAAGCACATTTTTAAGCATAATTTTTGAAAAAGTTTAGGACAAGTAATTGTTAAGTGTTCTAATTCTCCAATCCCCCCACTTAAGTTAAACAACGTCCTCGTTGTTTGTATAAAAGGTTAAAAACTGGAAAATAAAAGAATTAGAACAGAAAAACTCCCCTGAGATTTGCTCGGTATGATCCTCCATTAGTATAAGAGCAAAAATCATCTTTCTTGTGGATTAGAACGTTAAAGCTTCATACTTGATTTATCCACAGGAAATTCAGGAAACTATAATACCACCAACACTTTAAAACACACCTAAGATAAGAAAGGTTCAAACTTGCATAATACATTAGTAGTTAGGAAAAATAAAACTTAAAAATTAAAACTGAAAATCATCAGGTCAGTCGATGCGCCGTATCTTATTGAAGAAGATACGCCGTATTGAGCCTAGAATAATACGGATCAGAATAAAGATGCGCCGCATCCTTAACCAGGGATGCGCCGCATTAAAATAAACTGATAAATAGTTTTAAAGTCGAAAATAAAAATGCAGAAAAATAAAATAAGATATGACCATTGCAGAGGATGCGTCGCATCTCAGAACTGAGATGCGCCGTATCTTCGTGCGGCCTGGACTGACTATAAAACAAAGTAAAGGATAGGATGCGTCGCATCTGTTTAGGCAGATACGGCGCATGTAGTAACCAAACAGACTGTTAACAGTCTGTTGTAAAATGACTCGTTCCACGGTCTAATCTCATACGTCCTCTCGTACTCTCATGCTGAACTTAATGCCAGTCTTCATCAAACATAAGAAATATAAACTGAAACATTAAACATAAACATAAGAATAACGATAAGTACAATCCAAAAGGTAATAATAATGTGTGGAACAATGTCTATGAAATCAAGAGAGTAAGGTCATGGGTGAGTGTGGTCGTCTGGATGGGTCCCTGAAGTGCTGGCTCCATCAGTCCTCTGGCGGACTCTGCGCTCGTATGCACGTGTCACTCCTGCAACCTCAGTACCATCTGGACGAGCGTGCGTAATACCCTGCTGCTCTAATAGTCTGCTCAGACTCATGACCACCCACTCTGAGTCTCTCCTCAGGGTCCTCAACTCTCCCTCGACTGCGTCGAGTCTCTGACTCACGGTGCGTGGGGGTACTGGTGCCTGCGGCACCTCCTCGTCGGCAGGAGCAGCAGCCGGAGGATCCTGAGGTCCTCCCTGCTCCGCCTCTGGCCCTGCAGCTCTGGCGGGCCCTAATGCTGCCCAAAAGTGGCCTCCCGCAGCAACCTGGCAGATCCCGAGTCTAACCAAATAATCCCTATCGATAACCGGGAGACGGGCCACAATAACCTCCAGCCCCGCTGGGATCTCTGCTCCAATAACTCCAAAATGGCGGGCCAGCCTCGAAACAAAATGCCCGCCAGTCATCTGGCTCCTCCGATCTCTCCCTGCAGCAGATCGGTGGAGGTAGTGCGCTAAAAAGTGGGGGATGTTCACCGACATCCCCTCATCCATACTCCTCAAAAGGAAGAGGTCCAAAGTGGTCACCTTCTCAGGTGACTGACCTCTCCCAGCAATGGTGAGTGCAATCAAACGGTGACATAGTCGCCTCATCGGCTCCCTGATCAATGTGTAGGATGGGGTGGTAGTAACAATGTCACCCATCGAAGAAATCCTAACCCAGTAGTCACTGAATACTCCTCTGTCAGGGACAACCCGTAAACTCTCAGCCCAATACCTGGCAAACCCAGCAGATCCAAGCTCCTCCTTAGTGTGTAGTCCCATGGCCAAAATAAACTGCCTCATCGACATCTGCCTATGCACACCTCCTAACCTAAACACCAGTGTGTCAGCTGTATCAATCTCTATATCCGTCTCCCTGTAATGAATCGTGCTAAAGAACTCCAGCATAAGCTCCCTAATCAGAGGCTCGTCAATCCGAAATAGTCTCTCCCAAGCACTAGACCTAAACACTGCCTCCTCATCATCTCCAACAACTACCATCTCCATCCGATGCTGTAAGCTAGCAGCTGCATGTCCACCACCGATCAACCCCACATCGTCAAAATTCAAAACCTGGACTCTGAATATTTTCTTGAAGTAGATCGAGTCAAGCCTATGCAAGTAATCCTCTAGAGTGGCAGGAGTAAGTCCCATGTTCTCAAACTGTAGCCACTGATGCCTCAGTGTGACCTCTGGTAATGTCATCTGAAATAGATATTCACAGTCAGTAAACAGTCTGCAAAATAGGTAGATACGGCGCATCTGATTTAATCAGTGCGGCGTATCTGTATAAAGTATAAGAGATGCGGTGCAAGACAATAGATACGGCGTATTGAGATGCGTCGTATCTAGATCAATCAATACGGCGTATCTATAATTTTATCAATTTTAAAATGGGTCGTTACGCCGCATTAATCAACCTAGATGCGCCGCATCTAAAAGCATATCAGTACAAAATAAAGGGTTAGGCACGTTTTTCAAGAATCCGTATCCGTGACGTAAACTCCCGCATTATATCACAGACCAAATTTACTGAATTATTCCTATCAAAAACTTCTATCACACTTTCCCTCTAAAATTTAAAAACAATCACCCAAAACCCTATATTTCGTTCGATTAAATTAGTGCCAAATTCGATGTCCAAATCTAAAATTAACTTAGGGGAAATTATCAATGCTAAGTTCTAATCATATTCCTATATCGTTTAAGCCCTAATCGAAGTGGACATATAAACCCTAATTTTTATAATTAAACGAAATTAAATTAAAATAGAACAATTACCTTAATTTGATGATTAGGAGAAAGGTTATAGTTCGGATTAACGGAGGATTTAAGAAAGATGATCGGATTTCGAGTATAATTTTAGTGCGTGTTCTTAACTGTGTGTATTTATGCGGCGTATTCCCGTCGTATTTATAGGGCGACACGATGCGCCGTATAAGAAAATTGGGATGCGCCGTATCTATTTAATTCCGTTGACTAGTCAATAAGTCCTAGTTGGTCAGGGATACGGCGCTTTGGATATTTAGATCCGCCGTATCTCTATGTTAGTTAACGAAATTTAAATGAAGAACGTACCTTGGCCTCCGCAACACAGTTCCTTATACATCAAATTTGGGTAAAAACGGCACACCATATAGATGAATTCAAAATAAGAGTAATAGGCATAAACGTTTCATTAATAATTGTAATCTTATTGTTTAGTGGATAAGGATTTATTCCGAGGTTAGGAACAAATATCGTTTTTGAGCATACAAAATTAAGATTACGAATTGAATCAGACGTATAATAAGGATAATAAAACTGAGATCATAGTGTAGAGAACTTTCCTTTGGGCAGTTGAATTATCGTAGAGTTTACCTGGGATTCTACTTCAAGAATTAAAGAAGTTCAATGTTACTAGTACTGAGTTTTCCTCCACTCATGTCGTCTTATGTTCGGTCACTTCAGCTAGCGTCTCTTGGTTTGGTTCAGAATGTAATCCTTCTTGGTGATGCTTGAGTCATCATTTATCCTGAAAATAAACAACTTGCACACGAGAGTAGCGGACCGATCAAGGTAAATATCAAAAATCAACTATATTTATCAAATTATATTCGTCGTATTAACAAAAGTTAATGCGCCGTATTTTCGTTACGTTTAAAAATAAAAGATTTTTGATTCAGTAAGATGCGCCGTATCGACAGAGATCGATACGCCGTATCTGTTTAATAATTCGCAAACTGTTTTTAATCAAAATAATAGATACGCCGTATCTGCAAAAGCAGATGCGTCGTATTACTTTATCGCTTAGAAAAATTTTCTTATTAAAAACAGATACGCCGTATCTTGGGGAAAAGATGCGTCGTATCGAATTAATTAAACGCGTTGTATTTTTTAAAAAAATTAAACGCAATACGCCGTATCTGAGAGATCAGATGCGCCGTATCGTTTGATTTTGCACAGTACAACGATAGCAGAACAGAAAAATACGAAAAATAAAAACAAAAATTAAACACACAAACAAAAATAAACACACAAAAATAAAAAGAAAACAATTAACACACAATACAACAAATATGCAAAATAGTACAATGATGCAATTAATCTAATAAAAAGAAAAACCTAATTAAAATACTAATCAAATTAACAGATAATAACAATTCACTCCCCGGCAACGGCGCCAAAAACTTGATGCGCGTGATGTGTCGTTGCGGTTTAGCAGTTTTAATGCCTACTCAAGTTTTAAATTTATATTTAGCCGACTTATCAATAACACACACACTTAACGAGCAGTGTACCCGGTCAGTATGAAGATAATGGTAAGTAGAGTGTCGATCACTAAGAGTGGAACGTATTATCTAGTTATTCTAATCAGTATTTTAATATCCTAACGCAAGGGGGTTTCAGCCTGAGAGACTGGCACGATTTGTTGCAATTAAAATAATAAAATAAACCAATAGGCACGAATCAGCAAGTAGCACACACGTACACAGATAGATATTCGAGACAATAAGAGGGCTGTCCTTATAATTAAGTAGATTGTCACTTGTTTTATTGATAGCTTTATATGAAGTGTATGTAGTTAATCCTTTCTCGTTGGTCCTATTCTTATCGGCGAGTAAACCCTTAATGATTACTTATGTCTAAAAGTTATTCCTAAGTGATCAATTTAGAAACAACCGTGGGAGCCACATTATGTCCCGCAGTCAAATGCCCGCAAGCCACTAATAAACACAGAGGTTATCAATGCACTAATAAGTAGTAACCAAAGACATCAACATATAAACTTTAATTAATGAGAAAGCAGTTTTAAGGGAGTGCAATCTTTCCGTTGCCACATTACACAAGCCACCAATCTTGATGAATTAAAGTTTACTAACACAATAAAACAAAACTACTTAATGAATTAAACATATGCAGCACCTTCTTACAGCTCTTGTATCTTTGATTTGGGTGTGTCTTGTGCTGCCTCCTTGACTGAATTCGTCCTTTGTTCCTACTGTTCGGTCTTCGGTGTTAGGGTTTTGGAACTCTTTAATTCGTCTGGTCTACGGGGTATTTATAGTTTCTGTCTGAGGGAAGATGCGGCGTATCTAAGGAGTAGATGCGGCGCATGTACTTAACTTCGCGTGGGGTCCAAGATTATAATATTCAGGAATATTCGTACACCGCCAGAAGATGCGGCGTAACTCTTTATTAGATGCGGCGCATGTCCTCTTGTATCTTGGATCGTATCTGGTGATATCTTGATAGAGATGCGGCGCATGTCGAGAGTGAGATGCGGCGCATCTGAAGCAGAATTGACTTGATCTTGTCCATGTCAGTAGATTTTCACTTTATGCACGTTTTGCTCCTTTATTAGTCCAAAATAGCTAAGTTTCACCAAATGCTTGTTTTTACCTGAGAATTACAAAAGTAAACAATTAAGTATCAATCCTCATACATAATATAGTAAAACAAGTCAAATTAATAGGATAAATGATAGTAATAAAATGTACTTATTTGAGTTCATCAGATATACATACAATCTATTACATACTTATCTTCTACACGTCATCTAAGGCAGTATCATGCAGCAATACCTTCATCCATACTAGCAGTACTAACTTGAATTATACATTAGCAGTTTGTATTGTTAGTGTTATTTTCCAGCAGTACTAAGTCTTAAATCATTTAATTCCCAACAATCCTCCCCTAAACATGTGATTTACCCAAATCATCAAGTTTTCTGAATTAAATGAGTACCTTATGAGGTTGTGAGGACTTTTCCAAACACTACATTGTCAATCTTAGTCTTCTGGCCTTCATCTCTTCATGTAATTGAAATATTTTCCTTATCAATTCTCAGCCATCTCTGAATCTTCATCAACTTTGAGTCTGGATGATAGCATGATCATTAGTACTTCTGCTCTTAGTGGATAATCCTTCTCAACAAGCATATAGATTTCCACTCTTGCTTTAGTAGATACCATGTGCACTCCACAGTTGTCATATAGTCTCCATGTGGTAGCTAAATGATGAGCTTTAGATCTCCATATTGCCTCACCTGAGTCTGGTTCATATAATCTCTTTAGCTCTACCCATAACTCTTTATCTTTATCATCAGTGGGATCAGTGGTCTTGAATTTCTCTTGAACTAGGCTCCAAAGCTTATCCAAGTCTTCTCTGCCAAATGCTTTGATCAAGTCTTCAAAGAATTTGTATACTTCTGATTGACCTCCTACCCTGATAATTTTCCATCCTTTAATCACTCCATCTGAATAAACCTCCCAATCAATGATGGGATGTTTGGCTTGAATGGGATCTATATTGAGTGATTCTGGGACTACCACAATCATACCATGGATCTGTTCATTAGTTAATACTTCCTCTTCTTCTTCTTCAACTGTTTCAACCTGCTTTTCTTCCTCTGTCTTCTACTTCTTGGATTCCTCCGATTCCAATTGCTCAGCTGGTCTTTTCTCACCTCTACTTGTATCAGTCTCAACTGTTTCTAGCTCACTCTTAGGAACATCTGCATTCTCCTATGTGCACTGATATACAACTTCTCTATCTCTTCATAGGATCTTCCTTTGAAGTTCTTTTCTTTCCAGCTGTCTTGATGCTTTAGATAGGTCTTCATGTAGCTTAACTGTTCCTTTCTTGTAGGAGGTTTCTTTATTGCAGCCTTCTTCTTGCTTTGACTTTTTCTGATCTGCTCCAAAAGGTCATTGACTGCCTGTTCTTGTTCTTCTTGTGTAAACTGTGACCTTTCCTCCTCTTGTAGCTTAGCAGCTAACTACCTAATTATATATGATGATCTCATTCCAGGATGGGGAAACCTGGCCTAAATACATCTTCTCAGCATTTTCTTCTGGGATCTGCAAATAAAAAGAATATATACATAAACAGATATTCTAAGAGCATACAAATATGTTTACCTGATGTAATATGTGAAGGCAACTCAAATTTTATTCATCGAAGAAACATGAACCCATAAACTTGAATATCCTTTTCTTTTAGATAATTCATCAAACACCTGTGATTAAAAACACGATTACTCATACTAAACATTATTAATGTAAATATATAATTTAGTATCATGCTTGATATCAAAACAGACAATATGAGTTCTCGATTTTTTATACCTCTGAAACGACAATTATGGGCAACAATTATACCTCCGAAACGATTTGGGCTAATTAATTTTATCATACCTGCGAGGGGTTCGAAGGTTTGGGCGAGAGATCTTGATTTCTTTTAATGTTTAATGAAACGATATTAGTTTAATTAGGGTTATATGGCAGATTTTAAGGGGAGGCGTTATTTGTTTAAATTCCCTCCCATAGCTTTCAGATATTTATCAACTTTGACTTGGAAACTAAATAACAAAAGTTGGATTGCTCCACTGGTTGAGATAACTGTTTATGCTTGGAGAGGATCCTATGTTCGAACCTTGCTACCTTCATTTTTACACTAATTTTAATCCGAATTTTAGCAAGGGTTAATAGTTGCTTAGGTGGACAAAATGTGATGACATGGCTTTTAATGACAATTACATGGCAATGACGTAGACTTATGTGGCATTATCTACGTGTAACGCCTCCTGTTATATATATATATATATATATATATATATATATATATATATATATATATATATATATATAGTGAGACTTTCTTGCGAGAACCATCTTATCTGCGAGAACTGACAGAACCACCAAAAACATACATGCACGCCTTCAATAATTGTATTTTTGCACATATGTTCTAAAAACAACATATATGTTTTTAAAAAAACATGGTTGTTCTAAAGAATTTGATAAGAAATTGGAAATACAAAATTTTTCTTTGAAGGTGTGCATGTATGTTCTTATAAGGCGTGCAATGACAATATTGCGACCATGTGTAAGGTTTTTGTGAAAAAAAAGGATGAGTTCATGATGATATTGAAGAACATAGGTGGATACTTACGATTATTGATGATTTGCATGTATTTTTATTTTATTTTAAAAGGCGTGCATGTATGTTTTTGGTGGTTCTGTCAGTTCTCGCAGATAAGATGGTTCTCCCAAGAAAGTCTCCCTATATATATATATATATATATATATATATATATATATATAACAGTATATATATATATATATATATATATATATATATATATATACATATTATATATAACAGGATGCGTATGACGTCATCAATTCACAATTGATGAATAAGCAGGCGGATTGATGACTAATCATGCTCTTAATCCACCTAAGCAGTCCACCTAAGCAAGGTTTGACCAAATAATTCGAATTTTGACTTTTAAATCCGAAATTTTAAAAAATGACCATAGTGAGATTCGAACATGCATCTTTAGGTTAAGATGGAAACGTCTCAACCAATGGAACCAAGCCATTGATTGTGATGAAGCACCTAAAACAAAAAACATATACTAGACAAAAGAGCAATTTAAATTATCAAGCATATCTTTTCCTTAAATATAGTTCTACAATATTAATTTGTTTTAATTAATATCCGGCCTTTTATTCATTCATCACACAAAACCCTAATATCATTCATATCACATTTTTCTCAAAACCCTAATAATAAACGTAATAATAGAGTCCATATGACAGCCATTTAAAGAGCATTGTTGCTTTATCAAGATTATCAAGATAATATTTTAAAAGCTTTTACTTTTTTATATATGTATAAATTAGGATTTATGTTCTTATATTTGTTTACTAACGTTTTTAATTTTATATTTTAATTTAAGAATGAGCTAGGTACGTATGATGAAAGTCATCAGATTTTTATTACCTTGTGAGTATATGTTAATTTAGTTGTTGTAAATAAAGATTCATGAGGCTATGCTGGAACAGGTGATGCTCTTATTCGCTGAACATAATCAAATAATTACTCCGTAGTACTTTTGTTCTATGTGCAGTTTGTAATGCTACCTATTATTCTTTTTTGGCGATATACTAGTTTATGTGTGTTTGCAGGTACATAAAGTCATGAATCCTTGACGATATGAACGACCTGTTCTTCCTGAATGAAAACATTAGACTGAAATTCTGATCCAAAGGCTAAAGGTACGTATTTAATTTTTTCATCTTAAAAAAATATTAAAAGGATAAAATCTATTCAACCGACATGAGAAGTATTATTGGATAACATGGAACTGTTTATTGGATTGAATAATAAGGAACTTCTTCATGTGCTACAAGCATTACCTTTTTTATAATGTTCAAACAAGTGGTTAACAATTGGTTGGAAATAATATGATGCAAATATAGGGCTATTATTCGAAACAGGTTCTTGGCCCTTGGGTACTCCTCTCCTTATTTGGATTATTGCTATTTATTTGTTTCATTAACACTGCTGGCTCAAGAAAGTTAATACTGTTAGCTTTATCGGATATATTGTTAGTACTGCCAGCTTTGTCAGATATCGGACAATGTGCATATTTGGATGTAATGGAGTATGTTTTTCTTTTTAATTTTTATAATCATTTAAAACATGATTTATGTTTTTTCTCTTATTTGATTTTCCAGGACTTCATCATCTGTATCCGTTATGAAGAAATCATCCATCATGATTATTTTGTGAAGGTATTTAAATCATTTAACTACTCATTGTTATTTATTTGTTACATTGATTAATGATTATCTGTCTCTAGAAGTGGTCAACAATTGGTTGGAAATAATATGATGCAAATATAGGGCTATTATTCGAAACAGATTCTTGGGTACTCCTCTTCCTATTTGGATTATTGTTGTGACTGAGTTTGTATCAATCATGTTCAATTATTTTCAGATATCAAATACCTAAGGATTTGCGGAGGACATTAAAAGTTATGTGTTGTATATTGTATGTAATGCACACAAGAATTCCTTCAAAGCGTTTAGAGCAATACATATCGAAAATATTTCAACTGATATATTATAGGTTGGGAATTCACGTCTCTTTAGAGTCATATAGAGAGTTCAATTGTTCGCAGCGTCAAACATAAATAAATTATGATAATGCAAAAGATTATACAAAATGGGTATTTATTTGTTTTATTCTTGAAAAGTACTAGACTCGAAGCAATTGTAACATGTTTGGTGTACCGAAGATTTTGGTCAGCGTCTTACAGTTTGACATGTGTCAACACCAACCGAAATAACAGTTCAAAAAAAAGTTGTCACCCTATAGATGTATTTGAGGTTGTGCACGGTGAATCAGGTTGTGTAGGTTGACATTGAAAAGGAAAATGAGTTGCTTATATTTGTTTTTGTTGTTGGAACCTTTGACGGCGATCCTACTGCTGATTCAGAAAGCTATAACAACATGAGGAAGGCCAACTGATCGCAAATCTTTATTGTCATATACAGGTATGAGATCCAACTCCCTAGATGTTATTAAATCTTATGTGGTCATTTGTCTCCTGACATTTTCTTTTTGTTTGTATTAACAGCCATGGGAGAGCGAGTTCATTCATTCACAACGTGTTTGGGCTGAATATGCTTTGAAGAGGCATGAAGCCCAGTCACAGAATAGAGTTTAACGCTGGAAGACTTGGAGGTTAGTACCTTTTGAATTTATTGATTATGTATGTTAACGTTTGTGATTAAGGCATGTTGAAATGATGTGTATGTATGACTGTAAATATTTGTTTGCTGAGATTATCTCACAAATATGCAGTGGATCATGTGAATTCTACTACCGAAAGTAAACCTACTTTTTCTTAGATGATAAGCATAATTTTAATTGTAATACTTAGTGATCATTTTATGCTCAAATTTGATACCCATGTGCTTATGAGTTGGGTTGATTCAGGTTATAACTTGAAATAATAATATCCGACACACTTATTTTTATTAAAAAAAATTAAGACTTGAGTGAAAAACGTCTCGGGTCAATATGAGTATCTGACCCGGTCTGTACCCTAAACATAACCCGTTAGTCTGCAACCCATATTGACCCCCTATTTTCCACCTAAATTACCTGCATCAATGACAAAAACCCGATCACAGTCCATGACAGTTAGAATCCTGTCAGCAATGCTAACAATGGCTCACCGATTCACCATCATCACGAGTAGTTCCGGTGGAATTGATATAAAGATATATAGGCTGCTTGGGATCCATCCATTGCAGATACATCAATTCTGCAACAATGAGCTCTGTAACAGCTGGCACTAACTGATACAAGTTTATACGAAGGGTCCATAAGTACAAGTAGTAATAAAAAAGTAGTTATGTGTGTTGACAGAAGAGGTACCGGCATGCCAAGGTAGACTATTCTGCCGTGAATAGTATGTGGCAGAATCTATCTACAAATTATTCTGAGAAACAAATTATTAGTGTATTTGTATGTGATCTATCCGCAATTTTTGGGACTTGAAGCAATTTACATAGTATGTGGTCATTTGTCTCCTGACATTTTTTTTTTTTTTTTTTTGCATTTAACAGCCATGGGAGAGCGAATTCATTCATTCACAACGTGTTTGGGCTGAATATGATTTGAAGAGGCAGGAAGCCCAGTCACAGAATAGAGTTTAACGCTGGAAGACTTGGAGGTTAGTACCTTTTGAATTTATTGATTATGTATGTTAACGTTTGTGATTAAGGCATGTTGAAATGATGTGTATGTATGACTGTAAATATTTGTTTGCTGAGATTATCTCACAAATATGCAGTGGATCATGTGAATTCTATTACCGAAAGTAAACCTACTTTTTCTTAGATGATAAGCATAATTTTAATTGTGATACTTAGTGATCATTTTATGCTCAAATTTGATACCCATGTGCTTATGAGGTGGGTTGATTCAGGTTATAACTTGAAATAATAATATCCGACACACTTATTTTTATTTAGTGCACACTGTCATTACAAGAACCTTTAGGAACAACATGCAGATCAAGCGCAAGATTTGTCATATCCCGAGACACCAATAAGCTCTTATGGAAGCCCGTCTTCAAGACAAATCCAATCAAGAACATCAATTCTTAATGATCATAACTCCATCAATTATAAGCCTCACAGATTTATGCAAGCAACAGTCGCCACATCACCAACAAGCGTCATATCTCAAGCTGCTGTTGAATCGATTATCAGTGGCTTACAACCTTATATTACGTCACTTTGTACCTCAGAGGATTTGAAAAAATGTGAAGCCGCAGTTTTGACTATTTCCAAAATGTGGAAGGAGTCAAATGGTGATCCTTCAGTCCACACGATTTTAGCAACGGATACTTAATATGGAGATGAAGCAACTGATATCAGGTTAGAGTCATCTAATCATTCTGAAGTCATGTGTTTGACATTCTATTTGATATCAGGTTTGATAAAGTCAAGTGTCGACTATTCAGATTCTTTGAGGGTGACTTTCAAAGAAAACATTCTATACTTCAAATGGTTCTGAAAAACATGGGGTGATTGATTCTATCACCACGGTTACAGGGAAAAAAACTATAAGGAAGCAAGCCAGTCATGGACGAAACAGTAATGTAAGTGCGAAGAGCCAAGCACTAGAAAAGAGGTAGATTCTTTCTCATAGAATTACGGTTCTTTTTTCTCATACTAATTTTAAGTTTATCAATTACAAGAGCTGTAGTTCGTGATCTGCATGATCACTTATTGATTGGTAAGTAACTAAATTTCCACTATCCAGTTTGTAAATTCACTGATTATTTGATCAGCTTATCATTCTCTATCCTTCCCTATAATTTATGATCTGAGTCTTTATTTTGCATTGATGTAAATGATATCATTTTCAAGGATCATATATTCAATGTGCAGAGGAATATACAGTTTAATACCATTAGCAATAAGTGCTTGCATTTTATATATTGAAACTCATCTGAAAATTTTGCATTATCTGCTTTTGCGTGTGTAATAGGTGAGTTTCCTGGGGAGGTCTTTTGGAGTACCCGGATATCATCTTGGACAGCAAAACATGATGATGTTTTTGTTATGGCCTATTTAGGAAGGTGTTTTATGAAGTAGTCTAACGTGTTTATTGAAACTTTTATTGCAATTTGGACATGGAAGACTCGAGGGTTGATGTAATGCTTGACTTCCTCAAAAGGAATGACTTCGCCTGGGCTGAGGTGGCTTTTCCAAGTGAGATTGATAAACTGTGTGCCCTATAATTTTTTCCCCTTTCCTTTTCAGTTAAGAATGATTATATTTGTTATATTAACTCTAACCCATGCTACATGAACACAAAGCCAAACAAGGTAATTACAGGTTTAGATATTTTCTCTTAGGAGGTTCCAAGGTAATTATGCATATGCGTTCACACTTTAGTAATTAATAATGGAGCAACTTTTTTGTGTTATAGTCTTTGCTTCCACATGGATAGAATCGAACTGGAACTGCACTACCTGAGGTGTTGTGCATTCGTGACATTAACGGTTGGTGCAGTACATGAGGTCCATTGCACCCCCTTGAAAAGCTTTTATAATTATGGTTAATTATCTGATTGTTAAGTTCTTGGGATAACTTGACGAGGCTATTGGCGTTGGGCTCATAGCTTAGAATTATTGTGAATTGAAGTGTTTCGGACAATAACTATGCTACTGAGAGGAGAATAATGCTCATTTAAAATATGTCGAATGAGCTCATTAAAAGCACAAACTATAAGGATAAGATTCATTACCCTAAAATTAGAGTGTGCCATGTTTCTTACCACTTCAAAGACAAAAATTATTAAAATTAGATCGGCAGATTTGACACACAAGTATGTTTTCACCACTTAATTATTAATTTTACGTTTTTCCCATGCATTCTATAACTCATTCTTTTGTTTGTTTATATCATTAGTTTACTTCAAATTATTTATATGGTTGTATACTCACTCTAATATGGTGTATTTTGATTGTTATATTACTTACTCATCCATGGTTTTCCAAAAAATAGATGTTTACTATGTGATTTTGCACCAATTATGTACATGCAGTTTGGTTAGAATACTTTTTGTGTGATACATGTTACTACCTCATGGATAAAGCTTCAAACAAACCGATAAATCTCAACTGACAGTAGCACTAAACTATTTGCATCACCAACGTATGTTTTCAATTTTAATCCAGAAGAAAGGTGTTGTAATGGATTCAAGGAAGCCTTGAGTAGGTACAAGGAAATTTTAACCCCATCTAAAGCTTGCAGGTGTTTAAATCTTATATACCATTTTCATAAATCCTGCTTACTATTTCATTTTTAGGTTCCTTCTGCATTCTTTTTTGGTTGAATTATCTGTTATGTTGCCACAGAACTGACATCATTTCCCCGTCGTTGAAAAGGCTATGACAATCGTTGAAGAAAGTAAAGAACAATATCACGTGTTGGTCATCATTGCCAATGGGCAGGTATATTTATCAGTTCATATATCAGATAATAAAATTGAAGTTAACAATTTACTGTAAACCATGTCTTTCATCTCTTTGACCACTATTGAAGGGTACCCAGCATGTGTCACCACATTTTGTTAATGTTAATCATATGACATGATTCTGTGAAACTGCATCATTCACAAAAATTGTCAACTAATTAGAATTGTCAATATAGCTTCAACTTCATTTGTTCACCATAGGCAGTAGGTCTTCTAAGTAATTACGAATTTGTCAATTGTCAATATAGCTTTAAGTGCAAAAATTGTCAAGTAATTAGTATTATATTGACAAGCTACGCTTTATTAGTTGAAAGAAAGTGGTTTCATTATTTGATGTCATTCTTATGAAAAGTAATGTACGTTTCTTGAAGCCGGATAGGACAGCCAAGTAGCTCACAATAGAACCTGGTTTCTGATATTGACAGTCATGCTTGGAGTCAAAGATGGTTTAAGGTTTGATGGGCTCACAATAGAACCCATTTCTCTCATAGCAAGTGATAACCCTAGGTTTTTGCATAATAAAGTGAGTTATGCTCGGCCAAATGCCGCAATAAGATGTGCTTAGATTAGTCTACTACAGCAACAAGGTGTTTTTGCATTAGGTTGCTGCAGAAATATGATGTATTCAAATTAGGCTACTGCAGCAATATGTTGTGTTTTGATTAGGCTACTGCAACAGTATGTATTCATTTCTTTATTAGTGTTTGACATCTGTTTTTATTTTTTTCGGCTTAATTCATGTTTATATATATTAACTCTTAATAAAATTTGCTGTAGCCACCGAGGAGGAATAAGCTGAGGCTTATGACATAACATCAATCGAATTATATGCATAAATGCCATAACAAACTTTGAGATGGACCGGTATGATGTGGAAGCGATTTCCGTCACTGATTAACAACCACCAGCTATCGCATTATAGTAAAGGGTCTCATTTCTTTTTGGAAAGATGAGAATTGCTGCACAATTGCACACATGAAGTGTGCGGGTGGTGTGAGTCCACAGGTATCACCTTACCATAGATATGTAAAAGTATATAAACATGACTTATATTAAAAGCAAGTAAAATTTAATTGTAATATTTTGATACAATGTCGACTTTGTGTTATTATTTTGAGGTACGTGACACTAGAATATGGACCCATGTGGAAATCTTTGTTATTGTGTTTGATATGAAATTGTTCCATGCTTTATTACATGATCCTGCATTTCCAGTATCATATCATCCCTTCTTTTTAGCTGTTGTATAAGTTTCTGTATCACAAGGGTTGGCAAAGATGATGAAGAAAAATGAGACAGTTTCGATGGTTGCTGGATCTTACGGTTACATCGCCCCTGGTGAGTTTTATAGCGTCTTTTCACATCTTTTGTTTTACTTATCGGTATTGCAGAATACGGGTACACATTAAAGGTCGATGAGAAGAGTGACATATACAGCTACGGGGTAGTTCTAATGGAACTGATAACGGGGAAAAAACCAATATAGCCAGAATTTGGGGATTCAGTCGATATTGTCGAATGGGTCAGGAGGAAAATACGGGATAAAAAACCGTTAAGAGAAGTAGTAGATGAGAATGTAGGAAACTGCAAACATGTAGAAGAGATGTTGTTATAGCCCTAATTTGTACTGCAAAGCTTCCCAAGGATCGACCGTCCATGAGAGATGTGATAATTATGCTTAGGAAGCAAGACCTCATAGAAAGAATGGTAGTAACACCAACAATGGCGGATCTAATACTGCAACTAATGATAAAGACAGACCTGTGTTTAGCACATCGCCTGTAAACGACCTTTTGTAGAACAACTTTTGTAGAACAACTTCAAATGGGTCAGAAACACAAGACCAATAGCAATTTTCTGTTAATTATGTGTAGAGATTATTCACTTTCTGTAACTTTTTGAGTAAGTTAATTATGTGTAGAAGTATGTTAATTCTTACTGAAAATAATGTAAACACAACACTCATTCTTATTGTTATATGAGTTCATATTTTAGTTCCAAAGCAAGAAAGTGTTATCTCACTGTCCTAACTGTTGGTGTTAAGTTGCAGGGGGTCAAACGGTATAACTAAAATGAGGTGTTTATTAGTAAAGAGTTGCCAGCTATTGTTATTACATGGATACGGCCATAAGGGCCATTTACAGATTTAAGGATAGAAGTTCTAGAGATCTAGACATAGAAAAAAGAAAATATCAGATAATTACAATGAAAGTACTCTTAAACTAACGATTTAAATGTAAGTAGATGCTTTTCCGGAAATGGGATAATCGGTTTAAGTTTGTTTTTTGCCATCCGCGGTATGCTTTTTTTCACGGCCATGAGATCGGCGTCCTTAAAAATAATTTTACGTTAACTAACACCATCAAAATTATAATTACGAATAGAGGCTCGGGTCATCCCACTAAAAAAACACGGGTCAGACGGGTCACTTTAAGATGGGCCACTGAAGTTAAAAGGCATGGGTCAGACGAGTTTTTTGTATCAGGTGATGCATTTCATTCTATGGTTTTTGTACTCGGTTTAAGTTTGTTTTTTGCCATCTGTGGTATGCTTTTTTTCACGTCCATGAAATTGGCATCCTTAATAATAATTTTACGTTAACTAACACCATCAAAATTATAATTACAAGTCATGCCCGCCCATCGGGCAGGCTTTGAATATTTTATTGTATTTAATATAACAAACTTAAAACATAATTTTAAGTCAACTAAAACCATCCAAATTATAATTAAAAGTCATGCCCGCCCATTGGGCGGGCTTTGAAGTCTAGTATATATATATATATATATATATATATATATATATATATATATATATATATATATATATATATATATATATATATATATATATATATATATATATATATATATATATATATATATCATGTACAAGTATTGCAACTAAGACTGAGAGACAAGGGAGATCCCATTGAACTTGCCTTGATTGAATGAAGGCTAGCTGACTAAAAGTTGAAAAAAAAAAACTAATTCAATAAAAAAGCATCGTAGTTGTCAAAAAATCATTTTTTAGTATGACCATTTTACCCTTTCAAATTACATAAATGGTCCCTGTGGGTTTGCGAAAATTGCATCCACCGCCCCTAGGCTAAATTACATAAATGGTCCCTGTCGTTTGGAGAAAATTGCGTCCACCGTCCCTATTTCTTTTTCAATAAAATTTTTTTCGAAATTCTTTTTTTTTCAAAATTTTTTTCTGAAATAATTTTTTTTATAATTTTTATTCGTGACATGTGAAAAAAAAATTTTTGATTTTTTTTTTCGTAATATTTTATAATAATTTTTTTTTTCAATAAAAAATTTCACTTGTGACAAAAAAAAATTCAAAGGTGAATAAAAAAAAGGTGAAAACGTATAAAAACGGACTAAAACGTATAACAACGTAGATTAAAACATAGAAAAAATGTTTATAAAAACGTAACGGATCCAAAAAAATATTAGGGATTGTGGATGCGATTTTCGCTAAACCACAGGGACCATTTATGTAATTTACCCTAGGGACGGTGAATGCAATTTTCAAAAATCCAAGGGTAAAATGGTCATCACAAAATATTTTTTATCTTTATTACTCACATGAAGACAAAAATGTCAACATTAGTAATCAAAAGAGTATTTTTTTTTTTTCTAGTTCGCTACTCTAAAGAAGATTTTTTGACAATTATAATGCTTTTTTATGGAATTAGCAAAAAAAAAAAAATGTTGAAGGAGGAACGTATAGTAACTCTTTTTTTAGAATTTTTTTATAAAGATTTTATAAAGTATGTGACTGAAACAAACATATTAATTGAGTACATAAGATTTTGAAAAGAATTTAAAGTTAATGTCTGAAAAAACAAGTTTTTGAAGGAGGAATGTAACTCTCTTTTTTTCTTCGAATTTAAAGATTTTATGAACTATGTGACTGAAACGCAACCATAGAGACGGGAGTGTTTGGAATGCTTATTTTCATTTTTGTTTTAGATAAGCTATCGTAAGCTTAGAGTGCTAGGTGCAGGGGTGTTACCCACCCTGTTATAGGTGCGTCACGTTAACTTTTACCCTATAACATTTCTATAACACAAAACCTTAGAAACAACTTCCCCAATTACATTCCTATAACACACTACGAAAAAACTCCGATTTACACTAAAAAACAGGGAAAAAAATGAAAAAAATTGCGTGTTTCCTATAATGCGCCTATAACGCACCCAAGAGTGCAGTACGTTGGCGTTTTAAGCACCAAATTATGCCTATAAGACTAAGTGTAATATGCAAGCCTCATGATGGCGGTCACCACTGCCACCTCAGCGTCAACTCAGCTTTCTCTTTCTACAACCAACTTAGTATAATAAGACAGCCACGGTCACTACCAAAACATACCACACTTAAACCAAATATACTCCACAAACCTATGACAAATGGTAATTTTCAACTCTATTTTAATAATAAATATTTATTTATTATTACTAAACTGAGCATTTCTATGCATGACTGAACATTTTTGAGCTCGCGTGAGCATTTCGGGAAGCCATCCCGCGGACTGTAGCTTACAGTCACTACTGAAACTGTCTATTTTCGTCAGTAAACATAAATTATTCTATTTCTGTTAGTTACTGACAAGTCACACGCAATAAACCGAGAAGCTTTCTCGCATTTACTGAAAAACAACCCCACACGTGTACCGACACTACAGTAGACATGGCAAAAGTCAAATAAATACATTTCTGAGAAAATAATAATAATTTATTATTATTCTAACAAAAACGTTGGTAAAAAGTTTATTTTACGTATACGTGTCCAAAAACGTCAAACTGGGATATTACGGTAACATTTAAGCTCAAACTGACACACGATACACCAACGAGGGACAAAAACCTTTTCCCTCCCCCTCTTGTGTGTCGTTTGCCGCCCAACACCCCACATGGAGACAAAAATTTTGATACACATTGACACTTAGTGGATGATGACACATGTAATATTTGTTTTTATACCTTAAACACAACACATACTTGAACACACACTCATTTTATCATCAAGAACTTCCCAAACATTTTCTTTCACTTCTCCCATTCGAACCATCAATAAAATCAAGATCCACAAAAATCTATTAAGTTTCAAAGCAAACGGGTTGTATTTTTGAGCTTTTGGGAATGATCGGAACGTGTCTTGGGTAAATTTGAAGCAATTTGGGTGGTTTTCTTGTCTTGTGGGTCTCGAATTCTTTACAAAAGATTGTAAGGATTCTTAAAACTTGTCTGATCTTGTTTATTACATGTTCTCTTGATGTTTAAAGTGTTACCAAGTGTTAAATGTATACGTTATATATAACAGGAGGCGTTACACGTAGATTATTCAAGATATGTCCACCTCATTGCCATGTAATCGTGATTTAAAGCCATGTCATCACAAGTTGTCCACCTAAGCATGAATATCTTTGACTAAAATCCGGATTAATTAAAAAACGAAAGTGGAGAGGATCGAACTCAGGTTGTTTGTAACAATAACAAACGTATCCACCACTAGATTAGCACAACATTTATGATACAGTTTGTAAGTCAAAACTGATAAAGATGTCCAATGCCTGATGCACTAAATAATGGGATTTTGAAACTAAAAAAGTTTTTAGGATAACATTAACCGTCCCACCATAATGAATCTATAAACCTTCTGTCACTTTCTCCGAATCAAGATCAAGTCATTTTTTTTCTCAGCCATAGGTACGTCTCTTTTTTTCTAAAAACCCTAATGATGTAAAGCATTTAATGCAGAAAGTTATAGTCTATCAAAGGTATGATATGTTCTTCATCAAAATATTCATGTTTTGTTTTGTTTCATTTTTCCATTGATTTCATCAGGTTGGATGCATGCACTTTTTATTAGCCCACTATGCTTTATTTGTACTACACTCATGGTTGTCCTCATGGTGGAAGGTATGTGAAACTTCTTTACAATTTTGCATTTTAATTTTGTAATTGTAATGCAATGAGTTGAAGCGATTGGCAACGAGGACTAAGGACAATGAGGTAAAAGATGTTGGCAAGAAACAGGAAACTGGAGTATTGCAGGAGAGTAAGAATGAGAGGATGCCGTTGTTAGAGGTGAAGAAAGAGAAATATGAACAGATTGAGAAGCAAAGCAATGTCACCGAGAAGCTTATAAAGAAAAAGTAAGTTTTTAATTTGTTTAAATTTGAACCTACGGGTGTTTGGATATTCTGATTTGAAAAAAAATTGATTATTAATCGTTGCGATAGGTTTTTGCTGTCCAAAGCTTAAAAAGCTTCGGCTTTCGGGTATCCGAGATATCAATAAAGATGCAATAAATGCTCTAGCTACCCATTGCCCGGATCTTTCTGAAATTGGGTTTATTGATTGTCTTAAGATAGATGAGATGGCATTAGGAAACGTGGTATCACTTCGGTTTCTATCTGTTGCGGGATCCACAAATGTAAAGTGGGGCTTGGCTGCTGAATTTTGGACCAAGCTTATAAATTTACAAGGTATAGATATTTCGAGAACTGATGTGTTACCTGGTGTTGTAATGAGGTTATTTTCGTCTATAAAAGGTTTGAAAGTCTTGTGTGCGTTAAATTGCCCTTCTTTAGAAGAAGACACAACTGTTTATACCAAGAGCAGTTGTCATGGTAAAATGATGCTTAGTTCATTTAGAGACACTTTTAAAGAACTATCTCTGATGTTTCCCGACACCAAGAATGATCAAGACATTTTCTCAGACTGGAGAGCCAAGTCAGAAAAGAGAGACGCGGATTTGGATGAGTTTATGACTTGGATATATATATATGAGTTTATGACTTGGATATATATATATATATATATATATATATATATATATATATATATATATATATATATATATATATATATACTTTTTTTATTTTTTTTTCACTTTAAACCCTATTGTTATATAATTTTACATTATTGCTCCTGTTAGTGTTTTTCTTGCATCGTTAGTCCTATTTTGTTTACATCGTTAGTCCTTATTTATGTAATGCCTTTTTTATTTGATTTCTTTTTTTAGTTATATATTGTTTATATTTAAAAATGAAAAAAAAAAATGGAGAACGGCACCACATTTTCTGGTGCCAACGGTAACGACACAATATGTGGTGCTAATAAGCTCTTTCTCTAAATATTGTTCAGCACTTAAGCAAGCTTCTCAATAGCTTGTTGTTTGATTTAAAGCATTTTGGGTTAGTAATTTTGTTTCAAAACATAAATAAGCTTAAGTTTGGAAGATAAGCCAGAAATGGAAGGGCTTATAGGTCTTTCCCAGCTTATCATCTGATAAGCTAGAGCTTGTAGAGTAGCTCCTCGAGCTTATTTGATCCTTGTTGAGCTAGGATCAAGGTAAACTTCATTTTCAGCTTAAAACTGCTTTTATCTTATTAGTACTGCTTATTGCTTTCATTTTTGGTGATATTTACATATATATCGTATTATTTTAATTTTCGAGTGTTTGACAATTTGTATTTGAACAATTCTAAAGAGTTTTTTCAGTGACTGATTTATATATATCCAATAAACACTTTGAATTTGGAAAAAAGGTAGTATAAATTACATTATATGCCTATGTACTAATTTGGTGTGCAGTTTTTACAATTTAGGTAGATGTTGTAAGGTCTGCTCTAAATGCAATGGGGTTCAAGGACATTGAAATCGAGTATTTAACGCACATCAAAGAAATACAGTACAATGATCATATCCTATTATTACTATTCAAATAAAGAATGCAAACGACATGGAAAGATGCAAACCTCAAGCTGACGATGCTGCTCTTTACATCCTCGACTTACAGCTTCATGTACAGACTTACTATATAATTAGAGAAAAATGATTCGGTTGGTGATCATAGCAAATAATAACATCCTGCACCCAAAAAAAACAATGTGCATCTACCTTGAATGAAGCTTTTGCAGAAGGGCACATAGGTCATGTGGTTGTTGCTTTATAACTTGTAGATTTCACTCGATACTGGATCCCTATTCAATACACATAAATTTAACGAAAAAACAGATCATATTGTGATAATAAATTTATTCTAGTCAAAATGGATATAAAGAACAACATTATTAAAGAATTACAACCAAACATTAATTGAACCAAATTCGAAGAACAATATTAAAATTGAAAACAAATTTGCCTTTGGATGATTTCGGTAGAGATTAAGCATTAATTTTTCAGTAAGCATTTAAGCTCCAAAAAACACTGTGGACGCCGGTTATTGTACTGCCTGTAACAAAAACAAAAAAAGATGTTAGATCGTCCTGGTATTATGATTAGCAGGAGAAGCAAAGTTGATGAGTTTGTAACTTGTTTAAATATATTGTTGATTAAGGAGTCATTCAATATATACCTTCAAAAGATAACAAATATCATGATCATGGTTTACAGTGACACTGACATCAGTGATGAATTTCACAATCCTCTTGGCTTGGATGTATACTTAAGACATAAACGATACTTTTCACTGCAAGTAATTAGGGTTTTAGGAATTTGGGAGGGATAGAATGGTGCACGAATGAAAAAGAAGGACATTAGGGTTTCCTGCTGAGAAAAGGGCGATTAAGATTTAATTGATTCCGGTTTGTTAGTGCAAAATTGTAGGGATACAGTTAATGAAAGGATTAGCCGGATTAGTATGAGTATATCAATTTGGGAATGCAATGGTATATCACATAAATTTGCATGCTCCACTGGTTGAAGCGCTTGTGTGTGGACGGTAAGATCCGGGTTCGAACCTTGTAATGGACTAAATTTTTGAACTTTTAATTAATCTGAATTTTAGTTGATTAATAGTTGCTTAGGTGGACTAAATGTGATGACATGACTTTTAATGACAATTACATGGCAATGACGTGGACATATGTGGCATTATTAAACATGACTAGATAAAGCCACATCATCACAATTAAGTCCACGTCATCATAATTAAGTCCACGTCAAAGGCCACATCATCACATTTAGTCCACCTAAGCATGATTTTAGGCAATTAAAATTCGCATTAATTAAAAATTTGACATTTGCAAGAATCGAACCTGAGTCATTTAATCCACATACAAATGTTTCAACCACTAGACCAAACCAGTTTTTGTGATTTACAATACAAAATAAGTAAGTCATGCTTAAATAATTGATATATATATATATATATATATATATATATATATATATATATGAAGTGAGATATTCAATCCTCTTTCTATTTAATGGTATTTCACTGCCTTTCATGTACAAGTATTGCAATTGAGACTGAGAGACAAGGGAGATCCCATTGAACTTGCCTTGATTGAATGAAGGCTAGCTGACTTCAATACTGAATGAACTCGCATGTTGGAGAACCGATGAGAGACATAGTCGATGCCAATATAGCTATAATTTCACACTTGAGCTTTTCCCTTCAAAGAGTTGATATTTCATTTCAAAAGTGGTATCTCCCCAATGGAGAAATGATGCTAGCCCTTTTTCCTTCGATGACAGAGATTGAAATGGATAAAGTGGATTCTCCCTAATGGTGAAATGAGACTGATTTCAGTGATTGAACTGATGGCAACTAGCGAGCAATCTTACTCAATAGGAGATTTCCATCTTAAAAGCCTTCCTTCTTGCTTGCTTATGAGAAGGCTTTCTTGCGTTCTTATATATATATATATATATATATATATATATATATATATAATATATATATATATATATATATATATATATATATATATATATATATATATATATATATAGGGTCCGGTTCTAGAGAAAAGTGTAATTAGATAGAAAAGTAAGAAAAAAAGTTATAGGGTAGAATTTGCAAACATCTCAAACTTCAGGATAAGTTTTGAAACCACCCCCCCCCCACCCACCCACCCCAACCCCCTCCCAAAAAAAAATCCTGACAAAAATTTTTTTTTATTTTGGTGCATCACAGTTATAAAATTTGGTGCATCATAGTTAGAACTAATTTTTATAACTGTGATGCACCAAAAAAAAAGGTGCATCAGAGTTATAAAATTTTGGTGGGAAAATTTTTGGCTGGAAAAAAAAATTTTGGTGGGAATTTTTTTTCCGGGGGGTGGGGTTGGGGGGTAGGGTGCGAATATACAAAACATACCTTAAAGAATGAAAGAAAATACAATAAGGTCCCTGTAGTTTTGTGTAAAAAAAGGAGGGGTTGATTTGTACACTTTTCTCACTTTTCTACCAAAATCAATTTTTCCTATGAATCAACCTCTCTCTCTCTCTCTCTCTATATATATATATATATATATATATATATATATATATATATATATATATATATATATATATATATATATATATATATATATATATACACATGTGCACGAACCAACTACAAAGAGAATAAAGTATCACATATGATATAACAAAAGAAAATACAAGAAGGCAGAAAAAAAAACCTTTCCAGGAAGCTTTTGTTTAATATGCCACATGCATAGTCTGTGTTTCGAACCAGCAAATTCAGCTTCAATAGCCTTTCTCATAGCCCCATCCTGATCAGTAACAACAATATTTGGAGCCTTACCAAACGCCTTTATGAATGCTTTCAGCAACCATATATACGAAGCTGTAGTTTCATTTTTCAGCAAGCCTGTAGCGACTGTAACACACCTCCGATGATTATCTATGGCTGTAATGGGAACAAACACCATTTTGTACCTGAAAAAAAACCAAAAATAGTGAAAATAACAGATTAAACAATAAAACGCAAATCATATCATCAAAATCTCATATTTAACATAGAAATACTTACTTGTTTGTTCTGAAAGTAGCATCAAAGGAAACAACATCACAAAACTCTCTGTAATTGTACTTAGAAACTTCATCAGCCCAAAAAATTGCAGAAAGCTTAGCATTTTCAACCAAATAATCAAATGAAAAATCTTGCACATGCTTCTTCCTATACTCCATCTTAGATATAAGCATCTATGCATCACTATCGCCTATATAGCAGTTTACACCCCTAAAAAAGTTCTTGAAATCAACAGTTGTACCATGAACAAGCAAATAAGAACCCTTCAAACCGGTTAAGATATGATGAGCTCTCGTTGCACCTATATTTACACTAGCAGCTTTAACAATAAACAATTGCTCAGCATAGGTTAACTGCCTCTCAGTCTTTGACAAATGCTTATACTCTTCACGTTCAAGCTCGTGATTATGAATACTATCAAAAATATTCAACTTGTACTTAGTAGTACCATGAATCAAATCAAATATAACACATGATTTGTAGCCTGTGATATGCATGTTCGAACTTCTAATCTGCTTGTCACTATTCTCTAAGTCTAACGTGTCCACACGTATTCCTTTAGG
Organism: Artemisia tridentata subsp. tridentata; assembly: GCA_021014915.2. Classification (NCBI taxonomy): domain Eukaryota; kingdom Viridiplantae; phylum Streptophyta; class Magnoliopsida; order Asterales; family Asteraceae; genus Artemisia; species Artemisia tridentata. Next base: position 229,795,523 of record CP139508.1, on the reverse strand, counting down.
ACAACCTTCCCTATTACACACTAAATGCTTTTGTTTCACAGTACCATTCCTCAATCTTTTCTGGCATGATTTCCTAACCACAAACCCTGCTTTAGCAGCATATTTCATATAGGCAGTAATGCACTCATCAATCGATTTATAAACTTTGCCCTTAACAAGTAAAACGTCCACAGGAACTTTAGGAATATAATAAACAGTTCCACCAGGAGTATCAAAATTAGAGTGAGCAGCAAACGATTCAGGAGTTTTCAAAGCATTCAAATCTGAATAAAAAACACAAAAATAAAAACAGTGATTAACTAAAAATGAAATCACACACACACGTTCTTAATATCACATGTGATATATCATTATGTGATATATCACATGTGATACATCATTTTGTGATATATCATATGTGGTATATCACATGTGATATATCCAAACTTCTTATTATTATCAGCTACTAAGATAGCTTATTCAAAGCTTAAAACTACTTATTCAAAGCTTAAAACTACTTATTCAGAGCTTAAAAACTGTTTGATTCAATCAAAACCTAACTAATAGCTTATTCAGAGCTTATAACAGCTTAACAACATAGCTTCTCAAAACTGACACACGAATTATAGTAAAAATTAAAATAATCAAAAAGCTTACACTTAATAGCTTCGGATTCATCACCGTGTTCATAAGCAACAATCTCCTCAACATACTTAGCTGAAACATCATCACTAACAACAATCTCTTCAGAAGTAGTAAACGAATCACTAACAACGATCTCTTCAGAAGTAGTAGAAACAGAATGTGAAAATGTAGAGGGGGTGAATACGTTCCCTATTTTAAAAACCTAAAACTTGATGTATCAAATTTCCAATTTAGCTTGTTCTAATATGAAAGATGTCAATTGTAGTTTATGACTAGCATAAACTAAAACATGTTATCACACAAGTATAATCAACAAGTAACAACACAAGCAATCACATAATACAAACATTAAAGTAAAGCAGTAAGTAAAAGAAAGCGCAAACCGAACACGATGATCTATAGTGGTTCGGTCACGGAGCTCCTCTCCGCCCTACTCCACTCCCCGAGTACCCAACTCGAGAGTTACTTTACTAGATCAACAAGCTCCCTTCTCGGCGGAGAAAACCTTACAATCATCGCTTACACTTTTTCCGGTACAAAGCTGAATACCGAGTTCTAATTCGAGGTAGAACCAGCCTAACGTCGCTTATACAATTTCCGACACTAAGTGATGCGCGTGCGTGTCGTTGCGGTTTAGCAGTATTAATGCCAACTCAAGTTTTAAATTTATATTTAGCCACTTATCAATAACACACACACTTAACGAGCAGTGTACCCGGTCAGTATGAATATAATGGTAAGTAAAGTGTCGATCACTAAGAGTGGAACGTATTATCTAGTTATTCTAATCAGTATTTTAATATCTTAAGTTAGCTATACAACCGAATCTAACGCAAGGGGGTTCAGCCTGAGAGACTGGCACGGTTTGGTTATGATTAAATTGAAAACTAAACTAATGAGCACGAATCAGCGATTAGCACACACGTACACAGATAGATACTTGAGACAATAAGAAGACCTGTCCTGATAATTAAGTAGCTTGTCACTTGTTTTATTGCTAGTTTTATATGAAGTGTATATAATTAAACCTTTCTCGTTGGCTCTAATCTTATCGGCGAGTAAACCCTTAATGATTACTTATGTCTATCCTATTTATTAAAGAGACGCTGAAACAAATAGGCGAGGAAGGGGCATGGCGACCCAAGCAATGCTCAGCTAGACACAGAGGTTATCAATGCACTAATAAAAGTCACCAAAGACATCAACATATAAACTTTAATTAATGGGAAAGCAATTTTAAGGGGTGCGCATGATTTTCCGTAGTCACATGACGTCGGCCCATCAATCCTGATGAATTAAAGTGTACTAATACAATAAAACAAAACTACTTAATGAATTGAATACATACAGGACCTTCTTACAGCTCTTGTATCTTCGTTCAGGGTGTGTCTTGTGCTGCTAATACGTCTGAATTCGTCTGGTATCTTGCACTGTCCAACCTCTTGTACCACCTCTGAAATTCGTCTGACTTTGGGGTATTTAAAGTTTCTGTCTGAGGGTTAGATGCGGCGCATAAGATAAGTAGATGCGGCGCATTGACTTAACTTCGCGTGGGGTACAAGATTAATATATTCAGGAATATTCGTACACCGCCTTAAGATGCGGCGTAACTCCATTTCTCTATGCGGCGCATGTCCTTTTGATGAACTCAAATAAGTACATTTTATTATCATCATTTATCCTATTTATTTGACTTGTTTTATTATATTATATATGAGAATTGATACGTTAATGTTTACTTTTGTAATTCTCAGGTAAAAACAAGTATTATGTGAAACTTGACGATTTTGGACTAATTATGGAGCAAAACAAGCAAGATGTTAAGAGTCTACTGAAGTGTACAAGATCAAGATCATTCTGCTCCAGATACGCCGCATCATACTTCTTACATACGGCGCATCACTATCAAGATTTCACAAGCTACAATCCAAGACAGCAAAGGACATGCGCCGCATAGAGAAATGGAGTTACGCCGCATCTTAAGGCGGTATACGAATATTCCTGAATATATTAATCTTGGACCTCACGTGAAGTTATGTCAATGTGCCGCATCTACTTATCCTATGCGCCGCATCTAACCCTCAGACAGAAACTATAAATACCCCAAGGCCAGACGAATTTCGGGACACTTAGACACTTAGAGACTTTAGAGACCGAAGATAGAAGAACCCTAAGCCGAATTCAGACGTATTAGCAGCACAAGACACACCCTGAACGAAGATACAAGAGCTGTAAGAAGGTCCTGCATGTATTCAATTCATTAAGTAGTTTTTTTTTATTGTATTAGTACACTTTAATTCATCAGGATTGATGGGCCGATTCCATGTGACTACGGAAAATCATGGGCACCCCTTAAAATTGCTTTCCCATTAATTAAAGTTTATATGTTGATGTCTTTGGTGACTTTTATTAGTGCATTGATAACCTCTGTGTCTAGCTGAGCATTGCTTGGGTCGCCATGCCCCTTCCTCGCCTATCTATTCTAGCGTATACGAAACGTGGGCATCACAAGTGCTCAATATTCTAGGATAGTGGGATAGACATAAGTAATCATTAAGGGTTTACTCGCCGATAAGATTAGAGCCAACGAGAAAGGGTTAATTATATACACTTCATATAAAACTAGCAATAAAACAAGTGACAAGCTACTTAATTATCAGGACAGGTCTTCTTATTGTCTCAAGTATCTATCTGTGTACGTGTGTGCTAATCGCTGATTTGTGCTCATTAGTTTAGTTCGCTATTTAATCATAACCAAACCGTGCCAGTCTCTCAGGCTGAACCCCCTTGCGTTAGATTAGGTTGTATAGCTAACTTAAGATATTAAAATACTTATTAGAACAACTAGATAATACGTTCCACTCTTAGTGATCGACACTCTACTTACCATTATATTCATACTGACCAGGTACACTGCTCGTTAAAGTGTGTGTTTTATTGATAAGTTGGCTAAATATAAATTTAAAACTTGAGTAGGCATTAATACTGCTAAAACCACAACGACATCATGCGCGCACCAAGTCTTTGGAGCCGCTGCCGTGGATATAAAAGAATTAGAGCAATACACACGCACATCAAGTTTTTGGCGCCGTTGCCGGGGAGTGAATTGTTATTATCTGTTAATTTGATTAGTATTTTAATTAGGTTTTCTTTTTAATTTTTAGATTCTAACCGTTAACCCTGTTATATATTAGTTAAATTGCATTCATTGTATTATTTGCATATTTTCTGTTTTGTGTGTTTTTATTTTCTTTAATTTTTGTTTCTTTTTGTTTGATTTTATTTTTTGTTTTTCTTTTTATTTTTTTTTCTGCATTCTGCTATCGTTGTACTGTGCTGATACAAACGATACGGCGCATCTATTTTCATAGATACGGCGTATTGCGTTTAAATTTTATAAAATACAACGCGTTTACTAAATTCGAGTACGACGCATCTTTTCTCAAGATACGGCGTATTGTGTTTTTAATAAGAAAATTTTCTAAACCCTAACGCCATACGACGCATCTGTTTTTGCAGATACGGCGTATTTACTATTTAAATTAAAAACAGTTTTCGAATTATTAAACAAATACGACGCATCGATTTTTATTGATACGGCGCATCTTCTGAATCAAAAATCTTGTATTTTGAAATGTAACGAAAATACGGCGTATTAGCTTCTGTTAATACGACGCATTTAATTTTATTAAATATAATCGATTTTTGATAAATTAAATCTGATACGGCGCATGTTAAAATTATAAGCGGCGTATCTATTTTCTGAATAAAAGTCTGATTAAATTTTAACGATTATAAGATACAGCGTATCCAAATTTTTGGATACGGCGCATCGTCTGCAGATATCAGTAACTTTTATTTTTCGTATTCCGTTTTCGTTGTTAATTTTCTGATATATTACTTTCTTGAACATACCCTACTGATGCTTTTGTGATAGTTTCAGGAAGTGCATGACCAGGAGTTCAACTAAGAACTTGATTAAACCTTTCGAAGATCCTGAACAAGCCCTACATTCGCTTAAAAGGCTTTTCAACACAAAAAGCTTTGAAATTTCAAGTTCATTCGAACTTGATTACTTTTCTGAAGAGAAAGAGGAAGTAGAAATAGAAACAATGGCGGAAAACACTACTATGGAGGTATACATGAACAAAACCCGTGCTGATTACAGTTGAGGAGTTGCTAGACCAAAGTTTGATGAAAAGTCAAAGTTTGAGTTGAAGGGTCAGTTTCTCAAGGAGCTAAGAGAAAATGCTTTCAGTGGAACAGAACATGAAGATGCTAATGAATACGTTGAAAAAGTCCTCGAGATTGCAGATTTGTTTACTACAGAAGGAGTCTCTGACAATCAACTCATGCTAAGAATGTAACAACCCAACCTAATAAGGGTAAAGATGTCACACTCATGGTTTCACATCAGATCAAAACAAAGCATACATTTCAAATAATACAGAAATTCTCAAAGGTTACAAATGAAATTCTGAAATTTACATGGTTACAACGGAAACAAACTAAACACTAAGTTTGCAAAAGCAACTCCTTCTAATGGTCTCTACTTCAGAACACTATCAAGGTCTTCTAAGTCCAAAAGTCTCTTCACTCATACCCAACCCGTCGTCCTGCTTATTACCTGCCGTACATGAAAAGAAAATGTGCGGCTGAGCTTAAAAAGCTCAGTGAACAGATACATATACAAAGCAAAGAATAACGAAACAAAAATATAATATGGGCAATGGGAATATCATAAGGTATAAAAGAAGTAACTGGATAATAAGAGAAGAGTAGGATAGTCATCTACCACGAGCCCAAAACTCAAAGTCAAATCTCAATGTCATCATCTCAAAGTCATAGTCTCACAATCAGAGGGGATACCTCTCAGGCAACCAGATAATATGAGGGGTGTCCTCATGTATCATAATAGTGGAGTGATCAGCTCCCAGGGGTGTGAAAGGCGTGTATTGCACACAGCACCAGTCACCTCAAAGTCATACTCAAAGTCATACTCAAAGTCATAGTTAAATCCACTAAACAAAACATGCCTAGGATTGCAACCCATACGCCCCCAAACTCAAAGTCATCTCAAAATCATAATCTCAAAGTCATAATGGCCATATCATAATATAAGAGGGACGGTGTGAGAAATCACTCACCCACACATGAGTCATGCCAGTGGTGCATCACAGACATGGCCAGGTTACCTTCCTGGCTAGGTAACATAAAATGGCTCGGGTATCAAACTAAGAGTCAGGTCTCAATGTCATATCAAGGTGCATCTCAAGGTCATAATCAGAAGGTATATCTCAAGGTCATATCAAAAGGTTCATGTCAAAAGGATCATGGCAAAGGTTTAAATCATAGCTCAACATCAATGCATAGGTGAAAAGACACCCTTACTAAAAAGGGTAGAGTATCCGTACCTTAACCGCCAACGAAACATGACATAAGGATAAGAAATCACTCCTCCTTCGGTGAATCTACACGAATTAATGATCGGCTTATTATTAATAACTTATTCAAATCAGATTTCTCATTTTAGTTGGCTTTCCATTTTTTTGTAACTTTCCATTTATAGCAGGTTTCCAAAATTAGCAAGTTTCCACTTTTAGAAAGTTTCCTTAATTAGTAATATTAGTTATTTATCGTTAATGTTACCATTTAGTAACATTTAATTTGTTAAAATCACAATATACTCGAATTATGATTTATTTATAATGTAAGTAAATTTAGGGTCTTAATGCGCCTAAACAACAAAGTATGGTGTGAAATATAAAAATGGTGGAAAGGCTACAATGTTTCATGCGCCTACTCTATTTCCCCACAGCCAAAACAACTCCCCCACTGTCCTTTGATTAGATAATTCGAATGAATGACTAAAAGAAAGAAGAAAATGTGACCATACCCTGCTATATGCCTAGTGACACTACTCTTATTATATTACTATTACTCTTATTACATTACCAAACCATTTGTTGTACAAAACAAACCGAGTTACTCTTTATTTATATAGACTCGAATAAAAAAAGAAGAGAAATGCCCATGCATGCATACCAAGGAAATATCCCACTCAACTCCAGACGCATGAAAGTAAGAAACTCATTCACATAATACGACTTAGTACCTGATTTATCTGCTCAACTCTTACTTTCTATAACTTGATGACAACACATACCCACTACCAGGTATAAATCTGCATACGCATGAAGTCATGAACAAAACTCTACACCCTCTCGTATTACCACCCTAGCGAGACCAGAACACGTATTAACGAGACAGCTTTGGTTCATAAAACCTTTAGATAGATCGACAAAAAAAAAAACAAGACTCAAAAGTTAACGAGACAACACGATATCGCGAGACACGCATACATAGCCCACTTTATTCCCTTCATTTTCTGATTTGCAACCAAGTATATACATGTGTTTTAGACTCAAATCGACACACCCAATGTCAACATGCACAAGCCTGGTCGAACACAGCCAAACATACCCCCGATGCAACAAAAGTATACGCCTAGGGTTTTCATATTTGTACGACTCATTACATGATCATATATATTATATTGTTAGGCTTATTTAAGGTACTATATGGGTAGAATCAAACTGATACAAATGATCCCAAACCAATCCTCCCAACGCGACATGAAATATGCTTATATGTTGGCGTATAAGTTTTATTATTTCGTGTGACATATATTACATTCGTGTACTGGTAATTAACGAGCATATTAGATTAGATTTAGATGTTTTTAAGTCTCATATAGGTCGTGTGTGTTTGAATAAAAAAAAAACAAGAGGGCATCACACATACCTTCTTAGGTCGAAACAAGGAGGGATCAACATGAACACGGCTACGAATCTCGACACACCAAGGTTCAAGGATGCCACGATCTAAACACCGTGGCTGCTATACCACTCGCCCTCGAACCCAGGATACATCACGATCCACCACTTTCATTACACCTTCACGAACCACCCTTGTCGTACCACTTTTTGTACCTTCGAATGAGATCAAGCTAGGCAGTCGACTGGTGTGTTTTATTTGGGTTTTATGAGTGAGGTTGAATTGTGTAATATAGTTGAAGAAGTAAGCAACAATGAGGGTTCTAAAATATACAGCCGTCACTTTTTGTTTTAGGGTTTGAATGTGAGTTTGATGTGCATGTTAGTCGTATTATATGAGATGATAAGGGAGAATATTTGCTGTATTGTTGACCAACTAAATAGGGATCAGGAGATGATCAATTCCTTTTTAAAATTATCATGTATCTAGACTTCATATAGGCATACAAATTGTGTACATTATATATATATTTTTCAGTCCTAGTGTGGTCATATTAAACGTGTGATCATATATAACTTAGGCTAACATGTAAATATTGACTTTTATATAGCATAGGTCTTAGATTTTAGCCTTATGTCGTTCCTCAAATTATAACTTATAGTTATTTAAGTTACCCTCGCATTCAAGTTTTAAATTAGTTACTGATTTTAGAATTCACATCTTAGGTTATTATAATTGTTTAATTAATTTAGGTTATGGAGTTCTTTAAATTCTTTTATTACAATTTATGTGTTCTTAAAATAAAATTTCAAAATAGAGGGTAATTTATGGATTTTAACGAAATGAAAAATGAGAGTTTTACAACTCTTCCCCTCTAAAAGAAAATTTTTGTCCTCGAAAATTGAAGTCGCAAGGCTAACGAAGTCGTAGCAAGTCGCAAAAGATCGTCACAAATATTCTCACGTCCGGGGCGGTCCTTCCAAAAAGGTCTTCAGACCAAATAGTTTCTCATGACTCAAATCAAAACGAGGTGGGTTCAATTTTCTCAGAAGGAGACAAAATCAGGTTGATTCAGAACAAATGGTCCATGCAATATCAAATGGACGATAGGTGAATCTTCAGATAGCTCATATGAAATACGAACAAGATTTCAAATCGAATTAACTGTGTCAACAGTAGGGAGTTCTAAAGGGAGTTCAAGATTTATAACTGAGGTCAACAAAATGCAAAACGAGAGTCCAAAACTCATCCAGATATTTAACGAAATAAGGTAGAGTATACGCATATATAGGATGAATCTAAAATCTCACTAAATCGCGGATAATCCAACGGAGATTCAAATTCTAAATTTCTTAGGTACATCCCAAGATATCCTATGCCCACAACAAGTGCACGTTATATGATGTAAGTATTATTACGTTGGCCAGACGTCATAATACTGGCATCATATAAATATGCCCTCATGATGGTCATACTTTATCTCAAATCGTAATCAAAACCACCTATCTTAATCCACCTAGTACTTCTACAGTCTCATAGGTCAACAAAATCAAATGCCATAGTCAAGAGGAAAAACAAAACTATTCGTAAGAGTATCAAAATCCCAGATTGCTTAGCAGAAGTGAGGTACGCCGTCACGAGCATCATATCTTCCACAATTCGCCAAATCCTCCCAAAACAACGCCATCACCGAACATACAAAAAGATAAATACGAACTGAAATGCTTCAAGGGAGCTTAAATCTTAAGAGGTTCTTATTATGATATAACGAAACATAAGAGGGTCAACGGAAATGAAAGTTAGCCGTCAGAACTTCGGCCTTCATAGAATCAATTCTTCCAATCATAAAGGGTCTGTTTCAAATTTTCATTCGTTCAACACATCCAATCTCCTCAAGTCCGGTTAATCTGTCTTCGTCTGTCCATCAGCCGGGAAGTGAAACCAAGATCGGGAACTTGTGTCTGGTTCGTCGAGCCTCCTGCAGTTCTTCTTGGAATGTGATGGAGTAATGTGGATTTCTGGCACGATCTTTAAATCTCTTCATCATCCAGTCTGCTTCCGCTCTCAATTCATCTCAGTACAACTAAGATGAATAGGGAAGTGGGACTGCATGTCTTCATCAGCTCCAGGTTCGCCATCTTGACTAGAATTTCTTCTTCTGCATCGCCAACACTTCTGTCTTGTAAGGAATGTCTCCACTCTTCGGGGTAGTCTCCGTTGTCGTCAACTCCAGGTCAGGCAAGGAACACCGTTGTCTCAACCAACATCAATCTCTCAGAATACACAAATGATCTTCAAATCTCTAACAAGGTGCAAAATGATTTTTCATGTTCTTCCTCGTCTCCGAATGTACCATTAAGTCATACAATGACCATATGCCCAGTACTCATGAGAAATATCATCTATCAAATTCACCAAGATCGTCAGAGCTTTAGCTAATACTATTAGCGTCATTAACCGTCATGGCAGTCGTTTACGAATACGGAAGGCGATTTCAAGAATAGTATCAATTCATCAGAAAGGAAACTTTGCGCTCTTAATTTAAACAAAACACATAATCGTTCCAGGGTGGAGTAATATTGGCTCCTACAGCAATACGGTTCAGCTCCCATACATATCTCTAGTCATCACTCATCTTTATCGCGAACAAAACTAAAACATGCCCAGAAGATACACTTAAGTAAACTCACTTCCTGGTCATCGGTTGCTGCTCTTCCCGGTTGCTCCAGTCAATTAGTATGATCCGAAAGACATCTTCTTTTAGTGACTAGAATCTCTCGGTATCATGTCAAATCTTACTTCATACTCTGGTGGAAAAACTTGACGATCCAACAGGAATTATGTTCAAGAAGTTCAGGGTGCCAAATAACATTCAATACAAGGTTCATGTTCAGAAAACTCAAGGTGCCAAAAGGCTTCTACGATGAGGTTCATTTATTGGTGTACGAAATGGTTTCTAAGATAACTTTATAACCGCAAACGTAACACACGAGTCTCCAGAGTAATAGTGATGGCAAAGGGTTTAACAATCAGAAATCGTAGTAGGGAGTTCAAAATTGTTGCAAACGTTAAAGGTGAGACATAGAAGGGTAGTTGTCAATATTTGACTGATCATTCCACAATTTCCTTGTCAGAATAAAATCGAAGTTAACTATTCAACGAAAAACGGTTCGCAAATCAAAGCTATATCCTTAGAAGTGAGGAAGAAAACAATCTTATACTCATGGTTACACACCACAAGACTTCTCATAAGGACAGCGATAGGTAAAACGAAATCAATAGTGTCGGAAACTTCATAGATACTTATCAAATAGCAAAACATATCCAGTACGTCATCGCCATAGAGGTTCTCGGAATGCCTGATGAGGCGTCAAAGTGATTAACAAAAGAATCAGAGTGAAATGCGGGTCATTATCAAAAGGATTTACAAAAGGGATTTGAAGATAAGGATCAAATAGTGTCAGGTCATTATTATGAAATTCTCAATGCCTTCAAGATTTAATCAGGTTCCAAACTTAGGTGGTGCAAAGCATAAGTTTTCACTTTCCAGAAGTGGTATCAACAGGATCCAACCAAAAGCAAGGCACGAATCAGAGTGATACGGAAGCAATGATGCTTAAACAAATGCCTTATAGTCTACCCATTCCTCACCGGTCCAAACTTAGGTTCCTATGGGAAATCCTAAAGCAATCTTCAAGGTTGACTTACGAGTGCCTACAGGGAAAGCTTAGTGGTCCTAACTTACACAGGTCAAGGGTAAATGTATTACGAAATCGCAGCCTGTCTCTCTGATACCATAATTGTAACAACCCAACCCAATAAGGGTAAAGATGTCACACTCATGGTTTCACATCAGATCAAAACAAAGCATACATTTCAAATAATACAGAAATTCTCAAAGGTTACAAATGAAATTCTGAAATTTACATGGTTACAACGGAAACAAACTAAACACTAAGTCTGCAAAAGCAACTCCTTCTAATGGTCTCTACTTCAGAACACTATCAAGGTCTTCTAAGTCCAAAAGTCTCTTCACTCATACCCAACCCGTCGTCCTGCTTATTACCTGCCGCACACGAAAAGAAAATGTGCGGCTGAGCTTAAAAAGCTCAGTGAACAGATACATATACAAAGCAAAGAATAACGAAACAAAAATATAATATGGGCAATGGGAATATCATAAGGTATAAAAGAAGTAACTGGATAATAAGAGAAGAGTAGGATAGTCATCTACCACGAGCCCAAAACTCAAAGTCAAATCTCAATGTCATCATCTCAAAGTCATAGTCTCACAATCAGAGGGGATACCTCTCAGGCAACCAGATAATATGAGGGGTGTCCTCATGTATCATAATAGTGGAGTGATCAGCTCCCAGGGGTGTGAAAGGCGTGTATTGCACACAGCACCAGTCACCTCAAAGTCATACTCAAAGTCATACTCAAAGTCATAGTTAAATCCACTAAACAAAACATGCCTAGGATTGCAACCCATACGCCCCCAAACTCAAAGTCATCTCAAAATCATAATCTCAAAGTCATAATGGCCATATCATAATATAAGAGGGACGGTGTGAGAAATCACTCACCCACACATGAGTCATGCCAGTGGTGCATCACAGACATGGCCAGGTTACCTTCCTGGCTAGGTAACATAAAATGGCTCGGGTATCAAACTAAGAGTCAGGTCTCAATGTCATATCAAGGTGCATCTCAAGGTCATAATCAGAAGGTATATCTCAAGGTCATATCAAAAGGTTCATGTCAAAAGGATCATGGCAAAGGTTTAAATCATAGCTCAACATCAATGCATAGGTGAAAAGACACCCTTACTAAAAAGGGTAGAGTATCCGTACCTTAACCGCCAACGAAACATGACATAAGGATAAGAAATCACTCCTCCTTCGGTGAATCTACACGAATTAATGATCGGCTTATTATTAATAACTTATTCAAATCAGATTTCTCATTTTAGTTGGCTTTCCATTTTTTTGTAACTTTCCATTTATAGCAGGTTTCCAAAATTAGCAAGTTTCCACTTTTAGAAAGTTTCCTTAATTAGTAATATTAGTTATTTATCGTTAATGTTACCATTTAGTAACATTTAATTTGTTAAAATCACAATATACTCGAATTATGATTTATTTATAATGTAAGTAAATTTAGGGTCTTAATGCGCCTAAACAACAAAGTATGGTGTGAAATATAAAAATGGTGGAAAGGCTACAATGTTTCATGCGCCTACTCTATTTCCCCACAGCCAAAACAACTCCCCCACTGTCCTTTGATTAGATAATTCGAATGAATGACTAAAAGAAAGAAGAAAATGTGACCATACCCTGCTATATGCCTAGTGACACTACTCTTATTATATTACTATTACTCTTATTACATTACCAAACCATTTGTTGTACAAAACAAACCGAGTTACTCTTTATTTATATAGACTCGAATAAAAAAGAAGAGAAATGCCCATGCATGCATACCAAGGAAATATCCCACTCAACTCCAGACGCATGAAAGTAAGAAACTCATTCACATAATACGACTTAGTACCTGATTTATCTGCTCAACTCTTACTTTCTATAACTTGATGACAACACATACCCACTACCAGGTATAAATCTGCATACGCATGAAGTCATGAACAAAACTCTACACCCTCTCGTATTACCACCCTAGCGAGACCAGAACACGTATTAACGAGACAGCTTTGGTTCATAAAACCTTTAGATAGATCGACAAAAAAAAAAACCAAGACTCAAAAGTTAACGAGACAACACGATATCGCGAGACACGCATACATAGCCCACTTTATTCCCTTCATTTTCTGATTTGCAACCAAGTATATACATGTGTTTTAGACTCAAATCGACACACCCAATGTCAACATGCACAAGCCTGGTCGAACACAGCCAAACATACCCCCGATGCAACAAAAGTATACGCCTAGGGTTTTCATATTTGTACGACTCATTACATGATCATATATATTATATTGTTAGGCTTATTTAAGGTACTATATGGGTAGAATCAAACTGATACAAATGATCCCAAACCAATCCTCCCAACGCGACATGAAATATGCTTATATGTTGGCGTATAAGTTTTATTATTTCGTGTGACATATATTACATTCGTGTACTGGTAATTAACGAGCATATTAGATTAGATTTAGATGTTTTTAAGTCTCATATAGGTCGTGTGTGTTTGAATAAAAAAAAAACAAGAGGGCATCACACATACCTTCTTAGGTCGAAACAAGGAGGGATCAACATGAACACGGCTACGAATCTCGACACACCAAGGTTCAAGGATGCCACGATCTAAACACCGTGGCTGCTATACCACTCGCCCTCGAACCCAGGATACATCACGATCCACCACTTTCATTACACCTTCACGAACCACCCTTGTCGTACCACTTTTTGTACCTTCGAATGAGATCAAGCTAGGCAGTCGACTGGTGTGTTTTATTTGGGTTTTATGAGTGAGGTTGAATTGTGTAATATAGTTGAAGAAGTAAGCAACAATGAGGGTTCTAAAATATACAGCCGTCACTTTTTTTTTTTAGGGTTTGAATGTGAGTTTGATGTGCATGTTAGTCGTATTATATGAGATGATAAGGGAGAATATTTGCTGTATTGTTGACCAACTAAATAGGGATCAGGAGATGATCAATTCCTTTTTAAAATTATCATGTATCTAGACTTCATATAGGCATACAAATTGTGTACATTATATATATATTTTTCAGTCCTAGTGTGGTCATATTAAACGTGTGATCATATATAACTTAGGCTAACATGTAAATATTGACTTTTATATAGCATAGGTCTTAGATTTTAGCCTTATGTCGTTCCTCAAATTATAACTTATAGTTATTTAAGTTACCCTCGCATTCAAGTTTTAAATTAGTTACTGATTTTAGAATTCACATCTTAGGTTATTATAATTGTTTAATTAATTTAGGTTATGGAGTTCTTTAAATTCTTTTATTACAATTTATGTGTTCTTAAAATAAAATTTCAAAATAGAGGGTAATTTATGGATTTTAACGAAATGAAAAATGAGGGTTTTACAAAGAATCTTTCCAATTTCGCTTAAAGGAGCTGCTATTAAGTGGCTAAGGAATGAACCTGCTAGTTCAATCACAACATGGGAAGATTTGAAGAGCAAATTCCTGAAAAGATATTGTCCACCTGCTAAAACTGCTAAAAAGATGGAGGCTATCAACAATTTCAAGCAAGAGCCTGATGAAACTCTTTATCAAGCTTGGGAACGATTTAAAGACTTATTGATGAAATGCCCTCAACATTATCTAAGTCCAATGCAGGAGATAATATTGTTCTATCAAGGATTGGACGTGCCTACTAGACAAATCTTGGATGCTAAGGGAGCTGTACCTCAAATGAGTGCAGCCAATGCTAGAAAAGCGATCCAAGAAGCTGCTGATCATTCTCAAAAATGGCACGACAGAACCTCTACTAGATCTAAGAGCAGCACTAATTTTGACGGGTTTGCTGCTATTCAAGCTCAATTGGATAAAATTAGTAGAGAGATGAAGAAGCGTGATGAGAAAGTTTATGCTGCCCAAGTTGGATGTGAAAAATGCGAAGGACCTCACTACACTAAAGACTGCCCTAATAAGAATGAAAGTGAGACTTTTGAAGAAGCATACTACACACAATTTGGACAACCATTCCGACCTTCAGGAAGATTTAGGGAAGCTACTCCGGGATACTATCAAAAGAACAACTTTAATCCCACTTATCAAGAAAGGAGGCAGACTTTGGATGACACTCTAAAGCAAATTATGGCCGATGCTGCTAAAAGACATGAAGAGAACACTGCTATGATCAAAGAAATCCGAGCCTCAACGGATACTATAACAAGAAATCAAGGAGCTTCGATCAAAGCATTGGAACAACAAATCGGACAAATGAGCAAAGTTCTTCAAGAAAGGGGATAAGGAAGTTTACCTAGCTCAACTGAAACTAACCCAAGAGATCATGTCAAGGCCATAAGCACCACTGAGGAAGTCACGCCTAACATACCTAGAAGATTGATGAATGGTAATGATGCTGCAAAGCCCGAATTTTTCTTTAATTCTTCAATCAGTTTAAGAAGATTACTCAAAGAGAAGGCAAAGATTGAAGAAGAGATCAAGGCCACAATGAAAGAAGAGAGCTCTGCAACCGACTTACATGCCTTGCCTCATAAAGAAAAGGACCCAGGAAGTTTTACTTTACCTTGTTCAATTAATGATATATCTTTCAATAATGTGTTAGCTGACTTAGGAGCTAGTGTTAGTGTTATGCCCCTTAAGACATTCACTACCCTAGGATTAGGAAAATTAGCACCAACTAAGTTGCTTATTGAATTGGCTGATAAAACGGTAAAACGACCTGAAGGGATTGCTAAAAATGTGCTAGTTAAGATTGAGAAGTTTGTTTTCCCCGTAGACTTTGTTATATTAGATATGCCCGAGGATGTTAAGATTCCTTTAATCCTTGGAAGACCTTTCTTGTCTACCGCCCATGCTAAGATTAATGTGTTTAAAAGAAAAATATCATTAAAGGTAGGGAATAATAAACTAGTCTATAAGTGCCAAGATCCTGCTAAAAGCATAATTAGAGGCATCTATGTGCTAGGATTAAGAGAACGTATGGACCTCGATCTAGAAGCTAGGCTTATGGGAGAAACCTTGGTAAATGATGAATCACTTGAGACCTATAGTGGAGACTACATTGAATTAAATGATCTTAATTTACCATTAGGAATCAATGATCAATTTATGGAGGATTTAGAACCCGAAATTGAAGAAGGAGAAATTATGGATATACCTAGAATTAATATGATCAACACTAAGAATTATGATGAATTTGAAGGATATCCTAGTTTCTGTGATTATGGTAGAAAGATCCATGTAGATTGTGCTTATAATTTACAATTTCCTTGCATGATAGGATTTAAACAGGTTAGTGCCAACTTTTTCCCTATTTTACCAATTAATGTAAT
The DNA here is from genome assembly GCA_021014915.2 of Artemisia tridentata subsp. tridentata. Taxonomy (NCBI): domain Eukaryota; kingdom Viridiplantae; phylum Streptophyta; class Magnoliopsida; order Asterales; family Asteraceae; genus Artemisia; species Artemisia tridentata. The sequence continues at coordinate 229,779,104 of CP139508.1, read as the reverse complement.
GTCAAAAGATTTCTATAATTCTATAATGAAAAACGAAATTGAGTATAGAGGGAAAAACGTAGTTGGAATATTCATGAATGTGCCTATTTTTGTTGGGAATTTAACTATTGTTACAGATTTCACCGTGGTGGAAAACATGGATGCTTATCGTGATGTTGAGATGGGTGACGTGATCGTTGGGAAACCATTTTGTAAGGAGGTCGAAATTAACGCTAAAAGATTTGATGGAAAGATCACCTTTAAAAGTGGAAACAACATTATCACTTACATGATGCCTCGTGCTCACCCAAGGTTTAAACATGCCCCTAACAAATTTTGTTACAAATTTACACCATTTCTTTTTGTAGATGAAAATGACGCTGAGAAAGGGATCGAATATCCGTACCAAAAGATGAAAGGATTCTACAAAGGTGTACTTGAATTGGGGCCGGAATATGTTCGTGACGAAGTAATTCGCAACTACATCGTGCACGGACATGTGGGGATCAATAGATCAAAATAAGGAGCTGAACGTGAGTCTAACTTGAAGACTCTGGAATAAAGACAAGTGCTGACCGGGAGACAACCCGGAGAATTTTTACTTTTCTGTTCTGTGTCGAGTCTGTCAGGCCTGCAGAGGATACGGCGCATCTCCATCATAGGATGCGACGCATCGCCTGCACTGATCATATCTTATTTTATTTTCTGCATTTTTATTTTTGACTTTAAAACTTTCTGTCAGTATTTTAATGCGGCGCATCCCTGGTTAAGGATGCGACGCATCTTTTATTCAGATTCGTATTTTATTCCAGGCTCGATACGGCGTATCTTCTTCCATAGGATACGGCGTATCGACTGACCAGATGATTTTCATTTTAATTTTTTATGTTTTATTTTTACTAACTACTAATGTATTATGCATGTTTGAACTTTCTCAACTCAGGTGTGTGTTAAAGTCTAAATGGTATTATAGATTCCTGCATTTCTGTGGATACATCATCTATGAAGCTTAAACGTTCTCATCCACAAGAAAGTTGATTTTTGCTCTTATACGAATAATGGAGGATCATACCGAGCAAATCTCAGGGGAGTTTTTCTGTTCTAATTCTTTTATTTTCCAGTTTTTAACCTTTAACACAAACAACGAGGACGTTGTTTAACTTAAGTGGGGGGATTGGAGAATTAGAACACTTACTTGTCCTAAACTTTTTCAAAATATGCTTAAAATGCGCTTAATATATCAAAATTTTAAAAATTTTTTAGCATGTTTTTGTTTAAAGTCTAAATTACATAGCTGCACACATAACCTTATTTTCAAAAATTGTGAACTTTTCAAAATTCACAAATCTATGAGTGTGCCGGTGACTTGTAAACTTTAGAACTTGGCTTATATACTATTCGAGACCACCATAATAAGTATTATCTATATAATTGGAATGACTTGTCTAAATCGGTAAATTTCTAGGATTATACCCAAATAGCCTTTATATGTTATGTGATATTAACTAACTACACTGGTTAATTAACCCCCGTATAAACCCTTTTGTTACTCTCACTTTTAGAGTAAGATACCCCTAGAAAAACCCTTAGAGCCATTCCTTTCGTTTCTTACACCTTTGTTATAATGTTTCGTTACACCCTTACACCTTAGCCTACCCTGTAGATTAAAATCCGTGGTTGGTTAATTGCTTTAGGCAAAGTGTGTTTCCTTACATTACCTATGTTCGCGTGCGTAATTCATTATCTTTGGTTGAGTCAGGAAATTGCACAATGCAATTGGTATGAAAGTAAATATTGTATATCTTTGAGTTTATTTTTCGTGTGTTTACTACTTTCGCTATTACAGTTATTTCTGAAAGTATGAAGAGTATGGAAAAATTATCCCAAAAAATAGTGATAGAAAAGTTGTGAAATTTTACACACATATGTTGATGTTAAAAAAAAAAAAAAAAAAAAAAAAAAAAAATCGAAAAAATATAGAAAAGAAAAAAAAATAAAAAGAAAAAAGTTGGAAGTTTGTTTTAACCAACTTATGTAAAGTTTTGTATTAAGTGGGCGATATCACCACTATTTGTTATATATTATATTTATGGATTGAATGGGAGTTTGCCGTTATGGGAACACCAACTAAGGTTGTTCTTTGATTGAGATCTTGTTGAGTATAATTCGTGTCTAACTAAAGCGTGTGTTTCAAGTGTTAAAGCGTGAGTTATTCAATGATATGAGTCTTATTCATGGGATGGTTGGGAAAGTAATTTACCACACTTAGGATTTTAATTTATCTGTTTTGTTTATTTTTCATTTTACACCAATTTGTATCCCAAATATTATCCATACCCTATATCATTCTTTATCCAAACCTTTGATTTATTGAGATTAGGGATTTGAGCAATCTTAAGTATCGTAGTCGTGGATTCGGCTATGTATTTCTGATTTTGTCGCCCTTTTTGATATAATATTATTGGTAAAGATTACTTGGTCCTATCTTTAGCCTATTCGAATTAAGGATTTGAGCAATTGCAAGTATCGTGGTCGTGGTTTCGATCATGTATTTGTGATTTTGTCGCCTTTTCTGGAATTTGAGATCGATAGAGATTAAAAAGGATGATTAACCCTTAACCAACAAACCCTTTTTACCGCTTTTGACTTGTTATTCCTTAGCTTTAGTGGAGGAGATGCGTATACTTGCGAAGCTTATGATAGAATATTCGTCACGACTGGACAGTTAAACGATTAGATTTGCTTTTATCGAAATATTTTATTTTATTTCTAATTCGTTAAGTGTTTGGTTGTGCAATTATGACAAAACGAATACATGCTTAAATATAAAAATAAATCCTAATATCTTTTAGGATACATTTTCATAAGATTAATTCTAAGGTTTACTTGGGGACAAGTAAAGTTCAAGTGGGGGGATATTTGATGAACTCAAATAAGTACATTTTATTATCATCATTTATCTTATTTATTTGACTTGTTTTATTATATTATATATGAGAATTGATACGTTAATGTTTACTTTTGTAATTCTCAGGTAAAAACAAGTATTATGTGAAACTTGGCGATTTTGGACTAATTATGGAGCTAAACAAGCAAGATGTTAAGAGTCTACTGAAATGTACAAGATCAAGATCATTCTGCTCCAGATACGCCGCATCATACTTCTTACATACGGCGCATCACTCTCAAGATTTCACAAGCTACAATCCAAGAAGGCAAAGGACATGCGCCGCATAGAGAAATGGAGTTACGCCGCAGCTTAAGGCGGTATACGAATATTCCTGAATATATTAATCTTGGACCCCACGCGAAGTTAAGTCAATGCGCCGCATCTACTTATCCTATGCGCCGCATCTAACCCTCAGACAGAAACTATAAATACCCCAAGGCCAGACGAATTTCGGGACACATAGACACTTAGAGACTTTAGAGACCGAAGATAGAAGAACCCTAAGCCGAATTCAGACGTATTAGCAGCACAAGACACACCCTGAACGAAGATACAAGAGCTGTAAGAAGGTCCTGCATGTATTCAATTCATTAAGTAGTTTTGTTTTATTGTATTAGGGGGATTGATGGGCCGATTCCATGTGACTACGGAAAATCATGGGCACCCCTTAAAATTGCTTTCCCATTAATTAAAGTTTATATGTTGATGTCTTTGGTGACTTTTATTAGTGCATTGATAACCTCAGTGTCTAGCTGAGCATTGCTTGGGTCGCCATGCCCCTTCCTCGCCTATCTATTCTAGCGTATACGAAACGTGGGCATCACAAGTGCTCAATATTCTAGGATAGTGGGATAGACATAAGTAATCATTAAGGGTTTACTCGCCGATAAGATTAGAGCCAACGAGAAAGGGTTAATTATATACACTTCATATAAAACTAGCAATAAAACAAGTGACAAGCTACTTAATTATCAGGACAGGTCTTCTTATTGTCTCAAGTATCTATCTGTGTACGTGTGTGTTAATCGCTGATTCGTGCTCATTAGTTTAGTTCGCTATTTAATCATAACCAAACCGTGCCAGTCTCTCAGGCTGAACCCCCTTGCGTTAGATTAGGTTGTATAGCTAACTTAAGATATTAAAATACTTATTAGAACAACTAGATAATACGTTCCACTCTTAGTGATCGACACTCTACTTACCATTATATTCATACTGACCGGGTACACTGCTCGTTAAAGTGTGTGTTTTATTGATAAGTCGGCTAAATATAAATTTAAAACTTGAGTAGGCATTAATACTGCTAAAACCACAACGACATCACGCGCGCACCAAGTCTTTGGAGCCACTGCCGTGGATATAAAAGAATTAGAGCAATACACACGCACATCACCTTTGCTGTCTTGGATTGTAACTTGTGAAATCTTGATAGTGATACGCCGTATGTAAGAAGTATGTTGCGGCGTATCTAGAGCAGAATGATCTTGATCTTGTACATTTCAGTAGACTCTTAACATCTTGCTTGTTTTGCTCCATAATTAGTCCGAAATCGTCAAGTTTCACATAATACTTGTTTTTACCTGAGAATTACAAAAGTAAACATTAACGTATCAATTCTCATATATAATATAATAAAACAAGTCAGATAAATAGGATAAATGATGGTAATAAAATGTACTTATTTGAGTTCATCAAATATCCCCCCACTTGAACTTTACTTGTCCCCAAGTAAACCTTAGAATAAATCTTATGAAAATGTATCCTAAAAAATATTAGGATTTATTTTTATATTTAAGCATGTATTCGTTTTGTCATAATTGCACAACCAAACACTTAACGAATTAGAAATAAAATAAAATATTTCGATAAAAGCAAATCTAATCGTTTAACTGTCCAGTCGTGACGAATATTCTATCATAAGCTTGGCAAGTATACACATCTCCCCCACTAAAGCCAAGGAATAACAAGTCTAAAGCGGTAAAAAGGGTTTTGAGGCTTATGGGTTGATCATCCTTTTTAATCTCTATCGATCTCATATTCCAGAAAAGGCGAAAAATTACAAATACATGATCGAATCTTAACTCGAATAGGCTAAAGATAGGACCAAGTAATCTTCACCAATAATAATATATCAAAAAGGGCGACAAAATCTGTTAGGATCTCTGGGAAATAAGGGTTTCTCAGTGATGGAGGATTGTTGGGATTCATGAGAAATAAGGAATTTCTCATTGCTGCCGATAGTAAAGACTGGTTCCTGCCGATAGTGTTGTATTGCTGCTGCGGTTGGTTCCTGCCGATAGTATTGTTTTGTTTCTGCCGATAGTGTTCATTGCTGCGGATAGTTATTGTTTGTTATCCGCATGTTTAGAAAGGTTGTTAGATTTATTTTTAGAAGAGATTGTTGTTTATCTCTTCACACGTTTTCTTGTAAGACGGGTTAGGGTTAGGGTTTCTGATCATTATAAAAGAAACATCCCGTCCATGAGTTTAAGGCACCTTGTACCTTTAATGTTTTCAATATTCAATAACACAATTCTTAGTTCATAGTTTGATCCATAGAGGATCATTGTCGTTTAGAGTTTTCTTCTTTATTATACTTGTTGTTTAGTTTCCGCATAAACACTTGTATTCCATACAGAGGTTCTTGTTTAACCAAGCTCAATCAAGCTCGAAGTACTCGATCCTACAAGTGGTATCAAAGCCTGGTAAGGATCTCTGATAAAGAAGAAAAAGTTCAATTTCATATCTCTTAACCCTCTTTCAATGGAAGACGAAATCCCTCAAACCAATGTCATTAACCCAGAAGATCACCAAACCAAACCTGAAACCTCACAAGTCCAAACACAAATCGTCACCACCATGTCCACCAACAATGCTAAATTCCCATATCTGAAGAAAGATGAGTATGAAGTCTGGGCTATGAGAATGGAATATTGGATCACAAACAGTGATTACAATCTGTGGAATGTGATTCTTAAGGGAAATAGCAAGAAGAATACTGGAAGGGATAAGGATGGCAATATCTATCATGAGCCACCTGTTACAGCAGAAGAACACCTTGCAGTTCAAAGGGAAACCAAGGCAAGAACCCTTCTACTTCAGGCTATTCCAGAGGATCATATGAGTGATTTTCATCACTTGGATGATGCTAGAAAGATCTAGCATGCTGTAAAAGCCAGATTTGGAGGGAATGATGAATCCAGAAAGATGAGAAAGTCTATGCTCAAACAAGAGTTTCAGGAATTCAAGATTTCTGAGGCTGAGGGAATTCACAAAGGATATGACAGATTCCACAAGATCCTGAGCCAACTCAACCAGTTGAAAGCTAGGCCGGACGATGAAGATTGCAACACTAAGTTTCTGAGGGCTTTACCACCATCCTGGTCTCAGGTTTCCATAACACTCAAGGCCAAAGGAGGAATGGATTATATGAGCTTTGATGATCTGTACAACAAGCTGAAAACCCTTGAAATTGATATCAAAGGGTATTCCACCTATACACCTCATACTCCAACCCATACTGCTTTTGTTAGTAACTCTGGTGCTAACAAAGCATCATATGGAAACAGTCCAACACCATCAACATCATCAATCTCCTACTCACCTGCCATACCAAAAGCTCAGAGCAGATCTGATAATCTTGTAGTGGATGTGCTTCATTCATTTGTTGCTGAGAGTACACCACAGCAGAAGATTGTGTATGAAGATTTCAATCAGGTTGATGAATTGGATCTGGAAGAGATGGACTTAAGATGGCAGGTGGCTATGATATCGTTGAAATTGGATAGGTTTGAAAAGAAGGCAGGAAGAAGAGTCAACTTTGATGGACAGGAACCTGCCAGGTTTGACAGAAGGAAGGTGAGGTGCTATAAATGTTCTCAGACAGGACATTTTGCCAGGGAATGTACAGACAAGAAGGTGGATGATAAAGCACGGTATTCTGCTTTCAAAATTCAAGAATTGGATTCAGAGGACCCCAAGGCTTTGGTATCTGTGGATTCGATGGTGGACTGGGAGCAACATGAGAAGTCTGTTGCAAGTGGAGCAGATAAGGTCTATGGGATGATAGCTGGATACGGTGAGAAGAAACAAGTGGCTGGTCAGTTTGCAATGATGGGTCATCCATCTCAGGTACAAAACTGCCCATTTGGTTGTGCACCTATATATGCTAAACTTAAACAGGAATTTGATGACAAAGAAAGTGAATATAATGATAATTTTATACAACTTAAGGCTCATAAAAAGGCTGTTAAAACATTAGAACAACAAAAGGTTTGGTATCAACAACAACAGTCTGCTTATGAAGTAAAAATAAAGGTTTTGGAAAGAGATTTAAAAAATGCCACTAATGAGTTTAAACATTCTGAAAGGGAAAAACCTAAGGTAGTGCTAGAAAATCAGGATTTGCAGTCTAAACTAGATAATTCCTTGGCTAGATTTGAGAAGTGGAAAGACTCATCCAAAAACCTTCATAAGCTTATTGATAGTTCTATGTCTACAAAAACTAAAAGAGGTTTAGGGTACGGTGACCTGATAGGGCCAAATCAATATTATGACCCTAATGAGTATAGTGTTTTTGACCCTGAACCTGTAGATTATAGAAAACCTGTAAAGTATGTAAAGGAAGGAGGAATGAATGCTGTTCCTCCACCCATAACTAGAACATTTAAACCTGCTAATCCTTTTGATGACTTTGATGATTCACAAATGATCTATGGCAAACAGGCAAAGGACTTGCCTAATCTTGATTGTGACTCTAATGAATTTGTCTCTTGTTCTTACAGTGACAAATCTTCAGAAATCAAGACTAATGACTATGCCACATGTGGATCAAGTGACAAGTCAGCTTCAATAAAGTCAGAAGATCTCTCCTCAGAAGTAGCTACTGATGAATCTCACTCAAAGACAGCTGCATTTGAAGATATTTCTTTTGATAGTGTTAAAAACAATAATGTTTCTAGTTGTGGTTCTGTTTCAAACAATTATGGTTGTGGTTTTATTTCTGTTAAGGATAATTTTATTTCATGTGTTGGTTTGAATAATTCTGTTTGCAATGAGAAAGTTATTGTTAAGAAAAAATCTCCTACAAAGAAATCTTGCTTTGTGTGTCGTAGTTATGATCATCTTATTAAAGATTGTGACTATTATGAAAAATAGATGAGTATATATGCATGTCAAAATAGGTCTGTATGGAAAAATGTTAATGATATTCCCCCTTATATTCCTCAAGCAGCAAGGAGAACTTCAGTTGCTTCTGGCAAGCCAGTTTCTGCTGGTAAGCCTGTTGCTGCTGATAAGTTCATTCCTGCCGATAAGCCTGTTGCTGCTGCTTATATTGTTCCTGCTGGTAGGATCAATCCTGCTGGTTGGAGAAGTAATATTGCTAGATCTCTCAGCAGACCTACTAGTACTTACTTTCAAAATGATATGAGACCTGTTTGTTTTGACACCATGCACAAGGGGGGGCAAGATGGAAAACTGTTGTTAAGTCCTCAGCAGGTTGTTCTTGGAAAATCAATAACCAACATATGAAAATGGGGTCCAAGATCAATGGTAGATCTCATCAATCTCCAGGGTTTAATTCTTATTGATCCACTAGGCAGGCTCAAGTCAGCAATGGCTTGAGTCTCTCTTGTATCTAATGTTGTATATGTATTCTTTTTCTCAGGATTTTCCTTTTAGAAGCAAAGATGTTGGAATTGTTGACAGTGGATGTTCCAGGAGTATGACAGGGAATTTGGAAAGATTGCATGACTTTGTACCTTTGAATGGAGGTACTGTGACATTTGGAGGAGGAGATGGAATAATTTCTGGGAAGGGAACTATCAAAACTGCCAAGCTGAACTTTGAAGATGTGCTTTATGTGAAGGAACTCCAAGACTTCAATTTGTTCTCTGTCTCTCAAATCTGTGACAAGAAGAACAGTGTTCTCTTCACTGAGAATGATTGCTTTGTGCTGTCCAAAGACTTCAAGTTGCCTGATGAAAGTCAGGTTGAACTTAAAGTTCCTAGGACTTACAATCTTTATAGCTTCAATCTTAGTGATGTTCAGCCTGAGGGTTCACTTGCTTGTCTGGTTGCAAAAGCTTCTGTGGATGAATCTAATAAATGGCACAGAAGAATGGCCCATGTGAATTTCAAGACCATTAACAAGCTAGCTAAGAATGGTTTGGTTAAAGGGCTTCCTTTGAAGATCTTCTCTAATGAGCACAATTGTGTTGCCTGCAACAAAGGAAAGCAGCACAAAGCTTCATACAAGGCTATAACTGCTGTGAGCAACATCTCTGAGCCTTTGCAGCTTCTTCATATGGATCTTTTTGGTCCTACTTCTATCAGAAGTGTTGACCATAAGAACTAATGCCTGGTGATTACAGATGATTTTAGCAGGTTTTCATGGACTTTCTTTTTGGGTACTAAAGATGAAACTTATCCAGTTCTTAGGGATTTTATTGCCTTAATAGAAAATCAGCTAAGTAAAAAGGTTAAGTCTATAAGGTGTGATAATGGCACAGAGTTTAAGAATTCTAATCTTATTGAACTCTGTGGGAGTAAGGGGATAAAAAGGGACTATAGTAATACTAGAACTCCACAACAAAATGGGGTTGCAGAAAGGAAAAATAGGACCCTGATAGAAGCAGCTAGGACTATGTTAGCTGAATCTAAGATGCCCACTATGTTTTGGACTGAAGCAGTATGCACTGCTTGTTATGTGTTGAATAGGGTATCTATTACTAGTCCTCATAATAAAACACCTTATGAACTTTTGTCTGGGAAGGTTCCAAACATTAGTTACCTTAAGCCTTTTGGATGTCATGTCACTATTTTGAACACTAGTGATTACCTAGGCAAGTTTGATGGGAAGGCTGATGAAGGGTTTATTGTTGGATATTCTGCTCATAGTAAAGCCTATAGGGTTTATAATCTGTCTTCTAAGAGAATAGAAGAGACTCTCAACTTAAGATATCTTGAGGATAAACCTAATTTGCAGGGTGCAGGTCCAGAATGGTACTTTGATCTGGACTATCTGACTGACTCTTTAGGTTATAACAGATTCAAAGCAAATCTATCTGTTGGTACACATGTTTTTCAATCTAACAATGCAGGTACCTCAGATGATGATTCTGATGCAGAGAGTGATGAACGACCTATTGTTGTTCCTTCTTTTCCCTCTAACAACATTTCAGGTTCAAAGCTCAAAGATTCTTTTGATATGGCTGGAGGTGATTCTAGTTATGCAGAAGATCTTGCTAGGCTTCAAAGACAAGAGTTTAATGCCAAGAGAGCTGCTGAGATGTTTGATTCTGGGTTTTCTAAAGAGACAGAGGAGATTCTGAGAAAGGCTGAAGCTGAAGTTAGAAGGCAACTGAATTCGACTGGTGGTATTCATGTTCCTGCTGATACCATTTCTGCTGATAGTGGATCGGTTCCTGCCGATCCTTCTAATGTTCCTGCTGATGTTCCTGTGTCTTCTCCATCTGTTGACACTTTGGGTATTGATAACTCCCCTGAAAGATTTCCAATCCCTTCTGATCTTGGAAATTCAGTCTCTTCAAGAGATAAGCGGGAAGATCCTCATCATCAATCTAGAACAGGCATTTTCACTTCTTCCTCATATGATGATGACTTCAACCCCTCTATTACTAATCAGGCATCCTCCATTGAGGTCAATCCCATTGTTACCAAGAGGATCAATTCAGTTCATCCTCAGTCTTTGATTCTTGGAGATCTCAATTCCCCTGTTCAGACAAGAAGTAAACTACATCAACCAAAGTTTGGAGAATCTGCTTTTCTTAGTTATATACAAGATCAGCTAAGGAGCAATCATACTGATTACTTACATTGTCTCTATGCTTGTTTCTTATCTCAAGTTGAACCAACTAGTATAGCTCAAGCTCTTGCTAATGATGATTGGGTTGAGGCTATGCAAGAGGAGATGCAGCAGTTTCAGAATCAGAAAGTATGGATGTTGGTACCTTTGCCTGCTGGAAAGCATGCTATTGGAACTAAATGGATTCTAAAGAATAAAAGGGATGCTAGGGGTATTGTGGTTCGAAATAAAGCTAGATTGGTTGCTCAAGGTCATAGACAAGAAGAGGGGATTGATTATGATGAGGTGTTTGCACCAGTGGCAAGAGTTGAAGCTATCCGATTGTTCTTGGCTTTTGCTTCCTTTATGGGGTTTGTAGTATATCAGATGGATGTGAAAAGTGCATTTTTGTATGGAAGGATTGAGGAAGAGGTTTATGTTACTCAACCACAGGGATTTGTGGATCCTCAGAATCCTAACTTGGTTTACAAAGTGGTTAAAGCACTTTATGGTCTTCATCAAGCACCAAGGGCTTGGTATGCAAGGCTATCAGCCTTTTTGCTAAAACATGGTTACAGAAGAGGGGCTATTGATAAAACTCTTTTTATCAGAAAGAACTTCAAAGATATCATTCTGGTACAAGTTTATGTAGATGATATCATCTTTGGTTCCACTAATGAAGCCTGGTGCAGGGAGTTTGAAGAATTGATGAAGAGTGAATTTGAGATGAGTGCTATGGGTGAAATGACTTTCTTCTTGGGTCTTCAGGTTAAGCAGAAGCCAGATGGGATCTTTATTTGCCAGGAGAAGTATGTTTATGACATACTAAAGAAGTTTGATATGGAAAATGTGAAGATTGCTACAACTCCTTTTGAACCTCCAAAGCCTAAGTCCAATAATGAACCTGATGCTGTTGTTAATGTTCATCTATATAGATCCATGATTGGATCACTCATGTATTTGACAGCTTCCAGACCTGATATCATGTTTGCTGTTGGTGCATGTGCTAGACATCAGGTTACACCATTGACCTCTAACCTAAATGCAGTTAAGAGAATCTTCAAGTATTTGAAAGGACAGCCAAAGATGGGACTTTGGTATCCCAAAGACTCTCCTTTTGTGTTGGAAGCCTATAGTGACAGTGATTATGTTGGGGCTAACTTTGATAGGAAGTCTACTACTGGAGGTTGTCAGTTTCTGGGTAGGAGGTTGGTTTCTTGGCAGTGCAAGAAGCAGACTATAGTGGCTACATCTTCTACTGAGGCAGAGTATGTTGCTGCTGCTAGTTGCTGTGGACAAGTTCTTTGGATGCAAAATCAGCTGTTGGATTATGGATTCAACTTCATGAACACTAAGATTTTTATTGATAATCAAAGTACTATGTGTATTGTTAAGAATCCTGTGTATCATCAAAGGACAAAACATATTGAGATTCGACACCATTTCATAAGAGATGCTTATGAGAAGCATCTTATTCAGGTGGTTAAGATTCACACAGATGACAATGTGGCTGATCTGCTGACCAAGGCTTTTGATGGACCAAGGTTTAAACATTTGGTGGTCCATATTGGGATGGTAAATCCCTAGTTACTCAGCTTAAGGGGAGGTTGAAGCTTAAGGGGAGGATTATTCTTGTTGTTGTTGTATATTTTTCTATCTTTCTTTCTTTTGGTTTCTTTTCTTATTTTCTTTCTTTTCTTTTGGTGTGTTTTTGATTTCTTATTCTTAGTTTAAAAAAAAAAAAAATCTTGTATAGTTTGTGTGCTAATAAATTGGTTTTGAGTAACACCTTGCAGGTACAGTGTTGGTGTTTACACCTACACAATAAATGGTACTCAACTCACCATGTCTTGCAGACAAGAAAGAGTTGGCTCACCATGAGGGTACGGCTCTGGTGTGATAATCAAATCCGTTGATAGCTGTAATAGCTTGCTCAAAGCTATAGGGTACTTCAACTCACCCATGATTCAGTTCTGAGAGTTGAAAATGGTTCTCAATTCACCATGGATGTAACCCTTTATGGGATCCAAAGAATTGGCTAGTCCACAAAAGTATGGTTTGTGGTAAAGACACTTGGTATCCATATTTGGTATTCAATTCACCAAGGTTTGTTGTAACCTAAGAATTGGCTAGTCCTGAGCAAACGGCTACAGGTAAAGACAAGTCAAATCCGTTTATAGTTGCTGATTTGCTAATAAATCAGATGGTTATTAGTGTACCATGGTCTAACAAACCTAAACATTGGCTACTCCAGTAGTGATGGCTATTGGTAAAGAGACATCAAATCCATTAATTTTCAATGATTCACCTCTCACAGGAGTTAACACACCTGGATGTGATGAGAATAGTATGAAACTTAAGTGATTTGATGTACATCTAGTCATAGTAGCAGCCAAGTTCAAGTGAATGTTATGGTGACCAGTATACATGTTTTGAAGAAGATTTCCTATTCCTGCTGAACTATTGAAGTTGCTGCTGGATGCTATAGAGGTTGAAATATTGCAGGTTTTGGATGTTGCTGCTGGTTACTAATTATTGCTGCTGCTAAGTCGCAGTCCTCAAGCCTGAGAAGTTAAAAGCTCTATCACATTGGAATCTTGCAGGTTAACCTAGTCAACCTCAAGATTAGGGGATGATTGTTAGGATCTCTGGGAAATAAGGGTTTCTCAGTGATGGGAGGATTGTTGGGATTCATGAGAAATAAGGAATTTCTCATTGCTGCCGATAGTAAAGACTGGTTCCTGCCGATAGTGTTGTATTGCTGCTGCGGTTGGTTCCTGCCGATAGTGTTGTTTTGTTTCTGTCGATAGTGTTCATTGCTGCGGATAGTTATTGTTTGTTATCCGCATGTTTAGAAAGGTTGTTAGATTTATTTTTAGAAGAGATTTTTGTTTATCTCTTCACACGTTTTCTTGTAAGACGGGTTAGGGTTAGGGTTTCAGATCATTATAAAAGAAACATCCCGTCCATGAGTTTAAGGCACCTTATACCTTTAACGTTTTCAATATTCAATAACACAATTCTTAGTTCATAGTTTGATCCATAGAGGATCATTGTCGTTTAGAGTTTTCTTCTTTATTATACTTGTTGTTTAGTTTCCGCATAAACACTTGTATTCCATACAGAGGTTCTTGTTTAACCAAGCTCAATCAAGCTCGAAGTACTCGATCCTACAAAATCATAAATACATAGCCGAATCTACGACTACGATACTTAAGATTGCTCAAATCCCTAATCTCAATAAATCAAAGGTTTGGATAAGGAATGATATAGGGTATGGATAATATTTGGGATACAAATTGGTGTAAAATAAAAAATAAACAAAACAGATAAATTAAAATCCTAAGTGTGGTAAATTACTTTCCCAACCATCCCATGAATAAGACTCGTATCATTGAATAACTCACGCTTTAACACTTGAAACATACGCTTTAGGTAGACACGAATTATACTCAACAAGATCTCAATCAAAGAATAACCTTAGTTGGCGTTCCCATAACGGCCAACTCCCATTTAATCCATAAATATAATATACAACAAATAGTGGTGATATCAACCACTTAATACAAAACTTTACATAAGTTGGTTAAACAAACTTCCAACTTTTCCTTTTTCTTTTTCCTTTTCTATTTTTTCGATTTTTTTTTTTTTTTTTTTTAAACTTCAACATATATGTGTAAAATTTCACAACTTTTCTATCACTATTTTTCCGGATAATTTTTCCATACTTTTCATACTTTCAGAAATAACTGTAATAGTGAAAGTAGTAAACACACGAAAAATAAACTCAAAGTTATACAATATTTACTTTCATACCAATTGCATTGTGCAATTTCCTGACTCAACCAAAGATAATGAATTACGCACCCGAACACAGGTAATGTAAGGAAACACACTTTGCCTAAAGCAATTAACAAACCACGGATTTTAATCTACAGGGTAGGCTAAGGTGTAAGGGTGTATCGAAACATTATAACAAAGGTGTAATACATGAAAGGAATGGCTCTGAGGGTTTTTCTAGGTAATGTAAGGAAACACACTTTGCCTAAAGCAATTAACCAACCACGGATTTTAATCTACAGGGTAGGCTAAGGTGTAAGGGTGTATCGAAACATTATAAAAAAGGTGTAAGAAATGAAAGGAATGGCTCTGAGGGTTTTTCTAGGGGTATCTTACTCTAAAAGTGAGAGTAACAAAAGGGTTTATACGGGGGTTAACTAACCAGTGTAGTTAGTTAATATCACATAACATATAAAGGCTATTTGGGTGTAATCCTAGAAATTTACCAATTTAGACAAGTCATTCCAATTATATAGATAATACTTATTATGGTGGTCTCGAATAGTATATAAGCCAAGTTCTAAAGTTTACAAGTCACCGAAGCACACTCATAGATTTGTGAATTTTGATAAGTTCACAATTTTTGGAAATAATGTTATGTGTGCAGCTATGTAATTTAGACTTTAAACAAAAACATGCTAAAAATTTTAAATTTTGATATATTAAGCGTATTTTAAGCATATTTTGAAAAAGTTTAGGACAAGTAAGTGTTCTAATTCTCAATCCCCCCACTTAAGTTAAACAACGTCCTCGTTGTTTGTGTCAAAGGTTAAAAACTGGAAAAAAGAATTAGAACAGAAAAACTCCCCTGAGATTTGCTCGGTATGATCCTCCATTATTCGTATAAGAGCAAAAATCAACTTTCTTGTGGATTAGAACGTTTAAGCTTCAAAAATGATGTATCCACAAGAATGCAGGAATCTATAATACCATTCAGACTTTAACACACCTGAGTTAAGAAGGTTCAAACTTGCATAATACATTAGTAGTTAGTAAAAATAAAACATAAAAAAAATTAAAATGAAAATCATCAGGTCAGTCGATACGCCGTATCTTCTGGAAAAAGATACGCCGTATCGAGCCTGGAATAAATACGAATCAAAATAAAAGATGCGTCGCATCCTTAACCAGGGATGCGCCGCATAAAATAAACTGACAGAAAGTTTTTTAAAGTTCAGAAGAATAAAATGCAGAAAAAAATAAAGATAGATATGACCTGTACATTTGATACGCCGCATTTCATGGAAGGAGATGTGCCGCATCATAGTGCAGGTTTGACAGACTCGATACAAAATCAGAAAATAACACAAAAGATAAGCATGGGTTGCCTCCCACGAAGCGCTTGTTTTTGTTCGAGTCACGAGCCTGACTCCACCCTTATTTACTGTGTATTAAGGTGTTGTTTCCCCCACTTGGGATCAAGTGCGGGTTATAATAGCAATAAACACGAAAAGAGTGTAAATTTGCTAGTAAAGATGGAAGAAATAAATAAAGATCATACCTTGGCAATATATGTACATCTTTCCTATCCTTACCCGGTTTGGTTGATAAATTGGATGACTTGACCATTCCATCTGAAAGAGTAGTGTGTTGAGGAAAAATGAGTCTCCTTTCTTCTTGGTTAGTCTCTTTGGTAGTAAGGCGTCCTTTGACTTCCGCAGAAGATGAGAAAGGGTCTTTGGCAAGTAAAAGTTCGAGTTCCTCTATATCCTTCATAGGGTCGAAATCATCATCTTCATCAATCATATCAATGTTTAAGAGCTCATCACCAAATTCTTACTCGAGCTCCACCAAAAACGGGTTGATCACAGGTGCTTCATGTGCTTCAATAGGTAGTGTAATAAATTTCACCTCATCATTTTTTTG
Source organism: Artemisia tridentata subsp. tridentata (assembly GCA_021014915.2). NCBI lineage: Eukaryota > Viridiplantae > Streptophyta > Magnoliopsida > Asterales > Asteraceae > Artemisia > Artemisia tridentata. Next base: position 229,762,662 of record CP139508.1, on the reverse strand, counting down.
TTTTGCAACCTGTTTAGGAAAACTAGCAGGATTATTAGTAACGGGATTAATAATATTAAATAAATTTGTACCACTTTGTGTTGTAAGTGACTCCAATTCATCTTGTGAATCTCCATCTTTAACTAGTGGTCTTGCAATTTCAGCATCGTCCCGAATTTCATTTTTAAACAAGTAATCCCAGATTTCTTCAAAATCCCTCGTTGGGTCAAAATCTGGTTGAGGTATGTCATCATAAACTATGGCGTCAAATGGTTTGAAATCAAAATTAGAATACTTTTCATCTTCATCCGATGGATTGTCTAATGGTGGTAATACGATTGCAGAATATTCTTCAACGTAAGGTTCCGTATACACATCATCTTGTGCAATCTCTGGAGAAAAAGTACTATCAAAAACAATTGTCGAAATTGGTTTCACGGTATATGAATCTTCTTCATCATCATTTGACATACACCAAGTGTGTTGAAATGGCAATTTGTTTATTTCTTTCCTTGACTTTTCTTGTCCTAAAATCAAGTATTCTTCCATAGTGATTTCTTTCGTCTCAATGACTTGTGCACCATATCTTGCTCTTTTCCAATCATACACCTGATTATTGCTCAAGGCTCTTTCCTCTATAAACTTGACATATTCTTCCATTGTAATATCCGGATCGTCCATCTTCCTGAAATAAAACTTACTCGTGCAAAAGAAGAGTGAAACAATCAAAGTAAAATAAAATTTGCTGATATCTGTAGACGATGCGCCGTATCCAAAAAGTTGGATACGCCGTATCTTATTACTTTTAAAATTTAATCAGACTTTTATTCAGAAAGCAGATACGCCGTTTATGAATTAGAACGCGCCGTATCAGTTTTAAATTACCAAAAATCGATTATATTTATTAAAATTAAATGCGTCGTATTAACAAAAGTTAATGCGCCGTATTTTCGTTACGTTTCAAAATACAAGATTTTTGATTTAGAAGATGCGCCGTATCGATAGAAATCGATGCGTCGTATCTGTTTAATAATTCGAAAACTGTTTTTAATTTAAATTGAAAATACGCCGTATCTGTTAAAACAGATGCGTCGTATGGCGTTAGGGTTTAGAAAAATTTCTTATTAAAAACAGAATACGCCGTATCTTGGGGAAAGATGCGTCGTACTCGAATTTATTAAACGCGTTGTATTTTATAAAAATTAAACGCAATACGCCGTATCTGTGAAAGCAGATGCGCCGTATCATTTGTATTAGCACAGTACAACGATAGCAGAATGCAGAAAAATAGAAAAAGAAAAATAAAAAATAAAAACAAACAAAAAGAGACAAAAATTAAAGAAAATAAAAACACACAAAAACAGAAAATATGCAAATAATACAATGAATGCAATCTATCTAATATACAACGGGGTTAGTGGTTAGAATCTAAAAATTAAAAAGAAAACCTAATTAAAATAATAATCAAATTAAAAGATAATAACAATTCACTCCCCGGCAACGGCGCCAAAAACTTGATGCGCGTGCGTGTCGTTGCGGTTTAGCAGTATTAATGCCTACTCAAGTTTTAAATTTATATTTAGCCGACTTATCAATAACACACACACTTAACGAGCAGTGTACCCGGTCAGTATGAATATAATAGTAAGTAGAGTGTCGATCACTAAGAGTGGAACGTATTATCTAGATATTCTAATCAGTATTTTAATATCTTAAGTTAGCTATACAGCCTAATCTAACGCAAGGGGGTTCAGCCTGAGAGACTGGCACGGTTTGGTTATGATTAAATAGAAAACTAAACTAATGAGCACGAATCAGCGATTAGCACACACGTACACAGATAGATACTTGAGACAATAAGAAGACCTGTCCTGATAATTAAGTAGCTTGTCACTTGTTTTATTGCTAGTTTTATATGAAGTGTATATAATTAAACCTTTCTCGTTGGCTCTAATCTTATCGGCGAGTAAACCCTTAATGATTACTTATGTCTATCCTATTTATTAAAGAGACGCTGAAACAAATAGGCGAGGAAGGGGCATGGCGACCCAAGCAATGCTCAGCTAGACACAGAGGTTATCAATGCACTAATAAAAGTCACCAAAGACATCAACATATAAACTTTAATTAATGGGAAAGCAATTTTAAAGGGTGCGCATGATTTTCCGTAGTCACATGACGTCGGCCCATCAATCCTGATGAATTAAAGTGTACTAATACAATAAAACAAAACTACTTAATGAATTGAATACATACAGGACCTTCTTACAGCTCTTGTATCTTCGTTCAGGGTGTGTCTTGTGCTGCTAATACGTCTGAATTCGTCTGGTATCTTGCACTGTCCAACCTTTTGCACCACCTCTGAAATTCGTCTGACTTTGGGGTATTTATAGTTTCTGTCTGAGAGTTAGATGCGGCGCATAGGATAAGTAGATGCGGCGCATTGACTTAACTTCGCGTGGGGTCCAAGATTAATATATTCAGGAATATTCGTACACCGCCTAAAGATGCGGCGTAACTCCATTTCTCTATGCGGCGCATGTCCTTTGCTGTCTTGGATTGTAACTTGTGAAATCTTGATAGTGATACGCCGTATGTAAGAAGTATGTTGCGGCGTATCTGGAGCAGAATGATCTTGAACTTGTACATTTCAGTAGACTCTTAACATCTTGCTTGTTTTGCTCCATAATTAGTCCGAAATCGCCAAGTTTCACATAATACTTGTTTTTACCTGAGAATTACAAAAGTAAACATTAACGTATCAATTCTCATATATAATATAATAAAACAAGTCAAATAAATAGGATAAATGATGGTAATAAAATGTACTTATTTGAGTTCATCACTAAGCTAGATGTCGAGTTCTTTACAAGGGTACAACCACTCCCGCCGTCGCTTATACAATTTCCGACACTAAGCTAGATGTCGAGTTCTTTTACAAGGGTACAACCACTCCCAATATGTTTTATGGCCCAACATAGAAACCTTATGTTTTATGGCACAAACACATAAACCATCTAATCTAGTTTGGTGTTTAGATTGTGATGCAATGATGTTTACAATGATGATCCATGACATAAATGGGTCATGGATATGAATGACTAATCTAAATGAACTTCCATTGATAGGAAGCCTTCAATGAATGAAGATCACAAGTTCCCTAAGCTTGTTGTGATGGATCTTCATATATGCATGTGGAATCTACATGAACTTCTTGAATAAGAAGTCTTCAAACAATGAGGATGTCAAGTGCCCTTGAATCTTCATATGTTGGTATGCTTTGGTGGATGATGACTTCAAGATCTCCAAGCCTTTTGGTAGATCAGGAGGTATTCTATGCTTGTCATGGATGATGACTCACGATCTCTGAGCTTGCTTCACAGGATCATTACGAGTGTATGCTTACAACATAATGAAAGTTAGTAACATTATGATCATTATGAAAAGGGTGATTAATGTGTGTTTCTACATGGTTTACTACTGATCTAAATGTATGCAAAAGGTGGAGAGAATGTGTGTTCAAGTGGATAAACAATGGGTAAAAAATGGGCTACTATTTATAGGCAAATTGTAAAAATATCCCATGGATTTGGCGGAACCAATTCTAGGGGTCCGCCCTTTATGCTGTTTGGTTCCGCCGGGACCTGACAGCTAAATCTTAACATATCTTACCAAATCTTGCCAAGATCTTACACAATCCAATTCTTTGCTTGAAGATCTTTCCAAAATATTTACTAAATCTTCAAGATATCCTAAAGATATCCAAATGATGTATGCAATGATGTCATGTACATATTTCCATTTTAAGAATTAAAATGTAAACTATGTAAATGTAAATGTATGTAACATGTATGTACCATTTATATGTAACATGTATATACTTATGCTACTAAAGATGTTAAACTACTTATGCTACTATGTCATTAACATTATTTTCATGAGTAAGCACATTTGTCTTAGTTTGACACCTAAAGAGTACTTATCCTATTAAACTTAGGAAACATGATGTACAAGTAAAAGTACTTGTATATGCAAAATGTGAAATGAGGTTCTAAGTAGAATGGTTAGTCTTTTTAAAATACTTAATGACCTAGCCGTATTTTAAACATTCTAAATGGTTTGTTAAGGGTTTGATCATAATGCCACATAACAAACATGTACGAACGTGTGTTGTATCATACAAGGACTCGAGAGGTCGAGAGGTGTTGAATGTATGTTGAGACAAGATATGATAACAAGTAACTTGTACATTTTACGTTATGTATCAAGTTACATATTTGTTGATTGCGTGGTTTTGTAACCTTACAACAGGTTTTACCTCTCGAGGGATCTCAAGAGGCTTACAACCCCACCAGGCAGTGTACCTGACCGATGTAGTATAGTGTAGTGGTAAGTACGGGGGATTGATCGTTCTCCACAGGGAATAGTGTTCGTTAGGTGTGAAAGGCTACTCTAATTAGGTCTAAGGGTTGAGGAAGATTCTTTTTATGTTTTTATAGTTTTTATGAAAGCAAGTAAAATCTTAGGTTTTGAAGGAGTGGGCGGAATTAGTTGCTAGTCAACTAACCCAATTTACTACGAATGCAAATAAAATAAAATAACAAAAATGAAATGTGGTGAGAAACTTATGTGTAGAGAAATGTGTTTACTTAGATTTCCTTACTCCCTAACTATCTTTTACCGGTTAATTAGTGTGTATTAGTCGCGTGGATGACGGGTGTATTCCTTAATACCATTCGTGGGGTGGCGTACTTACTTCCCCAACTCTACAAGCTCCTACTTCACTCCTATGTCGAGCCGGCTAGGAAGCTCCTAACATGGGATCACTAGAATTCGCTTGTGCATTAAATACAACCATAAAAACCTTTAGTACGCATTTGGTTCATGTTTCTTAAGACGTTCAAGCAAGTTACCGAATAGGAAGTTAGCCAGTTTTCTTAAGCCTAACATAGATAAACAATCATCCAATACAACTAACAACACACTAACAACCAATAATCAATAGCTAGGTTTCATTAGATCTAAGCAAACACAAGATAAATTTAGCCTAACATGTTAAACAAAAGACAAGAATAAGATAGAATCAAACAACACATAGACATATTGAATGATTAATTGATAACTTATCTTTCAATGAAACATGGAAGATCTCAAGGCAAAAAGCCCTGAAAAAGTAGCTAAAATCGTCTTAGGGTTTTATCCCAAAATTCCACACACTAAGCTCTCCTTAATGACAAAAGATTAGAAAACTATATATAGATTTTTGGATCTGACGGCGTCACCTTATGGAGTGTGACGCCGTCACCTCGCCGCTTCTAGGGTTCCCGGATGACCTTCTTGACGCCGTCCCTCTTTAGCTCTTCAAAAATCCATTCTGGCTTATCAAGGCTTGACGCCGTCTAACAATGAACGTGACGCCGTCCCCTTATGATTTAAGCCGTGACGCCCTCGATCAAGTTAAAGCGTGACGCCGTCAGAATTCACATGCTATTTTCACTGGCTTATCATGAGTAAATTTCACGTCCAACTTTTCTTGCCAAAGCATGACGCCGTCCAGAGTAAATTCTGACGCCGTCAAGAGTAACTTTTAGCCGATTTTTGAGACTTTGTCGTTTTCTTCACTTTTATGCTCCAAAAACGTCCAAAATGCCTCCTTTTCCAGATTTCTCCTCAAAAGTACCTAAAATGACAAAAGGAACGATTTAGGGCAATATTTGATCAAATAAATACGATTTAGGGCTTAAATGACCCCTTAAAAGCGGTACACTTTTCGCCTCATCAAATACCCTTACACTTGAGATTTGCTTGTCCTCAAGCAAATGCGCTTTTATTCTAATCAAAATACAAGTTAGGGGTCATTTAATGCTAACATAAAAGTAATTACAACAAATAATCGTTCCACTTCAATCATAATAAGCACGGAGATTACATACTAGCACCTCACAAGTAGTGTTTAGATACTCACATCTCTCAAGTGTCATCAAAATAAATCTCATAAATGAAAACGGATAATATCTCTCACTACCTGTCATAGCAAATAGATTACCATAGGCTTGGGAAAGGATCGAAAACCTCCTCCACTAGGCGTAAGCACCTAAGATAAACTATCAAAGAGGGCTTTTAAATGGGTTATAACGTTAGGTGTAGGGAAAAGGAAAACACGGTTTTGTTGGATAAAGGATATTTTACTGGTGGCTAGTTAAAGATCTTGATCAATTACATGTACTATACAATGTTGCTAAGCCAAGACTAGACTCGATCTTAAGCTAGAAACAAAATAACAAAATAACAAAAATATAAAACAAACATAAAATAAAACGGGATGGTAGTCCGTATGTTTTTTCTATTTTTCATTTTCTCATTTTTTTGTATTTTTCTTGATTTTTTCGATTTTTTTTTTTTTTTTTTTTTTTTTTTTTTTTTTTTTTTTGCATACACTCTTGCCCTACCATCCAAAATAATACATCATAGGGGCATTGCATCCCCCTTACACTTGAATTTTTACATAACTTTACAAATACTAATCTAATGACTCGAATTAAGATAATCGAAAAACTTGGAGTACTTTTAAAATATTTAGCACATATGGGGGTAATAAATGATGTTCTTCCCCATTACTCCATTATACTAGTACTTTACCCATGAGTCCCAATCGTCCCAAAACAATATGTACAAGGATATGACTCGACTTAGCAACCATGTAATCAACTAGATAATTAACTTGGGTTTAAACAAATATTGTAACAATAATGCACTAAAAATGAGTGCATACAAGGTAGGCTAAGGCGATTTGGGTGTACATTTAAGTGGGGTGTAACAAATTCTTCCTTTAAGTAAAATGCTTAAAGGTCGAAACGAAAAGATAGGCTCTAAGGGGTGTACTAGGGGTATCGTGTACTAAAAATGAGTACAACGCAAAGGGTGTGGGAGAATTACTTGACCAATGTAGCCAAAGTAATTATAACAAAAACACAGGTGTAAAACAATGGGTTAATCCTAATGCCTCTTATCATGTAGTAAATCTAACTACACGAATGTAGTCTCACTTGTGGCCTCGGAATGGTCCTAACGCAAGTTCTAGAATCTAAGTGCTACCGGTACACACATCATAGCATAAATGCTTTTCCTACCAATTCTAGGGGCGAACCTCACATATTTGGGGGTGGAAAATTTTTTAGTGGTACGGTTTTTTGTGCTAGTCATATAACTCCTATCCGTGAGACGCTCATTAAGATCAAAGTTTCACTCCTATATGTTGTAAAAAATTTTAAATTTGGCACTAAAATTACCTTAACAAGTATTTCTCTCAGTTTTATTACACATCTATTATTAAACAAACAAAAATTAAGCGTAATTGTATTCTCTAAAATCGTACTTTTACCCTCCCCTTACACTTAAGATGAACATTGTCCCCAATGTTCAAATAATAAGATGTAAAAGCAAAAAGTAAAAGAATGAAATCAAATACTCCCCTGATTCGCTCAGTGGATAATGAAATTACACGGTTAAATCTTCCTCCAAAGATAATGTTGAAGCTCCATGACTAATGCATCGCCATAAGCTTGATCCAACAAACATTTCCTTGTCCAAAATAACCTGTTAAACCTGAGAAAACAAACACGAAAAACCAAAGCATCAAACCGAACAAAGACAACTCACAACTAGGTGTAATTCCAGACTTAGAAATAAAACAATAAAAGATATAATGCTTGCGGAATGAATGTTTTGCAGGTTCCTGGAGTTTATAAGTTAGAGATTTAATAAAAACTTTTTATGAAAACAAAACTTTCAAAAATTTCAGAAAATTAAAACCTGACGCCGTCAGGTTGTAATTCCTGACGCCGTCAGAAATGATCTGACAGAATTCTCATGTTAAGTTTCCGGAAAATTTCTGGAAAAACCTATACCTCATTTCCTGGAAATCCTGCAAAATATCATTATGACTCGATACAAGCATTTGACTCAAACAAATACTAATATGTATGTTAATTTAATATTATTATGATTCATGTTCATTTGTTCTAATAAACCGATTTGACTTTCCCTTACACTTATCTTTTGCAAAATACCTTTATATGTAGTTAAGACGAAGTTAAAAACAAAATAAAGCATTTTCACAATTTTAGTTTTGAACATGAATCAATAAGAATAAAAATTAAACACACATACGGAAACAAATAAAAACAAACAAACAAACAAATAAACACACAAAGCAAATAAAGCTTGGGTTGCCTCCCAATAAGCGCTTGTTTTTGTTCGAGTCACGAGCCTGACTCTACCCTTATTTAACAAAAATAGGGGAGGTTTTCCCTACACTTAGGATTAAGTGCGGGTGAAAGTAGCGATACACACCCTTAGGGTGTGAATATGCCACGTGAGGTGAAGGGGGTGAGTGAATGGCTTCCTTCATCCCAAAACTACCCGGATAATATTGGTTGATGGGTGGGTCGGTTCCTCTTTTTTTTCCTAGATGTAAATCTAAGGATGAAAAGTTCTGTAAAGGTTGAGGTTCCAATTCATCAACACTAGGAAATTCCCTAGAACTATGAGTAAGGTCATCACTAAAAGTGTGCAAACCTATATCCTCTAGTTGGGCTTGGTCCAAGGGTTCTACCTCCATCGGGATTCCTAAAGTCTCTTCTACTTCTTCCGGGTAAGTCACGGGCGGTGTGGGTGCCTCAAATGATGGTTGAGTATTTTGTGGGCTTATGGTGTTTACCTCATTATTCCACGTGTCAGGATCACCTATATCCTCGTCAATTGTTTTCTTAGGTAGTGATAATAACAAACCTAGTGCTTCATCCAACTTATGATTTATTGATACGGCTCTATCCACAATTCCTTGGCAAACTAGGTCGCTTTTCCTATTAGCCTCGCTAAAACAAGATCCTAAACATGGAGGTTGTTCATAAGAATCTATCCTAGGTGAAGGCTCATATGATTCATAAGTGTCTCTAAATGAGGTATTTTGAACTTCTTGGTGTTCTAGCCACTCAACCATATCTTGCAATCTTAGAAATCTAAGTGAAAAGTCCATTTGAAGCAAATTACAAACAAAATCACAAAGAAAAGATAGACTACGAGAAAGCTACAAAATAAAAAGAAAATATCTCACTTGATAGGAATCTTGTGAGTAGACCTAATAAAAATAAAATTTCAACCTAAGCAATAACTATTCCCCGGCAGCGGCGCCAAAAACTTGATTGCGTGGTTTTGTAACCTTACAACAGGTTTTACCTCTCGAGGGATCTCAAGAGGCTTACAACCCCACCAGGTAGTGTACCTGACCGATGTAGTATAGTGTAGTGGTAAGTACGGGGGATTGATCGTTCTCCACAGGGAATAGTGTTCGTTAGGTGTGAAAGGCTACTCTAATTAGGTCTAAGGGTTGAGGAAGATTCTTTTTATGTTTTTATAGTTTTTATGAAAGCAAGTAAAATCTCGGGTTTTGAAGGAGTGGGCGGAATTAGTTGCTAGTCAACTAACCCAATTTACTACGAATGCAAATAAAATAAAATAACAAAAATGAAATGTGGTGAGAAACTTATGTGTAGAGAAATGTGTTTACTTAGATTTCCTTACTCCCTAACTATCTTTTACCGGTTAATTAGTGTGTATTAGTCGCGTGGATGACGGGTGTATTCCTTAATACCATTCGTGGGGTGGCGTACTTACTTCCCCAACTCTACAAGCTCCTACTTCACTCCTATGTCGAGCCGGCTAGGAAGCTCCTAACATGGGATCACTAGAATTCGCTTGTGCATTAAATACAACCATAAAAACCTTTAGTACGCATTTGGTTCATGTTTCTTAAGACGTTCAAGCAAGTTACCGAATAGGAAGTTAGCCAGTTTTCTTAAGCCTAACATAGATAAACAATCATCCAATACAACTAACAACACACTAACAACCAATAATCAATAGCTAGGTTTCATTAGATCTAAGCAAACACAAGATAAATTTAGCCTAACATGTTAAACAAAAGACAAGAATAAGATAGAATCAAACAACACATAGACATATTGAATGATTAATTGATAACTTATCTTTCAATGAAACATGGAAGATCTCAAGGCAAAAAGCCCTGAAAAAGTAGCTAAAATCGTCTTAGGGTTTTATCCCAAAATTCCACACACTAAGCTCTCCTTAATGACAAAAGATTAGAAAACTATATATAGATTTTTGGATCTGACGGCGTCACCTTATGGAGTGTGACGCCGTCACCTCGCCGCTTCTAGGGTTCCCGGATGACCTTCTTGACGCCGTCCCTCTTTAGCTCTTCAAAAATCCATTCTGGCTTATCAAGGCTTGACGCCGTCTAACAATGAACGTGACGCCGTCCCCTTATGATTTAAGCCGTGACGCCCTCGATCAAGTTAAAGCGTGACGCCGTCAGAATTCACATGCTATTTTCACTGGCTTATCATGAGTAAATTTCACGTCCAACTTTTCTTGCCAAAGCATGACGCCGTCCAGAGTAAATTCTGACGCCGTCAAGAGTAACTTTTAGCCGATTTTTGAGACTTTGTCGTTTTCTTCACTTTTATGCTCCAAAAACGTCCAAAATGCCTCCTTTTCCAGATTTCTCCTCAAAAGTACCTAAAATGACAAAAGGAACGATTTAGGGCAATATTTGATCAAATAAATACGATTTAGGGCTTAAATGACCCCTTAAAAGCGGTACACTTTTCGCCTCATCATTTGTCATCAATCAAAACAAACGAGACTGCTTGCACTAACAATCTTCCCCTTTTTGATGATGACAAAATATGTAGACATGATAGAAAATAAAATGTAAAAAAGTTACTTGTGTCCGTACTTCCTTTTACATTACCTTCTTTGTTTATACTCTTCTCCCTCATTACTTTTTCCGTTTACACCTTTCTCCCCCTTTTTTCAAAATAAAAAGGGTGTGTCCTTGGAGTTAACTTCATTTCTCCCCGAAATGGAGAGCTTGCATCATTGATGTGTGCGTGTTATGCTATAATTTTTATATCCACGGTATGTCATTGTGGTTTTAGCAGTATTCAAGTTTTAAATTTATATTTAGCCGACTTATCAATAACGCACACTTTAACGAGTAGTGTACCCGGTCAGTATGAATATAATGGTAAGTAGAGTGTCGATCACTAAGAGTGAAACGTATTATCTAGTTATTCTAATCAGTATTTTAATATCTTAAGTTAGCTATACAACCTAATCTAACGCAAGGAGGGGTTCAGTCTGAGAGACTGGCACGGTTTGGTTATGATTAAATAATAAACTAAACTAATGAGCACGAATCAGCGATTAGCACACACGTACACAGATAGATACTTGAGACAATAAGAAGACCTTTCCTGATAATTAAGTAGCTTGTCACTTGTTTTATTGCTAGTTTTATATGAAGTGTATATAATTAACCCTTTCTCGTTGGCTCTAATCTTATCGGCGAGTAAACCCTTAATGATTACTTATGTCTATCCTATTTATTAAAGAGACGCTGAAACAAATAGGCGAGGAAGGGGCATGGCGACCCAAGCAATGCTCAGCTAGACACAGAGGTTATCAATGCACTAATAAAAGTCACCAAAGACATCAACATATAAACTTTAATTAATGGGAAAGCAATTTTAAGGGGTGCCCATGGTTTTCCGTAGTCACATGGAATCGGCCCATCAATCCTGATGAATTAAAGTGTACTAATACAATAAAACAAAACTACTTAATGAATTGAATACATGCAGGACCTTCTTACAGCTCTTGTATCTTCGTTTAGGGTGTGTCTTGTGCTGCTAACACGTCTGAATTCGGCTTTAGGGTACTGTGGTCTTCGGTCTCTAAAGTCTGTAGGTGTATATTGCACACAAAATTCGTCTGACTTTGGGGTATTTATAGTTTCTTTCTGAGGGTTAGATGCGGCGCATTGACTTAACTTCGTGTGGGGTCCAAGATTAATATATTCAGGAATATTCGTATACCGCCTAAAGATGCGGCGTAACTCCATTTCTCTATGCGGCGCATGTCCTTTGCTGTCTTGGATTGTCATTTGTGAAATCTTGATAGTGATGCGCCGTATGTTAGAAGTAGGATGCGGCGTATCTGGAGCAGAATGATCTTAATCTTGTACATTTCAGTAGACTCTTAACATCTTGCTTGTTTTGCTCCATAATTAGTCCAAAATCGCCAAGCTTCACATAATACTTGTTTTTACCTGAGAATTACAAAAGTAAACATTAACGCATCAATTCTCATATATAATATAATAAAACAAGTCAAATAAATAGGATAAATGATGGTAATAAAATGTACTTATTTGAGTTCATCAAATATCCCCCCACTTGAACTTTACTTGTCCCCAAGTAAACCTTAGAATAAATCTTATGAAAATGTATCCTAAAAGATATTAGGATTTATTTTTATATTTAAGCATGTATTCGTTTTTTGTCATAATTGCACAACCAAACACTTAACGAATTAGAAGTAAAATAAAATATTTTAATAAAAGCAAATCTAATCGTTTAACTGTCCAGTCGTGATGAATATTCTATCATAAGCTTGGCAAGTATACGCATCTCCCCCACTAAAGCTAAGGAATAACAAGTCTAAAGCGGTAAAAAGGGTTTGTTGGTTAAGGGTTAATCATTCTTCTTAATCTCTATCGATCTCAAATTCCAGAAAAGGCGACAAAATCACAAATACATGATCGAATCCACGAACACGATACTTGCAATTGCTCAAATCCTTAACTCGAATAGGCTAAAGATAGTACCAAGTAATCTTTACCAATAATATTATATCAAAAAGGGCGACAAAATCATAAATACATAGCCGAATCCACGACTACGATACTTAAGATTGCTCAAATCCCTAATCTCAATAAATCAAAGGTTTGGATAAAGAATAATATAGGGTATGGATAACATTTGGAATACGAATTGGTGTAAAATGAAAAATAAACAAAACAGATAAATTAAAATCCTAAGTGTGGTAAATTGCTTTCCCAACCATCCCATGAATAAGACTCATATCATTGAATAACTCACGCTTTAACACTTGAAACACACGCTTTAGGTAGACACGAATTATACTCAACAAGATCTCAATCAAAGAATAACCTTAGTTGGCGTTCCCATAACGGCCAACTCCCATTCAATCCATAAATATAATATACAACAAATAGTGGCGATATCGACCACTTAATACAAAACTTTACATAAGCTGGTTAAAACAAACTTCCAACTTTTCCTTTTTCTTTTCTATTTTTTCTCGATTTTTTTTTTTTTTTTTTTTTTTTTTTTTTTTTTTTTTTTTTTTTTTGACATCAACATATATGTGTAAAATTTCACAACTTTTCTATCACTTTCTTTTCGGATAATTTTTCTATACTCTTCATACTTTCAGAAATAACTGTAATAGCGAAAGTAGTAAACACACGAAAAATAAACTCAAAGATATACAATATTTACTTTCATACTAATTGCATTGTGCAATTTCCTGACTCAACCAAAGATAATGAATTACGCACGTGAACACAGTAATGTAAGGAAACACACTTTGCCTAAAGCAATTAACCAACCACGGATTTTAATCTACAGGATAGGCTAAGGTGTAAGGGTGTATCGAAACATTATAACAAAGGTGTAAGAAACGAAAGGAATGGCTCTGAGTGTTTTTCTAGGGGTATCTTACTCTAAAAGTGAGAGTAACAAAAGGGTTTATACGGGGGTTAACTAACCAGTGTAGTTAGCTAATATCACATAACATATAAAGGCTATTTGGGTGTAATCCTAGAAATTTACCAATTTAGACAAGTCATTCCAATTATAAAGATAATACTTATTATGGTGGTCTCGAATAGTATACAAGCCAATTTCTAAAGTTTACAAGTCACCGGCACACTCATAGATTTGTGAATTTTGAAAAGTTCACAATTTTTGAAATAATGTTATGTGTGCAGCTATGTAATTTAGACTTTAAACAAAAACATGCTAAAAAATTTTAATTTTTGATATATTAAGCGTATTTTAAGCTTATTTTGAAAAAGTTTAGGACAAGTAAGTGTTCTAATTCTCCAATCCCCCCACTTAAGTTAAACAACGTCCTCGTTGTTTGTATCAAAGATTAAAAACTGGAAAATAAAAGAATTAGAACAGAAAAACTCCCCTGAGATTTGCTCGGTATGATCCTCCATTATTTGTATGAGAGCAAAAATCAACTTTCTTGTGGATGAGAACGTTTAAGCTTCATAAATGATGTATCCACAAGAATGCAGGAATCTATAATACCATCAAGACTTAAACACACCTGAGTTAAGAAAGTTCAAACTTGCATAATACATTAGTAGTTAAAAAAAATAAAATGAAAATCATCAGGGCAATCGATACGCCGTATCTTATGGAAGAAGATACGCCGTATCGAGCCTGGAATAAGTACGGATCAGAATAGAAGATGCGTCGCATCCTTAACCAGGGATGCACCGCATTAAAATACTGACAGAAAGTTTTAAAGTTAAAAATAAAAATGCAGAAAATTAAATAAGATATGACCATTGCAGGCGATGCGTCGCATCTTAGGATTGAGATGCGCCGCATCTTCTGCGGGTCTGACAGACTCGACACAGAACAGAAAAGTAAAAATTTTCCGGGTTGTCTCCCGGTCAGCACTTGTCTTTATTCCAGAGTCTTCAAGTTAGACTCACGTTCAGCTCCTTATTTTGTTCTTGTTACGTGCCATCCTTCTTCTTTCATCCGAAAGATGTTCCCGTATAGCTCCGCAACATTCTCTTCCGTTCGACTTAATCTAATATATGCTTTGGTCTTCGTCGCAACATATTCCTCATCAGGTCCCAAAGAGTATTTGATGACTTTAATTTTTTCAGAAATAATCATGGGTGGCTTATTATAAGGGATCCCAAGTAGTCGACACTTTCTCTTGATGAATTCTTCTTCGTTTTTATCAACAAACTTGAAATAAGGATCCTTATTCAAATAGTCATCAAGTTCATCAATTAATTCTCCTCGCGACTGATCGTAATTAGCAGAGGGATCATAATTAACCACGTTAAAGGATTGATAATAATCTTGAATCTCATCCCACTCTTTTTTCAATTCCCATTGCAAGCGTCGACTAAGCTTTGTGTAATCATCAAATTGTCCATGCACCCATTCCCAGAAAGTAGTGTCCGAGGCTCCCTTAAGTTCTTTTAAGTAGTTGATTCTACCTTTTTCTTGCAAAGCCTCTGCTTTACGTGGGCAGTCTTCAACTTTTTCATACCAATCATCGTCTTCAAAGTATACTTCGTTTCCAACCCGTTTCATTCCAATTATACTTCCCCCATTACAGGTTCCATCATTCTTATAATCACAGGTTGGCCATTCACTACTTCCATCCTTGAAACAGAAAGGTGTACAAGTGTGATTAATATGCTCAAATTCCCATGGTTTATCCCAAACCCATGGTATTTGGTCATTCCATTCATAGTACCAGGTGTTTTTGAAATCATCATAAGTTTTGAATCCTGGTAGATCTCCAGTTAGCACATCAGCGTCGACTTGAAGAAGGTAATTAAATTCTTTAAATTGTTTGCACAAGGGTGTCTCATAATTGAACACATCAATGTCTATCCTGAATAATTCTTCAATACCTTCCTCGATTATTGAATTGTCATCTGACGATCCATTGTTGCTCTCTACTTCCTCATCATCACCTCTCATCCAATATACCCATAACACATCTTTAGTAGCTCGGTCCATGCTTCTATGGTTATTGAACTTACTAGCTAACCAATTTGAAAAATCAACATTGTTAGGATCGTGGTTAACGTCAAAGCTAATATAATCAATCATTTTCCTCCTTATCTCCATGAACTCATTAAATTGTTCCTTAAAACTTCGCGTCAACCATGAGGTCATAATCCGTTTGACTTCATTCATAGGAGCAAATTTGGGATTGCCGTATTTAAGTTCAAGCCACTCTTCTAAAGAGATATCCATCAACCTTACCAACTTTCCATGGAATAGTATCTCCGATTCAGCATACATTCTTTCATTATCCAGATAGCTTTTATCTAATCCCCAATACTGTTCGGAATAAGGCATATAAGAAGTTTGTATAGGTTGGACTTCATAGCTTTTGTTGCTCGATTTGTTGACGGCATTTGCTGAGTTCATGTATTCAATTTGGAATTTCCCATCTTTTTCTTCGATAGTTGTCCAAGTTAATCCTTTAGATTCAATGATGGGCCATAAGAGTAACAATTCATCTTCAGTGTAGCTCATTAGTAAATCATAAGAGAATATCCCATCTTCAATATTGCATAAGCGTTTGAATTCCTTATAAGTAGCTTCAAGAGGGGTCTCCCAAGAGAATAGATCGGTATCAATCATGAGCACATTGAAGTTGACATCTTCAAAAATATCCACTTCGAATGAATCCGAAAGCAAGAGTTCCTTAGCAAGATATCCGTTCACTGACATGTCTTCCATAGCAAAACCTGTCATCATAGGTAAAATCGTCAGTAGGATTTGTTCGCTAGAAGAGAAATTAATGAATTTAGAAACGGATATAAAAATAATCTGATATCTGCAGATGATGCGCCGTATCCAGAAAGTTGGATACGCCGTATCTTATAATCGTTTAAAATTTAATCAGACTTTTATTCAGAAAGCAGATACGCCGCTTATAATTTAGAATGCGCCGTATCAGTTTAATTATCAAAAATCGATTATATTTATTAAAATTAAATGCGTCGTATTAACAAAAGTTAATGCGCCGTATTTTCGTTACGTTTTAAAATACAAGATTTTTGATTCAGAAGATGCGCCGTATCGATAAAAATCAATGCGTCGTATCTGTTTAATAATTCGAAAACTGTTTTTAATTTAAATAATAGATACGCCGTATCTGCAAAAACAGATGCGTCGTATGGCGTTATCGTTTAGAAAAATTTCTTATTAAAAACACAATACGCCGTATCTTGGGGAAAGATGCATCGTATCGAATTTATTAAACGCGTTGTATTTTATAAAAATTAAACGCAATACGCCGTATCTATGAAAATAGATGCGCCGTATCGTTTGAATTAGCACAGTACAACGATAGCAAAATACAGAAAAACAGAAAAATAAAAACAAAAATAAAAACAAACAAAAAGAAACAAAAATTAAAGAAAATAAAAAACACACAAAAACAGAAAATATGCAAATAATACAATGAATGCAAATTAACTAGTATACAACGGAGTTAGCGGTTAGAATCAAAAAATTAAAAAAAGAAAACCTAATTAAAATACTAATCAAATTAACAGATAATAACAATTCACTCCCCGGCAGCGGCTCCAAAAACTTGGTGCGCGCGTGATGTGCTCTAATTTTTATATCCACGGTATGTCGTTGTGGTTTTAGCAGTATTCAAGTTTTAAATTTATATTTAGCCGACTTATCAATAACACACACTTTAACGAGCAGTGTACCCGGTCAGTATGAATATAATGGTAAGTAGAGTGTCGATCACTAAGAGTGAAACGTATTATCTAGTTATTCTAATCAGTATTTTAATATCTTAAGTTAGCTATACAACCTAATCTAACGCAAGGAGGGGTTCAGTCTGAGAGACTGGCACGGTTTGGTTATGATTAAATAATAAACTAAACTAATGAGCACGAATCAGCGATTAGCACACACGTACACAGATAGATACTTGAGACAATAAGAAGACCTGTCCTGATAATTAAGTAGCTTGTCACTTGTTTTATTGCTAGTTTTATATGAAGTGTATATAATTAACCCTTTCTCGTTGGCTCTAATCTTATCGGCGAGTAAACCCTTAATGATTACTTATGTCTATCCTATTTATTAAAGAGACGCTAAAACAAATAGGCGAGGAAGGGGCATGGCGACCCAAGCAATGCTCAGCTAGACACAGAGGTTATCAATGCACTAATAAAAGTCACCAAAGACATCAACATATAAACTTTAATTAATGGGAAAGCAATTTTAAGGGGTGCCCATGGTTTTCCGTAGTCACATGGAATCGGCCCATCAATCCTGATGAATTAAAGTGTACTAATACAATAAAACAAAACTACTTAATGAATTGAATACATGCAGGACCTTCTTACAGCTCTTGTATCTTCGTTTAGGGTGTGTCTTGTGCTGCTAACACGTCTGAATTCGGCTTTAGGGTACTTTGGTCTTCGGTCTCTAAAGTCTGTAGGTGTATATTGCACACAAAATTCGTCTGACTTTGGGGTATTTATAGTTTCTGTCTGAGGGTTAGATGCGGCGCATTGAATAAGTAGATGCGGCGCATTGACTTAACTTCGTGTGGGGTCCAAGATTAATATATTCAGGAATATTCGTATACCGCCTAAAGATGCGGCGTAACTCCATTTCTCTATGCGGCGCATGTCCTTTGCTGTCTTGGATTGTCATTTGTGAAATCTTGATAGTGATGCGCCGTATGTTAGAAGTAGGATGCGGCGTATCTGGAGCAGAATGATCTTAATCTTGTACATTTCAGTAGACTCTTAACATCTTGCTTGTTTTGCTCCATAATTAGTCCAAAATCGCCAAGTTTCACATAATACTTGTTTTTACCTGAGAATTACAAAAGTAAATATTAACGCATCAATTCTCATATATAATATAATAAAACAAGTCAAATAAATAGGATAAATGATGGTAATAAAATGTACTTATTTGAGTTCATCAATCATCCCTAGTGAAGTTAAATTGACTACTCCAATCTCCTATGGTTGTTGCGTCCCCTAGGTTGTTAGCGGATCCATGGATCAGATTAAGACTCTTAACCTACATCAAAGTTAGTGTTGTGCAACAAAACAAAAAATATATGAGAAATGCATGATGAATGAAATGCACATAGCAAACGCTACACGTGGGTAGGCTATGTTGGACTATCTCCTCTTTTTTGTCGAAAAGGTGTGTTGAAGAATGAGAATTAATATGAATGCGAGCATGCTCCCCCTTGAAGGTTGCTCCCCCTTGGACAATACTCCCCCTAGTTGGAGTGCCAAGTATATGATGCATGAAATAAGAAAGCTATAAAAACAAAGGTTAGTGCATGATTAGCTCCCCCTTGATCAATACTCCCCGTTGCTAGGGTACCAACGTATATGATGCAAGGATGAAGAATGCTACAAAATAAAGGTTAGTGTAAAACAATATTTGTCCTAAAACGAGTATGTGATATACAACAATGCGTGTATATCATGCATTCTATAAATGCTTGACGAAAGCTCCCCCTTGCTCTAGGGCGTCAAGATGAACAATAAAAGAAGAAAAAATAATCGATGCAAACTTCATCCTATGATGAGTATGCTATATACGATCGAGCGTATATGATGATGAACCTACACTGAAAGGATTAGTGCAATATATCTTAAGGAAAAATAAGATGTAAATATGATGCAATATATCAATGATATAATCACAGGCAACTCAAGACAGAGGACTATGATTATCTAGTAAACCATGTTATAAAGTGTAATCTTCTAATAAGAATTACAATTATAAGAAAAATAAGAATATAATATGAGAAAATTCTACAAAATAAAGCCTAGAAGGATGATATGAAATGAAATTGAAATATTAAGGGTTAAAGTGAGTGGTGCTAGTGTTGGTGTTGGTTTGCTAGTGGTGATAACTCAATAGATAACTAAAGATTAATGCAAGTAGATTTTTCGCTAATTCATGGTGGTGATGATTAGAGAAAGAGGTGATGAAATGCAATGAATTATGAAACTCTAATGTACAACAAGTGCTATAAGAGTATTAGAAGACGGTTGAGGTTATGACATTATCATCTACCAAAGATGATGTAACATTCCATAATATATGCTTGAATGGAGTTAAGATGAAGTGAAGACAATGATCACTTAGGAATAAAAATTCCATATGCAACAATTTGAAATACTAGATACCTATATGAGGATGAAAATAACATCATAAGATGCGAGAGTGTTGGTTAGACAAACGTGTTGAGAATGACGATTTTGATATATCGTTTTCACTGACAATGACGTGCTTGATATGTATCGGGAATGAAAAGGATGAGATCTTATGATGGTGTTCTAGTCAATGAAGTTGTGAGATTAAGATTAAAAAGAAAATCCTAGACTCTTTGGTTGTGAGAGGGTTGTTTGGTTTATGGTTTAAAGACTGAATCAGGTACCCGCGGATTAGGCGGAACCAAATTTTTGGTTTCGTCCGTCTTATCGAAGGGTATCGTGGGACCAGAATTGATTTGGTCACGTTTTGTCGTTTTTTGATCAAATGAAGGTTCAAGTTAAGGTCTATTTACTTATAACTACGTATTTGGTTTCACTAATCCTAGTCAAAGTCTAAGGAGACTTAATGCTTCTCTTTTAAGAGGTTTGTCAAACACATGATGTATTTTTCACTTGACGAGGTATTGGTGCATAACTGTGATGTTGAGTTAAGAAGGTTCGAAAAACTTTTGGTTTTGTGAACTGATTTTAACTGAATGTTGTGAACCTACATGTTGGTATTTGAGGATGTAAGAGACATGAGTACATGTTCTTTAATGCGAAAAGACAATTATGTGAATGAATTTTCTCTCCCCCTTAATTGGTGGACATTCAACATAATCTGTAATGCATCAAAAGATAAAGTGTTTTAGGATGTTGCAGGTTAATGAAAGCAATGAGCTTAGTAATGTTTTTGTGGATGTTGATTAGCTTACAAAGAACTTCATCCTTGAAGTCGCGTAGCTCTTCTCTATCAATGCGAGATGATCGCATGACGAGGCATATGATTTTCTCATTGGAGGTGTCAAACTAAGAGGTGATGGAGATGTTGTTAGGAAAGCGGAAGCAATAATGAGTTTTGAAAAGAGGTCGATTGAAAGATACACAAACATAAATTCCAAGCCTCTGAAACTTAATCCTACTAGCTTTTAAAAGCTATATGCAAGTGAATGGATCCCATAAACATACTACTAATCTACGTAGCAATAAAGGGATTACAATTATGCAAAAATAGGCATAACAAAGTGAAATAACAAATAATTTGTTATTAACCTACAAGACAAAAGTCTTAATAACAAAAGATGTAAATATCATAGGATAACACCTTATATAAACAAATAATCGACTATTAGACAAAAAGTTATCACATAGCAACAAGACAAATAATCATATTACAAGAGAGCATGACATTGTTTGAGATACTTCATTGTGAAATTGTTTTGATGTTAGGCTTAGTCACTTAAGCATACTTACCCATTAATTAACACAATGATCCATGTGATTAATTTTTTAGAACAAAAAGACTTCTAAATGTTTATCATACCAAAAGCACTTAGACATGTTGTAGGTACACACATGGCAAACAAATAGTGTGACAAAGTTACAAAAGAAGTAAAACGACAGATTCATGCAAACCATTATAACATTTTGGAATCTGTGTCATTTAGGCTATCCTACGAAAAGGCTCAATGAATGTCAACTAAAGACAAGAGCTATTCAACACCATGTATGACATATCATGAGTTAACAAGAAACATGTTAATCTTGTGAAATAACATATAACAGAGAAATGAAAAATATCATGCAAATCATGTTAGCATATAGTAGCATGAAACACATATAAGCATGCAGACAAAACCTTTCCAAGGTTTACACATATGACAATCAATCAAATAGTTGTCATGATAATGTCAAGATACTTAATCATATCAAACAAATGACATGTAATCAACACGTGTATGTGAGATGCAAGTGATTCTAATGAACTAAAGAAATAAAAGTAACATCTATTACTTGTTTGATTAATATTCCTAAGGCAAGGCAAAATATCTTGTTTTAATACATACATTAGGCAAGTATAGGAATAAAGATTTTTCAAGTTGGAGAATGAATATGAGACTATTACTAGCGGTGCTCAATTCAGGCTAAACACGACCATTTTTACGGGTGATTCCACATACCCAACTTCTTTGCTGGAAGCAATTTAACCGTTAGGTTAAATTGAGTTTCTAGTGCAATAGGTTCTCCAGTAGTCATTCTCATGTTAGAAAGATAGGAATTCCTATTTTTGCCTATTGAAATATAAAAGATGATAATTCACCAATACTTGACCTAATGAGACTCAACTATATCTATTAAAACTAAAGTGATGAAGATGTCCTGTTATGCATGAGACTTTCACAAATATGTGTTATCTAAGACCAAGAAATGTGTTTTGTGTAATAATGAACTATGTTAAGAACGTTCTCAAGAAAGTTCTTTGGAACAAGAATCTAAGTAAAGTTACCAACTTTAATAGATCTTGTGTATGCTCCAGAGATGTGGATATGCACAAGGTTTGAGCAAGGTTTGGTTATGATTCATGCTTGAAAGGAAATAGATACATAAAGTATCCTTTAACAAGTAAGATTATCTCATGGGATAAAGTTATCATGCTTATGAAAACAAGTATGACAAGATGAGGGAGATAGGCTAGTTCATAGAACTTGCAGATGTAATGAAATCTCTTGTAACGCAACCGTTCATGTTGCAAGGAGATAATGATGCATAGGATATACATTATCCTTTTAACAAGATGAAAACTAAACACATTATTTCTTAGGCATAATGTTTTCTGAAACATAATGTTTTCCTAAATGAAGATATGAACCCAAAGTGTTTGAATTGGATAGACTTATCCTAAATTTACTAGATGATGACAAGAGTGGTTCACTTGAGTTTCTTATGTATACTCCTCAAGATTCATTGTCACTTGAGATGCATGAAGTTGTCTTTGAGATTGCATTTTAACATATGTTGTTAAAATGTTGATTAAAGGTATAACGAGACATATGCAGAAGCTTGACAAAGTATTACTAATACTATGATTACTTGTGAGAGTGATACTACTTGGTCCTAGTGGAAATTGATAATCAATGAATGTGAGCATCATGCTCATTTGATGGTGAAGGTTCTAATCCTATAGGTGATAAAGTATGGTTAAGTTTGTTTAACGTGCATTTGAGTGTTTGGACAAAGGGCTTTTAGAGCAATGCACTCAATGGTTTCAAATGATGGTAATGATTGTGGTGTTGTAGGGGTTTGTTGTACTATGGAAGTACTTAGGTTTCATAGATATTGAAGACAACAAGAATGGACTAATTCTTGTGGACCATTGGTTGGTAAAACTAATGGGTGATGTGATTTGAAGCTTAGGGGCATATCACAGAGATGAATGAACAAGTGTACTTAGGTGATAGGATAAGTGTTTTAACATAAGTTGTTAAAATACTTGGGTGTTGATTCTTTCGGATATGACTTTTAATGACTACAATCGTGAGTCA
The DNA here is from genome assembly GCA_021014915.2 of Artemisia tridentata subsp. tridentata. Classification (NCBI taxonomy): domain Eukaryota; kingdom Viridiplantae; phylum Streptophyta; class Magnoliopsida; order Asterales; family Asteraceae; genus Artemisia; species Artemisia tridentata. The sequence goes on along the minus strand of CP139508.1, from coordinate 229,739,373 downwards.
AATTATACTTGAATATTTCGGATGAAATACTAAGTTGTCAATCCTACTTTGAGAAAAAGGATAGCAAGACTTAATAATTACATCTATAACCTAAGTTTGAGTTATGACTTGATGTAAATCGTCTTGAAGGGTGACATGTTAACCAAGTGAGGAAACATACGTGAATACAAGATAATATCTACAGTCATGAGTTGGGCTTGTGATCTGTGATATCTTTACACACAGTGAGTCTGGTTTAGTTAGGAACTTGTAAATTTACAAATCAAGTTAATGGATGAGTAAATGACGGGTGGATGCAGTGAATGTGTGTAATGATCATAAATACTCATTGGTCCATGGATTGCAAGGAACCAATTTTAGGGTTCCTTTCTTTATGGAGAAAGGTACCTTGGAGCATTTTCGTGAAATTTGAAAGTGTGGTTAGAGATGATTATCCTATAGGTGCAAGTGAGATGTCCTAATCCTAATATGAGTGAACATCAGTGAAAAGAATCCTAGTGATGAACGTGAGTGATTTTGAGAGAGAGATTTAAACGAAAACTTAAAAGTCTAGTTGTTTGTACAGGCGGAACCAAATGATAACAAAGGCGGAGCCCAGTTTTTGGTTCCGCAGAATCCTTTGGTTGTTTTTAGGAGGAGCCAAAAACTTCAACAGACGAAACCCAAATTTTGGTTCCGCCATATCCGCCGATTGAAATTTCTTTACAGAGGGCATTTCTAAGTACCCGAAACCCGTTGAAACCCCGAAAATTATCCTAAATCACATGTAATTAATTAGTTGTGATTATTTGAAAATAAAAACACAGGTTCTAACACATGGTAACGTAAAGATCAAACGAACGATTTTGAACTTACCATATATGGAAGTTAAGCCAAACAGTGGCTTAAACATGAAAAATTGATAACATCAAAGTGTTATCGTCCTGCATGACACGGTTAGTTCACATGATCATTCAAAGGTAAGTTTCTATCCTATGACAAGACAAATACATTAAACATCATGATTAGAAGCAAATGTGCCAATCACCATTTTCAAAGATACTACATGTTTACACATTTTAACACTTGAACCATTTGGAGAGATTAAGTGCAAAACAACAATTTTCAAGACACTTAACTAGTTTTATCGAAATCTCATTCCTAAGTGAGCAAAGGTCCTATTGTGCATAAACAAGAAATTGACAAACGAGCAAATGAATATCATGGCAAGATTGACACTTATGTATTACAAACAAACAAGTGTAATCACAACATTCAACAAGTAAACAACATGTATGCAAACAACTAGAACAAGTAGTCACATAGCATAGCATAAAAAGAAATATACTTTTCGTCACTTTGTGTTTAAATATGACGATGTATACCAAGCTTGATTAGTTTTCTTTACCTAAATAAATATTACCTATTCTATCATCATTTCTACTCATATGACTTATCAAATCATTTACGAAGGGATTTTTCAACTAAATCTATAGTTATCCCAAACGCTCCTTTTAAAACATATTTCTCGTAAATTTGCTTTAAGCACATAATTTGACACTTAATTCTTTTTGACAAATCTTTTATTTTATTTATCAAAGAAATCTTCAAGCTTGTATACAAAGTAACATTTAACAACAAAATTTCTAAGTATACTTAGCGAAACATTTTTCATATTATATTCCGCTTCAATGGTAATTTGATACATGGATCGTACTCCATTTTAAAAACCATTTGTTTTGAAAATAAGAGCCACGAGGCTCTGATACCAATTGTGAAAACGTAGAGGGGGTGAATACGTTCCCTGTTTTAAAAACTTAAAACTTGTTGTATATGAAAGATGTCAATTGTAGTTTATGACTAGCATAAACTAAAACATGTTATCACACAAGTATAATCAACAAGTAACAACACAAGCAATCACATAATACAAACATTAAAGTAAAGCAGTAAGTAAAAGAAAGCGCAAACCAAACACGATGATTTATAGTGGTTCGGTCACGGAGCTCCTCTCCGCCCTACTCCACTCCCCGAGTACCCAACTCGAGAGTTACTTCACTAGATCAACAAGCTCCCTTCTCGGCGGAGAAAACCTTACAATCGTCGCTTACACTTTTTCCGGTACAAAGCTAAATACCGGGTTCTAGTTCAAGGTAGAACCAACCTAACGTCGCTTATACAATTTCCGACACTAAGCTAGATGTCGAGTTCTTTACAAGGGTACAACCATTCCCGCCGTCGCTTATACAAGTTCTGACAATAAGCTAGATGTCGAGTTCTTTACAAGGGTACAACCACTCCCGCCGTCGCTTATACAATTTCTGACACTAAGCTAGATGTCGAGTTCTTTTACAAGGGTACAACCACTCCCAATATGTTTTATGGCCCAACATAGAAACCTTGTGTTTTATGGCAAAAACACATAAATCATCTAATCTAGTTTGGTGTTTAGATTGTGATGCAATGATGTTTACAATGATGATCCATGACATAAATGGGTCATGGATATGAATGACTAATCTAAATGAACTTCCATTGATAGGAAGCCTTCAATGAATGAAGATCACAAGTTCCCTAAGCTTGTTGTGATGGATCTTCATATATGCATGTGGAATCTACATGAACTTCTTGAATAAGAAGTCTTCAAACAATGAGGATGTCAAGTGCCCTTGAATCTTCATATGTTGGTATGCTTTGGTGGATGATGACTTCAAGATCTCCAAGCCTTTTGGTAGATCAGGAGGTATTCTATGCTTGTCATGGATGATGACTCACGATCTCTGAGCTTGCTTCACAGGATCATTACGAGTGTATGCTTACAACATAATGAAAGTTAGTAACATTATGATCATTATGAAAAGGGTGATTAATGTGTGTTTCTACATGGTTTACTACTGATCTAAATGTATGCAAAAGGTGGAGAGAATGTGTGTTCAAGTGGATAAACAATGGGTAAAAAATGGGCTACTATTTATAGGCAAATTGTAAAAATATCCCACGGATTTGGCGGAACCAATTCTAGGGGTCCGCCCTTTATGCTGTTTGGTTCCGCCGGGACCTGACAGCTAAATCTTAACATATCTTACCAAATCTTGCCAAGATCTTACACAATCCAATTCTTTGCTTGAAGATCTTTCCAAAATATTTACTAAATCTTCAAGATATCCTAAAGATATCCAAATGATGTATGCAATGATGTCATGTACATATTTCCATTTTAAGAATTAAAATGTAAACTATGTAAATGTAAATGTATGTAACATGTATGTACCATTTATATGTAACACGTATATACTTATGCTACTAAAGATGTTAAACTACTTATGCTACTATGTCATTAACATTATTTTCATGAGTAAGCACATTTGTCTTAGTTTTACACCTAAAGAGTATTTATCCTATTAAACTTAGGAAACATGATGTACAAGTAAAAGTACTTGTATATGCAAAATGTGAAATGAGGTTCTAAGTAGAATGGTTAGTCTTTTTAAAATACTTAATGACATAGCCGTATTTTAAACATTCTAAATGGTTTGTTAAGGGTTTGATCATAATGCCACATAACAAACATGTACGAACCTGTGTTGTATCATACGAGGACTCGAGAGGTCGAGAGGTGTTGAATGTATGTTGAGACAAGATATGATAACAAGTAACTTGTACATTTTACGTTATGTATCAAGTTACATATTTGTCATCAATCAAAACAAACGAGACTGCTTGCACTAACACAGAACTTTGAAGCGAATCCATAAAACTTGAATATCATATGACAAAATTGAATCAGTTAGCTTATAATTCGGCTTATTGAATCAGATAGCTTATAATTCAGCTTACATAAATTAAACGATAAAAAATTAGGGTTAGGTGATGTACGAGATGAAGAAGGTGATTGATTGATAAATTGAGCAACAAAAATTAGGGTTTATTGATGAACGGGATGAAGGAAAAGGATAGATGAGAGAGAAGAAAGAAACACACACTTTGTGTCTGTGAAAAAAATGACGCATTAATTGAGATGAATGTAAAAAATAATATTTATATAATCCAAAAATACCCTTGTAGTGTAAATGTTAAGTTTAATCTTAACCTTTAGATCAAAATAAATGGAAGGTGGAGATTGATCCTTTTGTTTATAAACAAAGTTTAGTCTTAGTTTACGTTTTCAGATGTTATATCTTAGGTTGTGTTTGTTTTTTTCTTTAAGATCTGAATGGCGTCTGAAGTCTGATTCGGTCAGACGTAATCAGATTCAGACTGTTTGTTTTTTTCCAGATATGAAGTCTGAATACATCTGAATAGGGTCTGATTCGTTCAGACATTGAATAACGTCTGATTACATCTGAAAAGCCTAAACTTTAGTGATACTTCTTTTCAATCCTTATCTCCTCATCTTGGTCTTGATTTTTTTATTAATAATCACGAATGGAGGGTCGTTTGGTTTGTTTTATAGCGAAATGATTGTTTTTTGTTTATTCAAACATTCAGATTCAGACATAAAAACAGACAGTCTAAAATAATTCAGATTCAGACTTTTGGACCACTCATTCAGATTCAGAAGTGGTAGGCCTTTACGTTTTTAATTATCTATCGAGTAAACTCCACAATACATCCCTGTGGTTTGGCCAATTTCGCATGATACATCTCTCCCGAAAAAGTTGCAACATACACATCCCTCCGTTAGTAAAAGTTAAACACAATACATCCACGAGGACGAACGATGCAAAGATTGTGTCGTTAACTTGGACACGTGGCAATTATCTATTTTTAAGTCTTTTTATCATAAACACAAATACAAAACACAAACACAAATCAGAACTCAAACACAAATCAAACACACAAACACAAATCCAATTTAAACACAAACACAAATCCTGATCAAAAACCCAAATCAAAATCAAAAACACAAACACCACTCTTCATTTTCTTTTTCACTTTCCATCACTACCGCTCTCTACCATCACTACCGCTCTAATTACAGGTGATTTTGGGGATAAATCAGTACCAGCAGAACTTGAACTTGGACCATTTGGAAGCATATTTCTAATTACAGGTGGAGGGGCCACACCTGACGCCTACACAATACCATAGAAATTACTCTTCATAGGTTCTCATGGGATCCAAACTAGATCAATGGGTTCGCTAATATATGATTCAGTAGCAAATCCCAATAAACATAACCAAGTAAATGTTTTCGGTCTTTCTTAGTTGTTTCCTTCATTGGACTTCTTTTGACCGATCTTGCAGTTGGACTTCATTGGGCTTGGGGATTTTTGAAAGAGAAGAGGAAGAAAAAGACACGTTTAGATCTAGGATTCTTTCATTTGGGGAAGAACACAAGTAAATTTGTTATTAAATACTTGGGTAACCGGTTCAAGTGAATCGGGTTAAAAAAATCCAACGAATTAGTTAGGCATGGTTGTTTGGTGGTAGAGAGCGGTAGTGATGGAAAGTGAAAAAGAAAATGAAGAGTCGTGTTTGTGTTTTTGATTTTGATTTGGGTTTTTGATCTGGATTTGTGTTTGTGTTTAAATTGGATTTGTGTTTGTGTGTTTGATTTGTGTTTGAGTTCTGGATCTGTGTTTATGTTTTGTATTTGTGTTTATGATAAAAAGACTTTATTACGCTTGCTTAAAAATAGATAATTGCCACATGTCCAAGTTAACGACACAATTTTTGCATCGTTCGTCCTCGTGGATGTATTGTGTTTGACTTTTACTAACGGAGGGATGTGTATGTTGCAACTTTTTCGGGAGGGATGTATCGTGCGAAATTGGCCAAACCACATGGATGTATTTTGGAGTTACTCTTATCTATCCAATGTTTACGTTTTTTATTTCTTACTTGGTACAATTACGTTTTTAAGTATTTCCCCTCATCTCTGTCACCATATTCTCTTTGTAAAATTTTACAGTATTAATCAATCACCAGTATCTTGCTAAAAAAAATAAAAATCAATCACGAGTATCTATCTGCTACTAGTATAAAGCACCACAACCAACCAACCAACCAACCATCCATCATAACATATCACTTGTTTCACTAAACCAACAAACACATTAATAGCAGATCTCCGACATTATGAGTAAACCAAGAAATGTTGAGTAACTTTTTAGGTGCAGTCATTACTTGAAATCCATTCGTTTTGATTATCGATCAATTGTATTAGATCTTGAATGAAGTGAAAAGAAGCATGGATAAAGACCGGTCTGTATCGTTACGGGCCAGCCGTCGCCCTAATCACACCAACTTGGATATTCAAGGTATACTTACTTAGTTAGATGTTCTTTTATCTAACTATCATGATTAATAAGCTCATCCAAACACTAAGATGAGTTTAAATAGGCCAAAGCAAACACCCCTTAATTGATATTCATTTTAATTATGGAATGTATATCGTGTTAGGTTGCTTGTTTTTTCTAAGCACTTGACTGTTTCGATTTGCTTATGATATAAAAAAGGAATCCATTTTAAAAAGAGTTTTAAGTTCAGGGTCGTCCCATTGATTTTGGTGGTCCGGTGTGAAACTACGAATAAGGCCCCGTAAATCACGAAAAGCTTAACTATTATGGAAAATTCAAAACATAATATACTTAGACATGTATAAATACTAATGGACATATACTAAATTGGAGGCCCCCTCACATAATATTTAAAAAATGGCATAAAAATTCAAGTTAAACATGTATAAATACTAAATAGACATATACTAAATCGGAGGCCCCTCACAAATGGTGGCCCCACTTGCACATGCTAATCACCGCCACTGTTTAGGTTACATATGAGGGTAAAAAGTTATTTTACTTCAATCGGAAAGTAGAAACAGTTTGGCTTATCCAAACACTACAAACTGCTTATGCGAGCATGAAATGGAATGGGCAACAATAATTCTGTAGCTGGTTTCTTCCATAAAACTTTACGAGTATTGTCGCTGTGAACTTTGGGAACAAGTGTAAAAGGAATAAGTTATGTAAGTGTAAAAGTGGCTCGTCATGTAATCTCTAGAAGATTTTAGGTACTCGTCACCCTATGATTTGGCTCTGATCAAACTTTGAGTAGGTCGATTTACATTATAAATAATTGGATGAGCGGTGCCACAAATAAGTTGTGTTAGGTATATGATAATAGTATTATCATAATACTATGGAACCACAAGATTATGATATGCAGAGGATTAAGATCGTGATTTTATGCATAGCTTGTTATAGAGTGTAAATATGTTGAAAGAGCATTGGTATGAAAAGTGATGTTGTTTTGAACTTTTGTGGATGCAGATGGAGATGATGGTTTCTTTGATGCTGATAAATCGTCGTTGGACTACCCGATTAAGATAATTTGGAAAAGGGGTTTTGTTCGTTTGCTTTTAGTGGGTGGTATTCTATGGATGCTGCTCATTCTGGTTGTACTGTTATTTCATATATGGACTTGTCAATCTTCTCTTGTTTTCGTCTCAGGTATTGTATGCATGTTTGTTTCTCCTTTCATATCTTGATATACTTTAAGTTCAGCATTGCTTATACTGCATATATAAATGCATAATTGGTAATTTTCATGCTCCATCATTGCGTGCATATCACTATTAAATTTAATGACCGCAACAAGGATGCAGCACATAATAGTATAAAGAAAGCTTGCAACAATGTTATGTGTAGGGGGTCTATTCTTTTAGTTGTTTTCTTTGTGGCAATGTAGATTCTTGTAACGAAACTAATTGTTGATTGAAGTTACTTTTTGGCGATATGAACTACGCATCTTACATACTAGATCCCAAGGAATAAAGCTGCCTTTATGTGAGATTAGTCAATAACTGATTTAAATATAGGTTTAAACATCCGAATGATTTAGTTAAAGCAAGAGGAAGATTATTAAATTCATTATTCTGATAGTTTTCTCACACGCGCACGCAAGCACTTGCCGGAGGTCTCTTTGGAAGCAGCCTCTCTACTCCTGGGTTCTCCCTTGGGGTAGGGGTAGGGTCTGTCTACATCCCACCTCCCCCATACCCTGCTCCAGCGGGATTAGGTTTGTTGTTGTTGTGTATTATTCTGATAGTTTACCCATATTGTTACCAATCTATTGGGGATAGATATAATATGAATTTTGTTATCTGATAGTTTACTTCTGGCAAACCTCATTTTCCACATCTAACTTGTAATACACACTTTAACCAACTCTATTTTTTTCCCTAGCACCCTTAAGTAGTTTCTTTGGTTTAAGTTTTCTTCCAGGCATACAATCAGCTATCTGTTTTCCCTTTTAGGAAAAATTGTAAATTTAGTATCTAGCTCCTGTTTGATTTTTGCATTTCATGCCGGGTAAAACATATACGAACAAGGAATTAAGAGATTTTGTCACTAAAAATATTAAAAAATAATATAATACTACGCTTTTGTTCAATGATAATCAATGTTTATGAGAATACCATATATTGCCACTGGGAATGGTTGATTGGAACAGTTTTCTTTGAATGTAAAAAATTTTTGCATTGTATTTGGTTTTTACATTTTGTACCATTTGGCCGTAGTTTTATTTAACTGATGTATCATACATTTTTTTATTATTGTGCAGCTATCTGTAATAAAGACAGCACAGTCTTTCAAATGCTACACACAATGGGGCTAGTAACACCACCACATCGTAAGGCTGCTGAATATCTCCTTTCTTGAAATCTTTTAATCATCATAGAGAAGTTGATATAGCTCTTTAATGTGTTTTAGGTTGCTCTATTCCCCTGGCGAGTGATCCAGAAAAAGTAGTTATTCCAGAGAAAAGGTCTCCTTCGAAGTATGTTCAAAGTTTATCTTACTTTGAGGAGGATGTTCCAAACACAAATGGATCAGATTCCTCTCCACTATTTGGAGGGCATCAAAGCTGGAAACAGAGAGAGGATAGTTTTAAGCTAAAATCAACCATGAAGGTAAATGACACATCTATCTTTGTTGTCAGTCTTTAATAGTTCATAATGAATGGCGATCCCCTTACTTATGAGCGAAAATGTTTGTTTGTTACTTGTTACTGTTTTCATTTTTTATGTAGTTGTACCATCGTGAAAATCGCATTAACGGTCTTTACATTGGTCCCACTCTGTTATTGCTGAATATTCATATTATTTTTAGATCAACCTTAGTTGTTGAATTTACATTTCCATGTGCATGTTCCATAGCCTGAGGACAGATGGAGTTATGGACAATGAGACAATACAGTGTATCTTGACCTAAAAAGAAACTACCGAGTTTTCTACATTAATTATAAGTCACATGAAGTTTATAGGTCATTTACACAAGCTTCCCCTGTTCTCTGAGCTTTGAGTCTCACCACTCTCCCAACAAAGACACCCTATATGGAGTTAAGCTAGTTCAGTGACAATTTATTTTGACTATGGAAGACACTTCAAAATGATGGATGCTTCTTATATGTAGGATGTTTGAATGACGCTTTTTAGTCTTTGAATAAACATTTTTTTTAATCATTTTGTTTATACCGTTCGTATGAGATCTATAGCAATTCTAAACCGAGTGTTGCTGGTATGGATATGGTGGTCTGACTCAAGTATAGGTGCTTCATAGCTTTTGTAGTATATACACCTATAGCCGATTTCCTGTTACCTGCACTTAGTACTTATTGTGGAGCTATGTACAAAGATAGTCATGTTTGTGAAGAAAGTTTACTAGAAAGGGATGAGGGATCTAGAATGGGAGAAAGATGACTAGATGACCTAACAAGATGTAGTGCACTGTAATCAAACTTGCAGACACAAATATATACCTGAAAACAAAGTGTTTCTAGATGTCTTGCATGATAATTCGTGCTTTAGGAAGATGCCTCTGAAATCAAATTTCATTAAATCTATTTCAAGATTCCAGTGTAGGTCTACCTAGGTGGCGCTACCTGCTTTTTGTGACAATTCTTCTTATATATTTGGGCTCAAACCCCGTGGATTAGTCTGCCAAAAGGTCGGAAATCATGGTTACCCAAAAAAAAGTCTTCTTATATGTAGTATAGGTTTTGTGTGAGATGCCCTTTTACTGCTATTGTGTTTGTGTCTATGTATGGTAGCCTACCATATTCCATTCTTCATCTTGTCTTGTTAAATTGATTCAGTTCAGAGGGTGAATTTTCTCTTTTCCTTGTCAGGTACATTGTGGCTTTATGCGAAATGGTGGTGCAGAAATGTCTGTCAAAGACATCGAGTACGTAAAGAAATGTAAATTTGTGGTTGCATCAGGAATATTTGATGGATATGATACACCTCATCAGCCATCAAATGTAAGCCCACGATCCAAGAAGCTATTTTGTTTTCTTATGGCTGTGGATGAGGTATCCCTAAACTTTATCAAGCAAAATGTTACTGTCAGAGAAGATGATGATGGAGGACAGTGGGTAGGTATTTGGCGCCTTATTCTGCTTAAGCATCCACCGTATGATGAGCCCAGAAGGAACGGGAAGGTTCCTAAGATTCTGACTCATAGGCTCTTTCCTCAAGCCCTCTACAGCATCTGGATTGATGGAAAGATGGAGCTACTTGTTGATCCATTGCTAATGTTGGAAAGGTATAGTCTTCTATTATGTGTATTCTACATGTTTTATTTGTTATTCTCTTTTACAACTAAGCAGTAGCATTTGAAACAACAAAAGTTATTAAACATTACAAAAGTTGACCATATTAATTATGCTATACTGGACTTGAAAGTTTTCACCATGCCATCAGACTCCTCTTGGATATGTACGATATGATCTAGAGAAGCATGTCAACTAATTGATAGGAGAAAAGAAATGGAACTTTCAAAGCTTTTTATCTACTGTTAATACATGATAGATGTGATTTTTCTATACTCTACCGCAATTGTATACAAAAAGAAAAACCGAGGGATATCGCTTGGTTGACCTACGTATGTTGAGAAGCCATGTGTTAAATATAATTACAAAAATGTTATTAATGCAATAACTGTCTGCATCTTTAAAAGAAACAATTTAAAGGTTATATTGACGCAGAAAAACAATGAAGGAAAATGTTAGAACTCGTGAAGCTCTGAATGCCCTTAAACACGTCTATAACACCTCTTAAATAGCTGTTCAAACCCAAACGTAAAAGGATCGAAATAACAATAATCTTCAGGAAATTAAAGTAGATAAGAAACGGTTTCCTATACTAAATGTATAGAAACTTTAGGGCCTTGACAACTAAAATAGGCTTTGGAATACTTTCAACCCATTTGATCAATTCTTCTTTTTACCTAATTTTGTTAATATGACCCGTTTGAGATAATACACACAAATTGACCCATTTAAAAGTAAATGGGTTGAAATCGTCACCTTTCGCTGAATTCATAGGTCATATTAAGTGGGTTGAAATTGCCACCTTCACTTCTGCATTGTCTTTAACCATTAAATTATAGCCTTTGAAACCACAAATTTTGATATAACATTGCAAAAATTGACCGCCTTGTTTATGCTATACTGATATCTGCATTAATTTAAAGCAAGTGAACAAATTTGTAACCATAAAGAAATGGAATTTTAACTTCTATCCACTACTAATGGGTGCAATTTTTTTCTACACTGTTTTATCAAAATTTGAAGTTCGACTTCTATACTCAGTCAGCATTAGACTATTGATACTATTGATTTTGGTCCATTTAGGTTGCCTAATTTGTCGATGCCTCTTAAGCTATTCAGCTAACAATTTTATAAAATTTCGTTGGGGTTAGAGTCAGAAGATGGGCGGGTTGGGTAACAGATCAAAATAGGTTCGGGTTAAAACGGGTCATTTTTAGTACAGGTCTGGTTGGGCCGATCCACAAACACTTCTTCATCCATTTCTTTATGAAACATTCCTGTGTTTATTATAACTACAGATCAACATAATTACAATAACAGTAACTTTTTAATTAAATGATTTAGTAGGTTATATGCTTAAAAATAGACTATGGGCATGTTTGGCGAAGATAGCGGTAGCAGTAAGCAGTAGCGGAAGCGGTAGATGTTTGTTTTGATAAAGCGTTTGGTAACATAGCTGTATAGTCATAATTTGTAAGTGGAAACGCTAGTTGTTCGTAAATGCTCCTAGAAGTAGCATTTTGATTTGAAGTGTTTCGAAAAAGTAGGAATGCTAGTAGCTTGTTTTCAAACAAGCATTTTGTGCAAAACGCTAGCCGCTAGTTGTTAGTTGCTTCAAAATGCTTCCTACCAAACATAACCTATGGGAGGCAATATTTCTATTTGACCTCTTCCTAGTTTATCTAAACTGTTTAGTTTGACTAATTTGACCTGTTTGAGATAAAAATACAACAAAAAATAACTCATTTATAAGCAAATGAGTCAAAATTGTCATCTCTGAAGCTGGGATCACAGTCTTTATTTTCACAGAACTGAAGGAGCATAACAATGCTGGTGTTTTAATGAAGATCGTTGACAACAGTAGTGACCATATCTTTTTCATTTCTTTTGATGATACGTTTATCAGCTCGCTAATGTATGTTGTTATGTAGCAGACATTGAAGTTCGTTATTGTAGGATGTACAGTTGAGCTAACACTTTGGTTTTTTTTGTGCAGATACTTATGGCGTGGGAAGCATACATTTGCTATAGCTCAGCACAAGCATCATAAGAATATTTATGAGGAGGCTGATTCTAACAAGCGAAGGAAGCGATATGCTCGGCCTCTTATTGATCATCAGATGAAAATATATCGTTATGAGGGATTGGAACCTTGGAGCCCTTTGAAGCAAACCAAAAGCGGTAAGATATAAAACGCTGCTATTTTTTAACCTTGTTATCTTACACCCTTATTTCATGAAACTTGCAATGTCTGATCGTGAACGTAGGTTAGAAATTGTTCTGATAGTTGGCCACTTGGCACTTGCCTAAACTACCCTCCAACAACAACACGATAGGGAAATTTATAAGGACCTGATCAGTTTCACAAGTCTTTTAATGCTTAAACGGGCAAATGAGTAGCTTACTCTATCAAGTTAACATGAGAAAAGGAAATGTTGCAATTTTCATGGGGTAAGACGAATGAAATGCGATTTTTTTTCAGTGATTACCAACTGGTAAAAAGGCGATTTTGGTTTTTGAGGAGTGAGAATCTGGTAATACAAATGGATCTCAGCGCTCCTTTATTCAAATAACATTCTTGATCGATCCAAAAAATTAGTTTCTTTTTCCCAAAAAAAAAATGTAACAGAAATAGTTTATTTCTAGTTTTAACACCGTAAATTAGTTCACACTCCCTCCTTCACCAAACATGTTTAATTTGGGATTGTGCCTCTAAATAATCAGTCAAAATTGTGGGCAAATGTCTGTTGTTGAGTTGTATTTTAACTTTCTCACAGTGGAAACCTTTTTCGTTTATTTGGATTACATGGTTAAAATGTTGCTTGTAAAGGATTTTTATCATGCGTTATTCTGATTTTTAATGAATTTCTTATTATAAACCAGATGTGCCGGAAGGGGCTATAATCATACGTGAACATACAGCACTGAATAACTTGTTTAGTTGCTTGTGGTTCAACGAGGTAAATTTATTAACACCAAGAGATCAGTTAAGCTTTGGCTTTGTCGTCTACAGACTAAAGGGTAGTTTCAAGTTCTTCATGTTCCCAAACTGCGAGTATAATGCTATCTTTACATTGCATCCACACACTCGTGAGCATTCCTCTAAAATCGAGTGGGTGAAATCCTTGAACGAATTTAAAGGAAACAATAGTGGCTTAAAAGAAAGCCGTGGAGGATTAGGGTTGTGGTCACCTTATCCAGCCGACCTTAATTCTGTTGTACTTCCACATGTAACAAGAACATCAAAAGCAGGATAATTTATGCGTAAACCCTATTTGGGACACTCTTATAACATTTTTAGACACATTTGGTTCCGAATCGATAGAGCAATTATAGAACCATTAAGTTTTAGCCTGATTAGTATACGTCTTCTATGCCATTAGATCGTTGTGTTTTTTACGGTTGTAGGTTAGCATCTGTTTCATATTTTCCTTTTCTTTCTTTTTTTCACTTGGTAAATTCAGCATAAAAATCTAGAGGATTGTGTTATATCTAGTAGTTAATTGTATTTTTTTAATGAAATCTGATATGTCCTTTGATCATTCTTTGGTAAAAAATGATTTACCATTTCTATTATGGCACCTTAGACAATGTGGTGATGTGCCAGTTGTTAGTTCAAGACTTGTCACTAACAAGACGTGTGTGTGCAAAATTACTGCTTCAGAGAAGAAACAGTGACTTTCTTTCGGTGGAAATGTTGTGTTCGTAAGCTGCAAGGAGCTTCAATCCTTACTCTTTATCTTCATCTTTGCCCAGGCTAACGGGGGCATTGCGACCACACTCATGGTATTGTAAGAGCATGATGCGGTTTGTTTGTGTGAATTGTGAGTTGGTTTGTCTCGGCTATGGAGTAACTAATTAACTATCAACCTGTTTTCTTAACCCTATATTAGCATTTCAATAAGGTAAAATTTATTACTAATATTATTAAAAGACGTACAAAACGACGCCGTTTTGGCCCCCAAAAAACAACTGTGCTACAGTGCCCAGTGCTACAGTGCTATCACGTTATATCTACAGTGAGTCAGTGACCACCTGGACGACGTCGTTGCGAAAGTTTGGAGAAATGGCAAAAAATACCCCTGAAGTCGAAGACTTTGCAAAAGGAGTCATTTTTCACAAAGTCTGTTTCGAAAGTTTGGAAAAATGACAAAAAAATACCCCTGAAGTCATTGCCTCTTTGCAAAAGGAGTAATTTTTCACAAAGTTTGAAAAAATAGCCAAAAATACCCCCGAAGTATGTGACACTTTGCAAAACCAATCCTATTTTATATGTTTAGCATAAAAATTAAACGCAAAAAAAAACCGTCGCAACTTTCGGGTGCATCACCTCGTTTATAAAACAAAATACGTACCTTCTCACACATGTACTTTAATCAGCAACTAAACTAAGCTAATATACATAAATTTTTGGTACTGATACTAACTTGGTTATGAATTTTCAAAACGAAACAACCATGAAAGCTTCTAGATTATCTCGCCCTCTCGTAGTAACTTGAACAGGGAAAACCACATCCGTTTATTATACATCAAACAAAAAATGGTCCATGTGGTTTACTTACGATTACAAACATAGTTCTAGAAAAATCGTAAAAAAGTCCCTACCATTTACTCTTGATTACATAAACAATTCATGAGTTATATTTGAGGATTGTTTGTGTAACAAAAAATACATAAGCGTCCCTCCGGTTTGCGTGTGTTACAAAATTAAGTCCTTAAATACCAATATATATATATATATATATAAATATATCCCGATATATATATATATATATATATATATATATATATATATATATATATATATATATATATATATATATATATATATATATATATATATATATAAATCCATCCCGTTATTTGCTATTACATAAACAGTCCCTAGGCTAAATCTAGGAACTGTTTGTGTAACGAACACTTGCGATTATAAACACAATCTTTAGGTTAAATTTAAGGATTGTTTGTGTGATGAAAAATTATATAAATAGTCCTTGTAGTTATCTACCGATTTCAGAAACGATCCTTGAGTTAAATATAAGGAATGTTTGTGTAACCAAAAAAATAATGTAAAACCCTGCGTCCTGCAGCAGAGCGGCGCTAAAAATATCTCGTTACAATTATAATTTTCAATATCAAGTATGTCCTCTAAACATTTTATATTTTCATATGTTCACATTTTCTTACCAACCTAATCATTCTTATTCTTATTAGTTTATGTGCCAAAATGATAGATTGTATGTGCTCTTTTCTACAGAAAAAAGTGCATCAACGGATAAAAAAATCGTATTCTCTTTGTCAAAAATCTTTCCTTAATATCAATTTATAAATAAATTACTACTCATTAATATTCAACTTTAATTTTCACTATTAACTTTATAATTTTACACCATTTTTTACTTTCTACCATATGTTTATATAAATTATATGGGTTATACTAACCGGACCCTCCCTAGGGGGTCGGGTACAAAAACCCTCCCTAGTGGAGGTGTCCTTTTTCTGTCCTTGTCTGCTACAAACCCTATTTGTACATTTTTTTTTTCCCCAAGGTTAAGGTTCTTTTTTTTTTGGTCCTAAGTGCTTTGGCCACACAAGCACCACACAAGCAACCAAACTGATCTGCTTAACAAAGGAAGGCTCAGACACAAGCACCACACAAGCAGCTAACAAAGGAAGGCTCGGATTAGAAAACATAATCGTCATCGCCCCAGATTCCACACAAGCAACCAAACTGATCTGCTTAACAAAGGAAGGCTCAGACACAAGCACCACACAAGCAGCTAACAAAGGAAGGCTCGGATTAGAAAACATAATTGTCATCGCCTCAGATTCCACACAAGCAACCAAACTGATCTGCTTAACAAAGGAAGGCTCAGACACAAGCACCACACAAGCAGCTAACAAAGGAAGGCTCGGATTAGAAAACATAATCGTCATCACCTTATAGTCTCAAAATAATTAACTCACAAATATGTAGATTTTTAGTAGGCTCGGATTTGAAGGTTGCAAAGTGACAAAAATATCACTTTGCCATCCATTCGGTTTTTAAAAAACCATTCGTCATCGCCTTATAGTCTCAAAATAATTAACTTTTTGTCCAAGTGCAGATTCCACACAAGCAGCTAACAAAGCAGGCTTAGATTTAAGGTTCAAAATAATTAACTTTTTGTCCAAGTGCAGATTCCACACAAGCAGATTCCACACAAGCAGGCTCAGATTTATAATCGTCATCGCCTTATAGTCTCAAATGGGTTTGTAGCACAAAAACAGAAGGCTCGTGATATACTAACCCTCCCTATAATTGATATTCCACACAATACACATGTTACACAAGTTTCACACAAGTGAAACACAATACACATGTTACACAAGTCTCACAAAAGCCTGTAAGATTATCACAAGCTCAATAGTAAGATTCTCAAACTGCAGCTTTGCAGGATTCTCAAACTGCAGCTTTGCTCTATTATAAACAAAGCAACTCTCAAGCACAAAGCAACTCTTAATCACAAACAAAGCATGACAAGGTATCACAATCTGAGCTACAAACCACAAAAGGCTCAGATTATAAGCAGTTTCAATATTACATGTATAAAACACACAAGCCGCAAGTGACAGCCGCAAGTGAAACACAATCAGCTAGGTAGGGAGGGTTAGTATAGTATTAATAGGGAGGGTCAGTGTATCACGAACACACAAGGGTCATACTAACCGAACACACAAGCCGCAAGTGAAAGCCGCAAGTGAAACACAATTAGCTGCACAAACACACAAGCCGCAAGTGAAAGCCAAAAATGTCGAATTCACCATTTTACACACAAGAGGTAATAATAAATTTTGCGCTTTTTCAATATAACATTAGGCTCAGATTATAAGCATCGAGATAACATTAGGCTCAGATTATAAGCAGTTTCACATAAGTAAGTTTTATCATATATGGCTGCAACATCAAAGGTTGCAAAATCAAATTTATTTTGCCGTCCATTCGGAAATGCCTCGCCAAAATCAAGTTTTTTTTTAAATCATCATCGCCGTATCTCGTTTTTTTAAAAAAAAAAAAAACCAAGTTTCAAATCTGTTGCCTTTTATTCAGTCAATCGGACTGGGGTTGGCCAGAGCACGTTTCCACACCATTCAAGATGGAGGGTTAAGGTGTTAACCGAACCCGTTTACACCCAATTAACTAATATCTTGTTAATCTTAAAGGAAGAAAGAAACTTACAGAGCTTTTGTTAATCAATAAAGCCCATTTTATTCCTAGCACATAAGCACAATAAGCACATAAGCACAATAAGCAGTTTCTAAACAAATAACCACATTACAATAAGCACATAAGCAGTCTTTAAAAATCAAAATCCCAAAAAAAATACCACCATCAAGAAACCACCATCATATTTTTATCAAAAAAAAAAAAAAAAAAAATAGATCTAATAAACACAGAGAAACCACCATCATATTTTTAAAGCCCATTTTATTCCTAGCACATAAGCAGAATAAGCACATAAGCAGTCTTTAAAAATCAAAATCCCCAAAAAATACGAAACCCTAATTTTTAAAAAATTAGGCGTTTTATAAAAAACTTATAGATCTGATAAATTACTTAATAAATCTTTCAATTAACAAAGGTTAATTGAAATATATCAATCTAATTTTGAAAAACCCTCAAGAAATACGAAACCCTAATTTTTAAAAAATTAGGCGTTTTATAAAAAACTTATAGATCTGATAAATTACTTAATAAATCTTTCAATTAACAAAGGTTAACTGAAATATATCACCATCATCACAGAAAAACCACCATCACCACAGAGAAACCACCACAAATATATCTAACCTTCACAGAAAAACCACCATCTCCATCTTTTTAGATCTAAAAAGATCTAAAAAATTAAAACCGCGTCTTATCTCTTAACCCTAAACCACTACCCAGCCCACAGAAACCCACCCACCCACCCATCAAGAACATCACAAAACCACCATAAGGTGGAGGTTTGAGTGACAAAGAATATTTCAGAAGGATGGGATGGGGGTGGGTTAGGGTTTGAGTGAGAGAGAGAAAGGTGAGAAAGTATTCAACGAAAGACGAAGCACAGAGTGAGTGGGGTGGGAAGAGATAAGATAGTGGGTGGGTTTTCTGTGGGCTCGGTAGTGGTTTAGGGGTAAGATAAACGCGATTTTAAATTTTATTATTATTATTATTATTATTATTTTTTTATTTCTTTGTATAATTTATAAAAAAGTTATAAGTTATAAAAAAAGTTACATGTATAAAAAAAAGTTGTGTAAAAAAATTATATAAGTTATAAAAAAAGTTATAAATATTTTTTTTATTTCTTTGTAAAAAGTTGTGTCTAAAAAGTTATATAAAAAAAAGTTATATAAGTTATAAAAAAAGTTATAAAAAGTTTTAATTCTTTTTTTTTTTTTTTTTTTTTTTTTTTTTTTTTTTTTTTTTTTTTTTATAAATGTTATAAAATAATTATAAGTTATAAATGTTATAAAATGTGTTAAAATTTGTAATGTATTTTCAGGAGTTCGGTTCTCACGAGCAACTAACGGATTGGGTGCAAAATATAGCTCGGGGGCTCGGTTTTGTCATTGTTAAAAAAAGAAGTAAACCAGAAAAGGGTTATTTGTACGAAATCAATTATCGGTGTTCAAAGGGTGGGATTTATGAACCTGAAGGTACTGGAAAACGGCAAACCAGTACCTCTAAAACTGTAACACCCCCTAATTTGTTTAGTGGCAGCGGAAAAGTAATTAGGGTGTTACGGTGCGGATCGAGTTAAAATTTTAGAAAAACGGTCCAGAATAGGCGTTTTGAAAGTTATATGTCATTCGAAATAATAGTTTTGATATAAAGGTAAAATATCTGATTTGAAAATCCCACAAAAGTGTGATAATTTAGAAAGAATGACATATTTGATTTTACACAATTTTATTTATCAGAGTATAAGATGCCCGCTCCGTGTCTTGTCCTGCTCCGTTAATTACCTGAGATAAACATGCTTAAAATGTCAACACAATGGTTGGTGAGTTCGTGGAGTTTGATAGAAAATAACTTTCTTTCAATGAATTTAAAAGGTGTATAGTGATTGTCGAAGTAAATAATAGTTCTTCATGAAATAAATAACAAGTTGTGTTAAATAAAAATCCACAAGTAATTCATATATGATCTCAAGCGATCATAAGTTTCCAGTTTTAAATGAAAATGAGCTACGTTGTTATATGCTCGAAATGATGTGTTGGGTCAACTTTTAGAAGTAACGATATACCAAGCATTTTGGGTTGTCTTTTGTAGAATTCACAATTAAGTCACATATGATAACAACTAAGGTTCAAATACATGATTCATAATCATAACACATAGTGAAAATATTAATCTAGTGTCTGAAATCTATCAGTGTGGAGTGGTGGTTGCTAAATACAGCTGTATCCTAATATATATGAAACATTCATATATTCTTCAAGTTATATTGCCCTAAGCCTCATGACACGCAAAACGTTAACAAAGTACCGTAAAACGGAGGTGTTCATCAAATTAATGATGAAAGTTTTGCCCTCATGTAATAGGTGATTTGCCAATTCCTATTTTTCTCAAATATAGTGCATCGCGACTAAATACGACTAACCATATAGGCATTCCCTCTAAGTATTTAGTGGGATAGGTCGTCAGCCTCTAACAGGTTTCGAAGCTGTTCACTATATTCGCGCTCACCGCAGTGATTAATGGCTCATGATCGAGGGACTTTATGGCAATAAAGTAAACTTAGGCAATATAGGTCTCAGGGTTCATAAAATATACGTATTCTGGTCTTGGCAATTATTTCCAGTTGGAATGTAGAAATATCATAGTAAAGTAACAGTACATCCATTTGTTATATGAATGCCTACAATGAGTCTCAGTATCATGTCACGTCAAGTAGTTTTGAAAATGTTATCCTTCAAATTCAGTGTTTAAGCTAAACAAGCAGTTTGCACATATAACGAACATATATTCCTCTCAAACATGTAAAGCATGGTGGATGATTTTGAGTAAATCATAAGAGTTTTATATAAGTAACTGAAAACAGTTAAAGCATGTATCTCCCCCAAAAGAGTTATTAAAAATAAGTGTTAAAAGTAGGGGCCACGACTCACCTGGAGCGTATCTGACAAGATAGAATTATTAGATCTATGGAAACGATCACGGAAACGTCTTCGATACGAAACCTGAATATAAGGGAGGTCTAAGATTCTGACTTACTACTAACAGTGAGTGTGATGTGAGAAATCGTATAACGATTTGATCGGTGATATGAGTGTGATATGCTTAAAATGCCTCAAGTTAAAAATATAATATCATATATGATATCATCTTGATTCTTATGTCACTCGACTCAAAATATTACCTTCTCATAATATGCTGAAATGATATGCAAAGTGAATCGCTAAATTCATAGTTATAATAAATAACGAATACTAAATAATGCATAACTAAAATGTAAAATGCATATGAAATGAGGGGTGACAAATAGAAAATAAAGTAAGAATTTCAAGTGAAATTAATTGGTCCCTGCCCTTTCCAGATTTTATACTTTTTACCCTAACTGTGCTTGCGTCACATCGTTAGTCCTTGGTTAAGTCCATAGTCCAATAATAATCCAAGAATTGTCCAATAGTACAAATAAGGCTTGGAGTTCAATGATATGTCAAGTTAAGTCCTTTATAAACTGTTTTCACAGCTCCAGTCCCTAGGTTTCTCAGGTTGGCAGTTTTAGTCCTTCCAGTTAAATCGCGTTACATTTTTAGTCCAAAATTGTCAAAAAGGTGGAGAAAAAGATGGGCGTGTTTTTATAAGTTATATTTAAGATAAAAGAAGCTTATTTTAACAGCTTATTTGGTTGTTTGCTTATTTTTACTACTAATGGGCCCTTAACGAGTTACACTCTAGGCCCGTTAACAAGTTTTAATTTGTATAACTTGAAGTGAGTTGGATATATCAAAAATGTCACCTTTTACATCTTATTTCCACATTGAAAAGTGCCAAAAAGCTAGTTTATTCCATTGCTTACAAAACAGTTCAGTGGGTTATAAAACCCACTTCGCTAGTTTTAGTTGTTTTGCAAAAGTGGTTTGTGCGACATGCTTGGGTCGTTTTAAAGAGTCGTATCTCAGTTATTTTCACATGATGTTTATATGAAAAGTGTAGCTAGTTACGTTGTGAAATGGGTCATGTAAAAGTAAAACATGGTCGTTCAGTTAGATTGCGAGATATGGACTTGTTTTCTAGCCTATTGGGAACTGTTTTCTGCGTAGCAAAACACCTGGAATGATTTTTGGTATTTACAACTTGAGTTTGTACGTGTGACATGTTTTATTTATGCGCTTCACTTGGGTAGTTTTTGAGGGTCGAAGCTTGGTTATTTTGGTGAGTCGTTTATACAAACTTGGTAGCTAGTCATTTGGTCTAACAGGTCGTAGGAAAATAAAGTGTAGTCGTGAGATTGAAAGTCGAGTTATATGGTCATTTCTAAGGTGGCGAGAGGCTGTTTTAAATATACAAAGGACTCAATATTATTCCAAGTGTTTTCAAGTTATATATATACCATGCAACAGAACATGATCATACGCATGCAATGTGATAATTAAGTGTGATGTGGCTGTTTTATGTATTCAAACATTTAGAGTATAGCTTAGTGTTTTTCACTTATGTTTATACGTGTGAGGGTTGACATGGATGGGTTTGAGTCCTGCATGACTAAATGTAAACGTGAGAGTAGGTGGAAGTTCGCCACCTTTTTGGTGGGTTACGAATGTAAACTAAATATGTAACTATATAACTGCTCGAATGAAGTAAGGATGGTGCATGATAGTGTTGTGACCATATATCGTTCGAGTGCAATAACGTGTGATGTATGGAAATGCAATGGCGTGCGATATGAATTAAATAGGATATAAGAAGACTTACAACACCCTTGAAAAGTGGTGAAGAAAGCGGTGGAAGTCGAGTGAAGCAAAAGAACAAAGACAGTAGTCTCGCTAGGTTCGAGTTACGTTTTTTAGTGTGGTTTTCTTTAACCCGTTTGTTTCCAAATGGGTGACATCTCTTTCTGGGGTTTTAAGGTGTCTTGTGAGAGGAAAGAGTGTGGGATGTGAGTAGTGTAAAGTGTGATAGATAGGATAGCTTTATAGAACCAATTTCATACACGTTTCTTATTGACTATCAAAGTCTTCTATCTCTATTATTGATGTTACTGTGGCTTGAGGGACACATATGCATATTTTACTGACATTATGAGATATTTGATAGATATGGTAACATGGGAAATCTTATCTTGTGTTGTGAAGGTATATATACATACACACGTTTGTGTTTTTAATGGTGTCAAATGAATTTATCTAGCCATAAAGTCCACTGCTGTTCTAACTTCCTTTTTAACATCACAAAGTATTATTATGGTTCTTAGAAACGTGTAGGAAAAATCGGGTTTAGAAATGGTTGTGTTTTGTGACTTTTATTTATGCGTTATGGGTAGAAATGGGACGAACGAAACAGCCTTGGTTATTATAGTAACTTTTGATATTCGAGGCTGGGATTTGGCGTGGGCATAGCTCGGTGGGTGGTGATTAAGGTGAGTTAAAAATATGGGTATGTCGCGTTTAGGATTAATAAGAACGAGTCGCGTTATTTGGAGGTGTTTGGCTGTCGACTTACATGAAATAACAAAGGGCAAACTGATTTTGAGTGTGGGCTTGGATCGTGTGATGGGCCAAGATTTAGACAGCCCGCTTGGCTTTGTATTTGTGGAATTAGTAGGAAATTAGTGATATTAATTATTGTAATTAAAATGTTTAAATTTAATTTGAGATAATTATGGAGTGGAACTTAATTTAATATAAGTATTGCCATTTGACATTATTTGTGAAAATGTGGTGTTGCGATGTGAATGCTATCTCGAGTTTGTGGTAAGTTAATATATATCTATCGTTATACGTGTCGTGTTAATTGTAACACATAAAGGAAAAAATTAAATTTTCCCGTAAAAATGGGATTCTTTAATCGGTAACTCAAGGTTATCACTAATTAATGAGAATTATTACGATGGATTTTTCGTGGGATCCTACAGTATCCACCCCTAAATTTTGAACTTCGTCCCGAAGTTCAGTCTATGATAGGTGTTGAAAATGTGGTGCTCTGAGGTGAGAGTCTATGAAAAAAATGTTGTCGAGAGATTTTTACTTAATTATCGAGGAAACGAGATCCATTTGGATTTATTCGTACCAGACGAATTAAATTTGAATGTTTGGTCAGCAATTGAATTTATAGGCTACGAATAGTGGAAGTAACGGTCGAGAGTAGGGAATATTTAACACTTAATGTTTAGTGTTCTAGCGGTCGAGACTAGTGGATTTTTAATGGTAGTGATTTGAAATTTTAATGATCGTGAATAGTAAAATAACGGCTAGTTTTTCCCTATTAATACCCTATTTACTTTTCCCCTTTTTCCTCCCCACTTCACCTTTTTCACTTTACTTCATCTCTCCCAAAAAAATTTATACCATGTCGCCGATCACCATTGTTATCGCCACTGTGTACATCGTCCTTGTCGCCGTTTATCTGGCCTTCTTCCCCGACGAAAACTCCGACTACTTTATCGCATCTTTGGTGTTCATCGTACCCCTCACAATTTTAGCGATTAGTGTGGATAAGTTCTTGGGGTGAGGATCTCGAGTAGTGTTGTTAGAATGTATCTTTGTTGTGTGTCGATGTAACCCTTAATGAATGTGGGATAAAATCTCGTTTGTCTTTATGTTTAGTTATCGTTTTTAATAGTTCGCTTTTTATTTATCTTCCAGAATAATCAAGGTGCTTCATCCTATGGTGGCTCTTGCTATCGCTGGGTTGGTGGTGGTTTTTATTGCCATGGCGGGACAACCTATTGAAGATTCTATGCCTTGTATTGTGTTTATTGTATTATTAGCACTTCCGATGTTAATCATTTCGCTATGTATTAATTTCCATGGGTTCTAATAAAAATTATGTTATTTGTGTTTTCCACATATTGTTGTGAATTCTTATAGTTTCTAAATTCGTATTTTTCTCGACTTCGTATAATAGAGTAATGAGTGTAGATCTTACTGGGGTTGGTTAAAGGTAAGGTTTATGAACAATTTATTTTGTCTCGAGATTCTGTTTTTGGAATGAAAATTGTTATTAAAAACTTTGAAAAGATACCTGTTCCATTTATAACATGATTCTTCCTAAATTATACATAGGTAGCTAGGCTATGTATAATTGAGGACCAAATGATGTAATGCTTGGTTCAGTCATTATGATATTTATGCTTCTCCAAAGAGTTTTATATGGTTCTGTCACAAAGTCGGACACCCCTTGATTATTTTTAAAAGGATTAGAAAGTTTTTGTTCATATTTCGAGGATGAGTCAGGAATTTTTAAAGTGACATTTGGATATTCTTGGTATAAGCTTTAAGTTTTAGATGAGAGTTTCTTACAATGTGATATTAGTTCATTGTTTGATCAGATATGGTGTTTAGTCAATTTCCTAGGGTGGTATCAAGGTATTGTTACATATCAACTATGAATAGTGAGGGTGGGATAGAGATGGAAATAGACATAGATTGCGATGATTACTGAAATATTACAAGGTAGAGATTCACACGGTAGAACGATAGTTGTTGCACTTAGGTTACATCCATCAACCTAAGGTAAAGTACATAAGAAAATACAACTTAGATAATTCTAGACTAGAGATTATTTATTTTACAGCAGGAATCCATTCATCTGCTTAACATAGAGGTCATTCTTCGACACTACTGGGGCCTTTTAACGAGTCTTCATTTTCTTGCATCCATCTTGGCCTTCCAGTTGACATTGTAGTTTGGGCAATGACTCTTGTAATACCCTATTCCACCACATCCGTGGCATTTTATGGATGAGGGTTGCTCATTTCCTTCCATGGCTTTGCAATTTCTTGTCTTGTGGCCTGTTTTCCGGCATTTCCCGCATTTTGCAATGCATTGTCCGGTATGATGCATCTTGCATTTCTGACACAAGGGCTGCTTCCCATGGTAGTTGTCCCTAGTAGTAAGGGTTGTTAGGTTGTTCTCTCCAACTTCTTGTCTGGACCTTTGTTGACGATGGTAGTCGATGCGATCTTGTAGGTGATTTCGGGTACATATGTCGTTGTGAAATTCGCATTCGTTGAGGATGAAGGTTCTTTTCTTCTTGAGTTTTCGCTTTTGGTTATTTTTCTTAAGTGCAATATCTTGCCTAATTCTTTGGGTACATGTGCGGATAGGTTTAGTCATTTTTCTTGAATTCTTTAGGCAAACTGGCCTACATCCCATGAAACTTTCATGGTTGTCTCTACAAGGTATAGCCATTCTTTTCTCTTTCTTGTCTATGTCGTTGTTTCTCGGATGAACTATTGTAGTCACTTCATGTACCACTGTAATGATATTGTTTTCAAATTCCCCGATGGTTTTAGGAGTCATGGTTGTGGTAAGTGCTGAGGGGGTATGGGTGTTGCTCATGTTGGCCATCTTCAATGACTACAACAAGAAACATTGATTTAGTATTCACTTTATCATTAGAATAATTTCAAATAATAAGGTATTTGCATATTATTGCTAACAATGTGATCTCAATACAAAATCAAAACCAACTGAAGATCATAAAAATACGAGGTGTCTGGTTAACATTGTAAAATAATGATCATCTCTTGATATGGGATTGTTAAGGAACAAACGGATTCTTTTACAAAAGCTGAAGTTCGACAACTTTTTCCTCTTCATTCAACAAGTTCTCTTTTGAATATTTGCTCTTGGAATTTCTATGGTTTATTGTTTAGTTGTGATACATTTGATGTACAATCACCGATAATGTCGTAGTAAGTTTGAATACAATCATCAAAATCGACATAACTCTAATAACTTGTTTGATCGATTTTTGCAAAACAACCAACACAAGGTCTTTTATTAACGCCTTATTGATTTACGTGGGTTATTTGTTTGCCTAAAAGAGTAATAATTGGTGAAATTCTGCATGGCTCTTTGTACTTATATCACTATACTAGGGCTTGGTGGAAGGAGTTTGTTTACAACGGAATGATAAAATAGAACAAGACTGTCATAGCTTAAAAGTCGATTACAATTTCTGAGAGTTACAGAATTATTGCGAATACATGAAATACTAATCAAAACTATTTGGTTTATTGAGTACAACGATGATACTTAAGATCAGTTATGTCTCTGACGTAGACGTCTAACTTCTGCCTCAAGATCCAGTTGTGCTGCTTCCATAGCTGAGAAACGTTCTTGGCACGCATTCATCTGATTAGCTAACATGTTTTCCAAAGCTGCAATCTTTTGGCTCTGGGTTCTTGCTGCGTCTCTAGCCAACCATAATGCTCTTTCAATGTGTTGGTCCCTTTACACGATTACAGATAACTAGAAAGTTAATCTATTTCGTGTTATGACTAATACAATGTTTAGGATTAATTCTAACAGTTATAAAACGTGAGTATAAAAACAACAATATTTTTCAACGTTTAAATTCTTATTAGAAATAATTCCAAGAATCTATACCCAAGTGTTTTGCGGAACAAACACTTGGGATTGAATAGACAAGGGTATGGGGTGTCTCCTATCGAAACTCAAGTTTTGCTTGAGTGGTAACAATATACCCACTGAGCTATCTCAGTGAGTTGTATACTCTTTGTAGGAGAGAAGTTTCTTTGCAAAAGTTCAAGACTTTAAATATACAAAGCACACTTTAACTTCTCTCACATCTGATCTATTTATACACAAGTAATCTAAGTATAAGTGATTAAATATAATACAAGTTGTTGAGGTTGCGTGTCTGACAATTACAAATAGTAATCGTCATTTCCAAGAACCAATAGGAAAGGGCCAAGAAGACTTTGGGAGTTGTTGGCTGACACTCCATGACTTTTAGCCGCAATAGGGAAGGTTGGATCTGACAAGAGAAGAGTGTTGGGTTTACACTCTTATCTTCTCAGATCTTTTCCCTATCGTTCCCGCCTTTTCTTCAGGCTATGGTTCCTCAGTCTTCAATCACTTTGTTATTGAGGAGACTGGGGTTCAGTGAGTTCTTGTCCAATACTCACTGAACCATCATCTTCTTCTTTGGCTTAAGTCCGACTCAGGGAGTACCGCCTTCCTGAGAAGTGAATCCTTCTTCTTGAATTCGTCTTAAGTATCTTGAAGATGACTCACTGAGAGGTTGTTCTCTCAGTGACTTGAATTGTTCTCGGTTTAAGTTTAACACTTAGTTAATTTGTGTCCAAATCATGTTTTACGTATTCTTGGGTTTTACATAACCCAACAATCTCCCCCTATTTGGATATAAATTATTCCTAAGTGTTTTGATCAGTATGAGTGAGCTAAAGTCTTCTGCTCATACTGAATGTACTAGAAAATAAACAAGGATACTGATATAGCAAAACATTCATCAATTTATTCATATCATTACATGTCCTATTATTCTAAGTACAAAATACTCATGGTTCCTCAACAAGACCCATGAGTTCAAGCTTCGCCTTCTTTGACATCAACACCTCTTTGTCAGGTCGTTCTTTCATCAACTGATCCATTAACTTTACAAACTCCTCATTTTCAGGTCTCCTGATATTAAGCGCCATCAGTTTGTAAGCAAGGAGTGTTGTTGTTTCTACTTTGTCGATGTTAGAGATTCTTTGAAAGGCTTCCTGACCAAACTCATCCACAAAGAAGATGCCATACTCAGGTTCCTTAATGACTAGGTTGGGACGGAATTTGACTCCCTGAGGAGGAACTCTATTGCAGTGAAGTGCAGCTATATATTGTTCAGGCTCCATAGCTACAGCTTTCCTTTTCTTCCCAACCTTCTGAGTAAACTCAGGGATAGTTAGTCCCTGAGAAGCAAGTGCCTCATCATGGTTAATGCCCAGACTCTTTGCCACTCTTGCAAGTTCCTCATACTTAGCACTCAGTGACTTGATGATGATTGGGGCATTCTTGCTTGCGGTTTTCTTCCTTAGGATAGGCATCATCATATCCCATTCTCTTAACCCATAGTCTGAGAATTTGACAGTTGGAAGATGTTCAGACTTTCTTGGACCTCTATGGATTGTTAAGCTCAGAGGTCTGGTGGGGTGAATGGTGATGTCAGTTATTTTGCCTTCACCTTTGGTATTGGTCATGTGCCATACATACCTCTCATAAATCCTCTGCCTCTTTTCTTCCTTAAGTTTGGCTTGTTTGTTGTGTTCCTTAAGGATTTCAGCCTGAAGCTTGAGAAACTCATCCCCTTTGATGTCCTTCTGCTCAGACTCCTTGATCACTTCTTTGGCAACCTTAGAGATTTCAGACCTGTTGAGTACCAGTTCCTTCTCTCTTTCCTTCCTGAGCTCTTCTTGGTGTAAAATTTCAGCCAGTTGATCAGGAGTCCCATAGACCCTTCTCCCATCCTCTAAATCAACATAGAATGGTGCATCAGGATCTGCACGTCTTTCAGAAGAAGCCTTGACTAAGAGTGATTCAGGAGGAGGGTTTGTTTCAGTCACCATGATTTTCTTCCCTTTGTCAATGGGAGGAGGTTGACTGGTGGATGTCTCAGGGACAGTCACTAAAGCAGAATTGGGATCAGGGATTGGAGGATCATCAATTTTCTCCCCCTCAGCAGATGGCGGAGCTTCAGTGGAGACACCTGCTGACTGAGGAGGTGGAGGAGTATGAGAGGCCTGAAGAATGGATAAAATGAGGAGGTGGAGGAGCCTGAGAGGCCAAGTATGCATCCAATCTTGTGACAAAAGTGGGATCATCTGCAAGATGTTCTTGTACTGATTCTATAGCCTTGAGGATGTTGGACAGTTCCTGATGCTGTCCAGTGGCTATGTCATCTACAGATTTGTTCAGGTCGCCAAGTTGTTTATCAGTGAGGGTGGCGGCCTGAAGAATCTTTGCCTGAGATTCTTCCACTGAAGCCCTGAAGTCAGCATAGGAGGATGCCACTTCAGTGTGCTTATCCCATAGCTCATCCGCAACAGAGTTGTAAAGACCTTCGTTGGCTTTGCGAAGGACTCTTGCCATTTGTCTTTCAGAAGCCGGATGAGCATTGTCATACTTTTGCAACCACTTGGGAGTGGTTGAAGCACCTGATGATGATGATGAGGTTGATGAAGAGCTGGTTGGTTGATCATCAGGATGAGGTGAAGAATGTTGTTTCTCAGAGGGCTGAGGAGGGCTTACTTGTGTTTCCATTTCCTCCTCAGCATCAGGGATCTCATCATCACCAAAATCTATCTCCTCCTCTGACTCATCAGCCAATAAATTTTTATAGTCAGCCAGAGAAGGAGCCTTCAGTAAATCCGGCTCCCCCTCAGAAGAGGGCTCACCTTCGTTGTGGCCAGGTCCTGATTCTTTTGTCATAATAACTGGTGGGGTTTGACCAGCCTGACTAGTCATAATAACTGGGGGGGGGGGGGGTTTGCCCAGCCTGACTTTTAGAATCAGTTCCTGAGAGAACAAAAATGCCTGAGGTGGGTTTGGTTTCCGTATCGGCGGGTGGTTTAAATCCCTCCGAGTCTTTGTCCCCCTGAGCGCCTTCATCCACTAATGGGTGTTTTTCAGTGGAATCATGAGGCACTCCTTGTGAAGATGTATGGACCCCCTTCCCATCAGGATTGGTCTGTCCTTTTGGGGATTTAGGGTCCTGAACTCCCTGAGACCCTGAGTGTGATTGCTCAGGGACGTTAGCAGGATGTGAGTGGGTATGGGTCCCCTTCTCAGTGGAGTAGTACTGCTCCACCGAGGATATAGAACCCTGAACTCCCTCAGGCTCTGATTGTGATTTATCAGTGCCTTCATTAGGATGTGAGTGGGTGGATGCTCCTGACCCATCTGACTTGTTTTTGTCAGAAGGGACATTTGGAAAGGGTTTGCCCGAGGATACTGAGGATGATTGCTCAGCACCCTCCGGTGGCGTTTGTTTTGTGGCCAAAGTGGTCTCTTGTATGGGAGTCTGAGAGGTCAAGGTCACAACAACTTTCTTGGTGCCTGAGGCAACAGTCTCAGTGACGAGTGGTTTAGGTCTAACCACCTTACTGGATTGTCCCCCTTTCCCTTTCTTCTTCTTCACCTTCTTGGTTGGTGAAGGAACTGGTGAGCATACATTTTTCACCCTGAATCACCGTTAACATGTAGGTGGTCAGGGCGACCGGTTGTACCTCAGTAATGTCACTACTAAAGTTGGTCTTATGCAAGATGTCAGGTTTTGTACCTTCATCGTCAGACCTTAAGTAGTCAGGACCAAGAAGATCCTGAAGCACACAGGAAATGAACCTAGGATAAGACATATGTCTTTGTCTATGTTTCCCTGAGAGCTTTGACACGAGGTCTCGGAAGATTATTCCTCCGATATCTATTTTTCTACCCTCCAAGAGACTGAACATCATCAATTGTTGTGATGAGTTCAACTGCTCAGTGGAGGATTTGTTTCCTCCGAGTACCTGAATGATGAATGTCATCATAAGTCTCCAGACAGGGTGAAACCATGTCTTCACTATTGGAGCCTTTGCCAACAAGGCTTCAGGAGACTCGCCAGGACGCCTAACATCATGTGGCCCTAGAAAAAGCATTTCCGCTTTTATTTCCTGATCAGTAGGGTTAGCCTCAAAGTTCTCAACAAAGTTAAGACCAGTGGCCATGATGAAGGTCTTGTAGTTCAGGGAGAGAGTCTTAGTTCCATTCATCACAGTGAAAGTGATGATAGACTCTTTGGTGTCCTTAGGGCTAGTAGCCGTTGCGGTACACCAAAACTCCCTGAGATAGTCATTATAGATGACTTCTGGGGTGGTTGTAAAGGCTGTGGCAAGGAAGCAGTTTTGTAAATACTTAACTACATCCTTGTAACCCGCATATTGCTGCGGGTAATGGAAATTTCCAACCACATTGTTTTTGGTCAGGTCCACGCCCTCCATTGTGAAGCTCACATTTGGGGCGGTGGTAATAGCATTAGAGGAAGCCATTTTATGATCGGGTTTAGGTCGGAAAAATGGTCGGATATTTCTTAATGCTAAGAACACACACACAATTTGTTTGAGAAATAAAAAGGGCAGAGTTTGCTTATAAATTTAAAAAAAAAAACGTGTGTGTGTATTCTTTTGGATGGGTATTTATAGGATAGTGGAGATGGGGGTATTTTTGGTATTTGAGTGATCTTATTTAATCAAAATATATTTATTGGAAGTTATTTTGAATAAAATGTTTGAGATCCGCATTAAATGCCACCACTCCACTTTTCCTCTTTTTTCTCAATTGGCAGAGTGAACAGTTGAGTAGTTTCTGCAAAAGGAGAAGTTGCAGAGTTTCCATCATCACACAGTGTTTTGTGTGAGAGAGGGCATTGAATGCCAAGTTGGGAAGTGGGGGCCCATTGGGTGTATGCCAGAAAGGCAAAAAGAACAAATATTCTTGAATTAAATATAAGTTCAGTTACCAACCTCGGACATTTACTAACTAGATACTTAGAGCATTTAAGTCAGTATTTAATGTCTTTTTCAGGGCCCTGAATGATTTTTCATTCAGTGAAGGTATTTCAGGGACTTGGGACTAGTCACTGATGGTTCAGGAATATGGAATGATTCCTGAGAGACAAGGATTCAGGAACTTGGGTTTAGTTCCTGAGGATGAGGATTAGTGAAATAATTCACTAAAGAACACATTGAGTCAGGGACCTGAGATTATAAGAATTTACACTTCAGTTGGTAGGAATCAATCAGTGGACTAATTCTCTATGTCCAACATTCCTAATTCAGCTTTCAGTCTTGTGAAAGTTGGTTCATCCAAAGGTTTGGTGAAGATATCAGCTAACTGATATTCAGTAGGAATGAAGTGTAATTCAATGTCACCATTCATGACATGGTTCCTGATGAAGTGATATCTGATATCAATGTGTTTTGTTCTCTGATGAAGAACAGGGTTGTTTGAGATTGCAATTGCACTTGTGTTATCACAAAAGATGGGTACCATCTTATACTGAATTCCATAGTCACTGAGTTGACTTTTCATCCAGAGTACATTTGCACAACAACTAGCTGCTGCAACATATTCAGCCTCAGCTGAGGATAAGGCAACTGATTGTTGCTTCTTAGCACTCCAACAGACTAATTTCCCCCCAAGGATTTGGCAAGAGCCTGAGGTGCTTTTTCTGTCCATGTTGCATCCAGCATAGTCAGAGTCTGAGTATCCTTTGAGATCAAGTCCTGAGCACTTTGGATAGTATAATCCAAGGTTAGGAGTGCCCTTTAGGTACCTGAATATCCTTTTCACAGCAGTGATATGAGATTCTCTTGGGTCAGATTGATATCTGGCACATAGACATACTGAGAATTGGATATCAGGTCTTGATGCAAGTAGATACATCAGTGATCCTATCATTCCTCTAAAGAGAGTTTGATTTACTGGTTTACCAGTTAGATCAGGACCAAGGTTGTTTGGGGGTACCATGGGAGTTTTGACTGAGGCACAGTCACTGAGATCATACTTCTTCAGTAGATTCTTTACATACTTCTCTTGACTGATAGTGGTTCCTCTATCAGTCTGCTTGACCTGAAGACCAAGAAAGTATGTCAGTTCTCCCATCATGCTCATTTCAAACTTCTTTGCCATTAGTTTTTCAAATTGTTTGCAAAGTTTGAAACTTGTTGAGCCAAAGATGATGTCATCAACATACACTTGTACTAGTATGACATCATTATTTGTCTTATAGATAAGCAATGTGTTGTCTATCTTGCCTCTGACAAATTTGTTTTGGATTAAGAAGGATGAGAGAGTCTCATACCATGCCCTGGGAGCTTGTTTCAGTCCATAAAGGGCTTTGTTAAGCTTACAGACATGGTCAGGAGACTCATGACTTTCAAATCCAGGAGGTTGCTCAACATAGACTTCTTCTTTCAGTGAACCATTTAAGAATGCACTTTTAACATCCATTTGGTACACCTTGAAGTTCATGTATGTAGCAAAAGCAAGGAAGATCCTGATGGCTTCCATCCTTGCTACTGGTGCAAATGTTTCCTCATAGTCAATGCCTTCTTGGTGATTAAAGCCTTTGGCTACAAGTCTGGCTTTGTTTTTAATGACTATGCCATTTTCATCAGTTTTGTTTTTGAATACCCATTTCATGCCAATGACTGAGACATTCTCAGGACATTTGACCAAGGTCATTACCTTGTTTCTGTCAAATTGTTCCAGTTCATCATGCATGGCCTGAACCCAACTTGGATGTTTAAGTGCTTCTTTAACACTTTTGGGTTCAATTGTGGAAATGAAGTCCACAAATAGGCATTCATTGGATGAGGCTGCTCTTAGACTAGCAGCCATGCTCCTGGTGAGCATGCCTTCAGTAGGCTCTCCAATAATATTGACAAGTTCAATATCCTGAGACCTAGTCCAACTTTCTTGAGGTCCTGGATACTGATTTGAACTTGTGGAGGCCTGATTGGGTAGAGGGTTTGGTTCTGGAGTAGACACATGATCATTGATTGGATCTTGAGTGTCTATCAGATCACTGAGATTGTTTGGATCTTGCGTATTTTGAACTGGTTGATTGATATCATCAGTATGTGTATGTGTCTCAACGAACTCAGTGATGGTTGGGTTAGGTAGGTTGTGGGGAATTATGTAATAGGAGAGATTAGCATCATCTTGATACTGAGTAGAAGGATTGTTTTCAGTCAGATATTCATCAGGAGGATATCTTGAAGAATTATCAATTCCTATCTCTTCTACTGAGGCAGTTGAGAACCTGATAGCATCAGTGCTCTCATCAAAGGTAACATGAAATGTTTCCTCAGTCTGCTGTCTCCTTGTGTTGAACACTTTGAAGGCTTTTGAGACAAGTGAGTATCCCAGGAAGTATCCATCATCAGCTGTTGCATCAAATTTCCCTAAGTGATCCTTGTGATTATGAATAAACACAGGACACCCAAAGACATGAAAGTAGCTGATGTCAGGGATTCTTCCTTTGAATAACTCATATGGGGTTTTCCCATGTCTCTTGACAATTATGGATCTGTTTTGTATATAGCAGGCAGTTTTGACTGCTTCAGTCCAAAAATGGTTAGAGAGGACTGATCCACATAGCATTGTCCTAGCAGCTTCAATGAGTGTTCTGTTTTTCCTCTCAGCTACACCATTTTGTTCAGGTGTGTATGGAGAGGAAAAGTTTTGGGAAATACCTTTCTCATCACAGAAACATTCAAGTTCAATATTTTTGAACTCAGTCCCATTGTCAGTTCTAATTTGTTTGACCTTAATGTCATTTTGATTTTCAATGTTCCTGACAAAGGACATGATTGTTTCAGCTGCCTGACTCTTTTTGATCAGGAAGAATACCCAGGTGTATCTTGAGTATTCATCCACTATGACCAGAGTATACTTCTCATGGTTAATAGACCTTGGACTGACAGGTCCAAATAGATCCATATGGAGAAGATGTAGGCAGTTCCTGATGGAAAAGTTGGTTTTGGTTTTAAAGGATGCTCTGTGATGTTTACCTTTTTCACAAGCTGAGCATGGTTTATCCTTAGAAAACACAAGAGATGGTAAGCCAAGGACCTTGTTTTGTTTTACAAGATTGTTAATGTTTTTAAAGTTCAGGTGGGTAAGTCTTTTATGCCGAAGCCAGTTGAGTGTATCAGTGGCTTTAGCAAAGAGACAAGTTCCATCCTGAGTTAGACTGGACATGTCTAATACATAAACATCTTGTCTTCTTGGTGCAATGAGGACAATTTCCTTATTTGCATTGAAGATGGTTCCTTGCTTATCATCAAACTGAACTATGTATTTTGCATCACATAGTTGACTGACACTGATCAGATTATACTTAAGACCATTTACATATGCTATCCTAGTAAAGATTATACCATTGCAGTTTACTGAACCATAACCTTCAGTGAGACATGATGAATTATCAGCAAATATCACTTTGGGTCCTGGTTCTTCCACATATTTGTGCAAACATTCCTTAACACCAGTCATGCTCCTTGAACATCCACTATCTAGATGCCAAACAGGATCCCTGGCATGCTTCTGCACAAATAGTAAACTAGGTCAGTTCTTTCTAGGACTCCATTTCATGGAGGGTTTGGTATTGAAGGTCTTTATGAAAGAATTAATTGATTCATGGTCAGAGGTTGAGTGGACTGAGCTACCACATGTTTTGCATTTGGTTGTAGGGGTAGCCTCAGTAGTCTGAGAGGATTGTTTCATTCCTCTTCTCGACTGAATGACCTTCTCTTTTCCTGAGGATTTCTGAGTGGAACTTCCACTAGATTCACAATGTTTGTCATATTGACAATCCTCAGGGTGGTGGTCATTGAATCCACACAGAGGGCAGGGTGGAAAAGGCTTGGCATTTTGCTTCTGTTTCTGCTTAGAATCAGAAGGGTAGTTCAGGCACTGAGCCTTAAGTCCTGAAAAGTTTGACATGATTGAGCATTGTTTATGATCAGAAGTCCTGTGATCTTCCTTTTTGCAAATCATGCAATAAAGGACTCTATAACAATCATCAGTGAGATGATTTGTATAGTTGCATAGCTCACATCTTTTCAGGGGTTTTGTGGGTTTGGATTTGGTCTTTGAGGAAGTAGGTTTTTGTTCCTTCTTGGATTGAGAAGATTTCTCAGAAGATGCAATCTTCTCTCCTAGCTTCCTGACCATTTCAGCCAACTGATCAAATTTTGAGTCAGGGCTTTGGGTTGTTACTTCAGAAGGGACTGAAGTTGATGAGTCATCAGTATTTACTGAGACATCAAGGTTTGCTCTCTTCAGGATTGTTGTTCCCTTTCCTGATCTCTCCTTTGGAGAGTGTGGTGAGAAGACCATAGGTGGGAGGCCTAAGTTAGGTGTAGCACCCTGAAGGGTATTCAGTGGAGGAAGTGGAGGGTATGATTCTAATTCAGACTCATCCAAGGACTCAGTGAGTGGTTCAGTGAGTTCAAGCTTACTGAGTTTTTCAGTGAGTCCAAGCATATTTTTCAAAGCCTGACTTTCAGGAAGCAAGATCTTTCCAGTCTCAAAGTTTGGTAACTTACTGACTGGGTTGTCCCTGACAATCCAGTCATTTGACTTGGGAAGTAATTCTTGCTCAAAAGATATGCCAGCTGGAACAAAGTTCATTTCATTTTGACACACAGTTGGATCAACCATAAGAGGGTCAATACCAATGGTTTTCTGAGAGATTAATCCCACAGTGTCAAAAACCTTAGGGTTCTTCTTGGTCCAGCTTTGAATAATGGCCTTTTCTTTGTTAAGTTCAGTTTGAAGGACTTGGTTTTGTTTCAAAATCTCAGTGTTCTGAATTTGTAGAGTTATTGTTTCTAGTTTGGCTTGCTTAAGTACAAGCAGTTCATCTCTACATTTGTTCAATTCTGACACAATATTGTTATATTTTGAAAGCAAGTTAAGCCTTTGTTCTTCAACAAACTTTAAATCAACACAAATATAATTCATGTAAGACTGCCAATCAGAATCATTATCCATAGAAAGTAAAGTAGTTACCTTCTTCATGGTGATGTTGACCCACTCTCCATTTCTAGCATGACCTTTTCCCACAGCCACCTGATCCTCTTCTGAAAGTGCCATCAGTGCACTAACTCTTATTTCCTCATTTGAGGAAACCTCTTCATCATCCCAATCATATGCTTCAGCTATTAAAACCTTGTTCTTTGTCTGAATAGGTTTAGATGTTTGAGGAGCCTGAGACAATATGGGGTTAGTTTCAAGAAGTGCAAGTTTAGCTTTGATATTCCTATATTTTGTTTCAAAATCCTTTTGACCCTTGTTTTGGAATTGTTGGGTGGACTGAAACATTTTAGGTTGAAACTTGCTAGTTCCTGAAAATTTGTAAGAGGGTTCTGAGATAGTTTTAGAATAACAGTCCCTAGCAAAATGACCCTTTTTACCACATTTAAAACATTCAGTGGTCTCATTTGCTTTTGATTTTGTAAAGTTGGACTGATTCCTTTTGATGAAACGTTTTGAACTAGCAAGGAGTGCCCTTTCTTGGAATTCCAAGTTTAGATCATTCAGGTATTCCTCATCAGTTCTTTCATCAATTTCTTCTTCAGAATCCTCTTGAGTATCCTGCACAACACCATTAGAATAGAAAGCAATTGATATGGGTGTGGAGGTTAAGGCCTTTTTGGACTCAAAAGCTTTTGAGTCAGGATATCTCCTTGAGATCAAGTTGTCTTCATAGACAAACTTCCCATAAATTTTAGGGAGCTCAAGGGTCTGAATGTGGTTAGCATTCCTCAGGCCTTGTGAGAAGTTGAGCCACTTCTCAGGGAGACTGTTGACAAAGCCAACATTTGTCTCATGTTTGGTCAGTACAACACCATCATTTGATAATTCATTTATCAAAGTTTTGTATCTGGTGTAGGTCTGTGAGAGACTTTCAGAGTCTTTTGACCTGAAAGTATTATACTCAAGTTTAAGGCCCATGACCCTATTTTCCTTGGTATCTGAGGGACCCTCAAAGCTGTTTACCAAGTCATCCCAAGTTTGCTTGGTTGTAAGACAGTTTATGACTGATTCCATTATATCGTCAGGAAGACATGATATAAGGATGCTTTTCAGGCGTTGGTCTTGATTGACCACCCTCCTCTCATCAATGGTCCATTGGGCCTCAGGCTTGTTTAGCCCTGTGGCAGTCTTTGGGACAAATGGGCCATCCCTGATACAGGTGATGTAGTAGGGTTCCATACCAGTAAGATAGCAAATCATACGCTTCTTCCATTTGCTAAATTTCCCAGCTTCAAGTCTGGGTGCAACAGCTGAGTAGCTGCCACCCTTTTTGTCGACTAGCTGGGGTACATTGATATCAGCCATAGTAGGATCTTGGTTTTAAAAACCTAGAGCACTCTTGGTTATTTTAAAAGATTTTATAAACCAGAGGCTCTGATACCACTTGTTGGTCCCTTTACACGATTAGAGATAACTAGAAAGTTAATCTATTTCGTGTTATGACTAATACAATGTTTAGGATTAATTCTAACAGTTATAAAACGTGAGTATAAAAACAACAATATTTTTCAACGTTTAAATTCTTATTAGAAATAATTCCAAGAATCTATACCCAAGTGTTTTGCGGAACAAACACTTGGGATTGAATAGACAAGGGTATGGGGTGTCTCTTATCGAAACTCAAGTTTTGCTTGAGTGGTAACAATATACCCACTGAGCTATCTCAGTGAGTTGTATACTCTTTGTAGGAGAGAAGTTTCTTTGCAAAAGTTCAAGACTTTAAATATACAAAGCACACTTTAACTTCTCTCACATCTGATCTATTTATACACAAGTAATCTAAGTATAAGTGATTAAATATAATACAAGTTGTTGAGGTTGCGTGTCTGACAATTACAAATAGTAATCGTCATTTCCAAGAACCAATAGGAAAGGGCCAAGAAGACTTTGGGAGTTGTTGGCTGACACTCCATGACTTTTAGCCGCAATAGGGAAGGTTGGATCTGACAAGAGAAGAGTGTTGGGTTTACACTCTTATCTTCTCAGATCTTTTCCCTATCGTTCCCGCCTTTTCTTCAGGCTATGGTTCCTCAGTCTTCAATCACTTTGTTATTGAGGAGACTGGGGTTCAGTGAGTTCTTGTCCAATACTCACTGAACCATCATCTTCTTCTTTGGCTTAAGTCCGACTCAGGGAGTACCGCCTTCCTGAGAAGTGAATCCTTCTTTTTGAATTCGTCTTAAGTATCTTGAAGATGACTCACTGAGAGGCTGTTCTCTCAGTGACTTGAATTGTTCTCGGTTTAAGTTTAACACTTAGTTAATTTGTGTCCAAATCATGTTTTACGTATTCTTGGGTTTTACATAACCCAACACAATGTCTTCAATCCTAATGTGTGTTTGGGTATGACCTCTACCTAAACAGCGGGTTCTGGCATCCAAGTTTCTAAGTTCTTGTTCATAATTGTCCTTCATGTTACGAACATTTACTCCTAAACCAAACACTTCTCGTCTCTCAGCATCTGTCCTCTTGAATAGGGTGTCAATGTTACGATCATACCATTCAAATCGTAATGGATGTAACTCTTTTAGCTGTTCAGAGTGAGCGTTTAGTATGCTGGTGTGTTGGTGAAGGTGAATCCATATAGAGTCATGGGTGTCTACATTGTAGTCAGGAGGATTGGGTGAGGATACATTGTTTGGGGCATCTGGCATGGAGAAATCTGAGGTATTGGGTAGAGGAGAATTTAGGTTAACATTCTTCCAAGTCATTTCTTGTTGTGAACTCTGTCCGTATTCAAATGTTGGTTGACCACCAATCGGATCTTCATCTGAATAAGATTCGGTTGCTCTCCTAAGTTTCTGACGTGGAGGTGAGTGAGTAGGTGATGACGGAGGTGATTTTTGAGTGAGTTCTATGTCGGGCTGAGGTTGTGACACTTGTACATAAGGATCTTCAGGATTTGGTGTAATATGATAGCTAGGTGATACATGGGTAGTAGGAGGAGTAGTCTTAGCGATATCAACTGGTATGGAAGACATGTTACTGTAGCAATCGAAAATAGTAATTATGAGTATTTATACGTTCAAGATGTAACATTGAGTGTGAAATAATGTAGTGTGTACTGTGTGAAGAGTATTCATCAAGCATGTAAAGATTAGTACAAAACAATCTTAGTAGGTAATGTATTGAGTACGACAGTCTGCAGACACGGAAGGCATAAGATGATAACGTGTAAAATCATTTATTTTGAAAGTGTGGTTATAGTTCGATGTTTGAAAACATTTGGTTCTCTATAACCATAAGCTTTGATACCAATCTGTAACACCCCCTAATTTGTTTAGTGGCAGCGGAAAAGTAATTAGGGTGTTACGGTGCGGATCGAGTTAAAATTTTAGAAAAACGGTCCAGAATAGGTGTTTTGAAAGTTATATGTCATTCGAAATAATAGTTTTGATATAAAGGTAAAATATCTGATTTGAAAATCCCACAAAAGTGTGATAATTTAGAAAGAATGACATATTTGATTTTACACCATTTTATTTATTAGAGTATAAGATGCCCGCTCCGTGTCTTGTCCTGCTCCGTTAATTACCTGAGATAAACATGCTTAAAATGTCAAAACAATGGTTGGTGAGTTCGT
The DNA here is from genome assembly GCA_021014915.2 of Artemisia tridentata subsp. tridentata. Classification (NCBI taxonomy): domain Eukaryota; kingdom Viridiplantae; phylum Streptophyta; class Magnoliopsida; order Asterales; family Asteraceae; genus Artemisia; species Artemisia tridentata. The sequence continues at coordinate 229,698,665 of CP139508.1, read as the reverse complement.
GGAGTTCGATAGAAAATAACTTTCTTTCAATGAATTTAAAAGGTGTATAGTGATTGTCGAAGTAAATAATAGTTCTTCATGAAATAAATAACAAGTTGTGTTAAATAAAAATCCACAAGTAATTCATATATGATCTCAAGCGATCATAAGTTTCCAGTTTTAAATGAAAATGAGCTACGTTGTTATATGCTCGAAATGATGTGTTGGGTCAACTTTTAGAAGTAACGATATACCAAGCATTTTGGGTTGTCTTTTGTAGAATTCACAATTAAGTCACATATGATAACAACTAAGGTTCAAATACATGATTCATAATCATAACACATAGTGAAAATATTAATCTAGTGTCTGAAATCTATCAGTGTGGAGTGGTGGTTGCTAAATACAGCTGTATCCTAATATATATGAAACATTCATATATTCTTCAAGTTATATTGCCCTAAGCCTCATGACACGCAAAACGTTAACAAAGTACCGTAAAACGGAGGTGTTCATCAAATTAATGACTAAAGTTTTGCCCTCATGTAATAGGTGATTTGCCAATTCCTATTTTTCTCAAATATAGTGCATCGCGACTAAATACGACTAACCATATAGGCATTCCGTCCAAGTATTTAGTGGGATAGGTCGTCAGCCTCTAACAGGTTTCGAAGCTGTTCACTATATTCGCGCTCACCGCAGTGATTAATGGCTCATGATCGAGGGACTTTATGGCAATAAAGTAAACTTAGGCAATATAGGTCTCATGGTTCATAAAATATACGTATTCTGGTCTTGGCAATTATTTCCAGTTGGAATGTAGAAATATCATAGTAAAGTAACAGTACATCCATTTGTTATATGAATGCCTACAATGAGTCTCAGTATCATGTCACGTCAAGTAGTTTTGAAAATGTTATCCTTCAAATTCAGTGTTTAAGCTAAACAAGCAGTTTGCACATATAACAAACATATATTCCTCTCAAACATGTAAAGCATGGTGGATGATTTTGAGTAAATCATAAGAGTTTTATATAAGTAACTGAAAACAGTTAAAGCATGTATCTCCCCCAAAAGAGTTATTAAAAATAAGTGTTAAAAGTAGGGGCCACGACTCACCTGGAGCGTATCTGACAAGATAGAATTATTAGATCTATGGAAACGATCACGGAAACATCTTGATACGAAACCTGAATATAAGGGAGGTCTAAGATTCTGACTTACTACTAACAGTGAGTGTGATGTGAGAAATCGTATAACGATTTGATCGGTGATATGAGTGTGATATGCTTAAAATGCCTCAAGTTAAAAATATAATATCATATATGACTCAAAATATTACCTTCTCATAATATGCTGAAATGATATGCAAAGTGAATCGCTAAATTCATAGTTATAATAAATAACGAATACTAAATAATGCATAACTAAAATGTAAAATGCATATGAAATGAGGGGTGACAAATAGAAAATAAAGTAAGAGTGTCAAGTGAAATTAATTGGTCCCTGTCCTTTCCAGATTTTATACTTTTTACCCTAACTGCGCTTGCGTCACATCGTTAGTCCTTGGTTAAGTCCATAGTCCAATAATAATCCAAGAATTGTCCAATAGTACAAATAAGGTTTGGAGTTCAATGATATGTCAAGTTAATTCCTTTATAAACTGTTTTCACAGCTTCAGTCCCTAAGTTTCTCAGGTTGGCAGTTTTAGTCCGTCCAGTTAAATCTCGTTACATTTTTAGTCCAAAATTGTCAAAAAGGTGGAGAAAAAGATGGGCGTGTTTTTATAAGTTATATTTAAGATAAAAGAAGCTTATTTTAACAGCTTATTTGGTTGTTTGCTTATTTTTACTACTAATGGGCCCTTAACGAGTTACACTCTAGGTCCGTTAACAAGTTTTAATTTGTATAACTTGAAGTGAGTTGGATATATCAAAAATGTCACCTTTTACATCTTATTTCCACATTGAAAAGTGCAAAAAAGCTAGTTTATTCCATTGCTTACAAAACAGTTCAGTGGGTTATAAAACCCACTTCGCTAGTTTTAGTTGTTTTGCAAAAGTGGTTTGTGCGACATGCTTGGGTCGTTTTAAAGAGTCGTATCTCAGTTATTTTCACATGATGTTTATATGAAAAGTGTAGCTAGTTACGTTGTGAAATGGGTCATGTAAAAGTAAAACATGGTCGTTCAGTTAGATTGCGAGATATGGACTTGTTTTCTAGCCTATTGGGAACTGTTTTCTGCGTAGCAAAACACCTGGAATGATTTTTGGTATTTACAACTTGAGTTTGTACGTGTGACATGTTTTATTTATGTGCTTCACTTGGGTAGTTTTTGAGGGTCGAAGCTTGGTTATTTTGGTGAGTCGTTTATACAAACTTGGTAGCTAGTCATTTGGTCTAACAGGTCGTAGGAAAATAAAGTGTAGTCGTGAGATTGAAAGTCGAGTTATATGGTCATTTCTAAGGTGGCGAGAGGCTGTTTTAAATATACAAAGGACTCAATATTATTCCAAGTGTTTTCAAGTTATATATATACCATGCAACACAACATGATCATACGCATGCAATGTGATAATTAAGTGTGATGTGGCTGTTTTATGTATTCAAACATTTAGAGTATAGCTTAGTGTTTTTCACTTATGTTTATACGTGTGAGGGTTGACATGGATGGGTTTGAGTCCTGCATGACTAAATGTAAACGTGAGAGTAGGTGGAAGTTCGCCACCTTTTTGGTGGGTTACGAATGTAAACTAAATATGTAACTATATAACTGCTCGAATGAAGTAAGGATGGTGCATGATAGTGTTGTGACCATATATCGTTCGAGTGCAATAATGTGTGATGTATGGAAATGCAATGGCGTGCGATATGAATTAAATAGGATATAAGAAGACTTACAACACCCTTGAAAGGTGGTGAAGAAAGCGGTGGAAGTCGAGTGAAGCAAAAGAACAAAGACAGTAGTCTCGCTAGGTTCGAGTTACGTTTTTTAGTGTGGTTTTCTTTAACCCATTTGTTTCCAAATTGGTGACATCTCTTTCTGGGGTTTTAAGGTGTCTTGTGAGAGGAAAGAGTGTGGGATGTGAGTAGTGTAAAGTGTGATAGATAGGATAGCTTTATAGAACCAATTTCATACACGTTTCTTATTGACTATCAAAGTCTTCCATCTCTATTATTGATGTTACTGTGGCTTGAGGGACACATATGCATATTTTACTGACATTATGAGATATTTGATAGATATGGTAACATGGGAAATCTTATCTTGTGTTGTGAAGGTATATATACATACACACGTTTGTGTTTTTAATGGTGTCAAATGAATTTATCTAGCCATAAAGTCCACTGCTGTTCTAACTTCCTTTTTAACATCACAAAGTATTATTATGGTTCTTAGAAACGTGTAGGAAAAATTGGGTTTAGAAATGGTTGTGTTTTGTGACTTTTATTTATGCGTTATGGGTAGAAATGGGACGAACGAAACAGCCTTGGTTATTATAGTAACTTTTGATATTCGAGGCTGGGATTTGGCGTGGGCATAGCTCGGTGGGTGGTGATTAAGGTGAGTTAAAAATATGGGTATGTTGCGTTTAGGATTAATAAGAACGAGTCGCGTTATTTGGAGGTGTTTGGCTGTCGACTTACATGAAATAACAAAGGGCAAACTGATTTTGAGTGTGGGCTTGGATCGTGTGATGGGCCAAGATTTAGACAACCCGCTTGGCTTTGTATTTGTGGAATTAGTAGGAAATTAGTGATATTAATTATTGTAATTAAAATGCTTAAATTTATTTTGAGATAATTATGGAGTGGAACTTAATTTAATATAAGTATTGCCATTTGACATTATTTGTGAAAATGTGGTGTTGCGATGTGAATGCTATCTCGAGTTTGTGGTAAGTTAATATATATCTATCGTTATACGTGTCGTGTTAATTGTAACACATAAAGGAAAAAATTAAATTTTCCCGTAAAAATGGGATTCTTTAATCGGTAACTCAAGGTTATCACTAATTAATGAGAATTATTACGATGGATTTTTCGTGGGATCCTACAAAAACCAATTGTCCATTCAGATTAGTGGCTAAATATTCACAAACACGAGGTTTTTGGAGGTTGAGGGTGAAGGATGATAGTCATAATCATCCTTTTGATGAACAAATGTAATGTACCAATATTTCAAGAATTGTGGTATAAAGTTTCCAAACATGCTTTGCAACTCATTTTCGCTGAACTCCAACTGTCGATCGATGCCCAAGATTGTACTCATCAGTTGCGGTCAGTTTATGGCCTACCATGCTTTCACGAATTGCTTTACTATCGGATTCAGAGTAAGTATATTAAATTTTTGACTATTAAGTTATTTTCCCCATTAATATCAGTAATTTATATAAGTCACTTTTAATGAATGCATATATGGCCATCCCACTGAATACGATTGATATTTTTTGGAGAACCCTATCTGTTCCGTGGCCTAGTATCAACACTGATGCTGGTCCTTCTCGTGATCCTGACGATGATCCTGATTGTGAAGATGATATACAACAATTCAGGAGTGTTTTTGGCAAAATTTCATCGTTTGTGAAAAAAAATATGTTAAATAAGATGAGGGGGATATACAATCCAGAATCTGTTGATACACATCAACCTGCTGTTCAAAAAAATACTCGTGGACGACCTAGCGCAAAGGACAAAAAGTCCCAGGCACCAAAAGTCCCGGACTTGAATAAAGTACCAACCGTAGATCCAAGTCGAAGAAGCACAAATATAAGATCTACAAAAGTCCCGGACTTGAACAAGCAACCTGCGAGACATAGTTCTTACATGGGTCCTGGAGTTGAAAGAAGTCCCAGACACAGGTTATACGTTGGAAATACGGAGAGCGAGTATTTCATTAAGCATCTTCCACAGCTTTTCCGTTGATACATCACAAGTATCTATAATGTGGAAGGTGATGGAAATTGTGGGTTTCGGTGCATTGCCCACGGTATTGGTCAAGGCCAACACAACTGGCTCAATGTCCTAAGGTTTTTATTGCAAGAGTTGTGTCTTACGTACGTTTGTGGCAACAAGTGGACTATGCCAATCTTTGGAGGAGAATAAACTGGTTATATGATAGTGGTTGTCCGCAAGAACACTGGATGCTTATGCCAAACACGGGGTTGGTTATTGCCACAGTGCTTAACCGTCCTGTTGTATTTATATCAAACAGTGGATGCACTACGTGTTTTCCATTTTTTTCTGCTCTAGATGTATCACAAGGAATTGGCCCCTTTGTGATTGGCCGTGTGGGGAGTGGAGATTGTGGTCACTACATTCATCTTACGCTAGATGAAAACTCACCATTTCCATATATTCACCCACAATGGAGGCACCACAGAGTTGCCGCTGCATCCGGATGGCAAACTTTGTATCAAGATCAACTACACATGTATAATGAGCTTATACGAACACAAACATAGTACATGGTTACTGATTTATGTTGTAAACAATTATACAGACAAAACATTGGAGGCACCATTTCCATATATTCACCCACAATGGAGGCACCACAGAGTTGCCGCTGCATCCGGATGGCAAACTTAGTATCAAGATCAACTACACATGTATAATGAGCTTATACGAACACAAAAATAGTACATGGTTATTGATTTATGTTGTAAATAATTATACAGACAAAACATTGTAAATGAATACTGATTTATGTTGTAAATAATTATACCGAAAAAACATTGTGAATGATTACTGATTTATGTTGTAAATAACTGTTTGTATTATTTAAATTAACAATACATTACTGATTTATGTTGTAAATAACTGTTTGTATTATTTAAATTAATTCTTTGTCCAGGTGAAACAAAATAATCCTTTGTGTCGCTGTGAGAGAGGATTTATTGTAGAGAGGATATCCCGTAAAGAAGCTAGTTATGGTCAACCGTATTACACATGTCCTCGTTCAGTGGTAAGTAATCATACGTTTGCTTAGTTATGTAAATTATTTGTTTGCTAATAATACATTTCTTATTATTTTCTTAACATGTAACAGCCAGGAACAAAGGACTATGGGTGTGGGTACTTTATGTGGAAGGATGAGTTTCAAAAGAAGCAGTTTAGTCAAGCCACTTCTTCAACGCAATGCTCAAACTGCGTTTAAAGATAATAAAATTGACCAGCTTGAAATAAGAAACAAGATGTTAGTTTCTCAAAACAAGTTGTTGATGACAAGAAATAAGACGCTCGAGGCATCACTGGAATTGGCAAGGAATCCTGAGGATCACGCATGTTAGTCGGGTGCAATGCTACATGAGCTTTTAGATGACATTAATAATCTTCACATGTAGTTTATTAAATAATGTGTTATCGTCCTTGTTTAATTGAATAATTACAGTTGTTTTGTTTAATGTGTTAACATTGTAGTTGTTTAATGCGTTAACGTTAACGTGTAAAAAAAATAAATATTACACTAAAAAATTACACATAAAAAAAACATTATAAAAAAAAAAAAAAAAAAGAGAAATAAAAAGTACAAATCGACAAAAGAAAGAAAAAAAAAAGAAAAAGTACAAAGTACAAATGTACCACAAAGGTACAAATGTACTACAAAGTAAAAAAAAAAAGTACAACTTGGAATCTAGGGAGGGTTTGTATAGTATAAGTAGGGAGGGTCAGTATATCATGTGCCAAATTATATTGATTACTAAACTTGATTTCAAATTCATGTCTAGGCTGTAAGCAGGTTGAACAAATTTAACAAAACCAATCAATTCACTATAAAATGTGGTACTTTAACTCACAAAACTACTGTTTGAGTTATCACAGTTGTCTTTAACTTGTTCACTCTCATTTTTAATCCGATGAAATGGTAACATCTCACCTCATTATTATTTATCATTCTACAATTATTAAAGTGTTTAATTTTAGTGTTATCGTTTTGTAACATTCACATATATTAGGTTATTTAGTTTGGTTTAATAAAGATAAGAGAAACTAAAAATCAAATGAATAAAATTTTATAAATTATGGCACAAAATTTTGGCAAAAAGACACGTGAGTGAGACGTCCGTTGAATACTTTTTGAAAGAAATCCTTTAAAAAAAAAAACGCGACTCCGCTGGGGATCGAACCCAGAATCTCTGGTTTCGTAGACCAGCGCCTTATCCATTGGGCCACGGAGTCCTTTGTGTCTTATGGAGATTACTATGATATTTGACTTAGAATATATCAATTTCAGATGGCTACTCCTACCAATCTTACAAAGTACAAACATAACGTCAAGTATTTTTCAGTTATGAGTTTCTAGCGAGTTATTTTAGAAACCAAACATTCCAGACATACCAAGGGACTCATCCTCACCATCCATCTAAAAAGAAATCAATGGTTGAGATTAAAAGCATTTAATATTTCACCCATTTTTTATAATTTAAATATCTCTTAAACCGTTAATCGTTAAGCGAAAATAATTACACCATCGCGACAAGCATTTAATTATCTTTCTATAGACGGGCATTTTGATATACTTTCGACAAAAAAAAAAATTTATTTTTTTCACGTTTTTTTTCGTAGCCGAAAAAATCATATATGATATATCATATATGATATTACATATCATATATGATATATATGATATATCATATATGATATTACATATCATATATATATGATATGTAATATCATATATGATATATCATATATGATATATCATATATATCATATATGATATGTAATATCATATATGATATATCATATATGATTTTTTCGGCCACGAAAAAAAAACGTAAAAAAATGAAAAAAAAAAAAAATTGTCGAAAATATATCAAATTGCCTATCTATAGAAAGATAATTAAATGCTCGTCGTAACGGCATATTTTTTTTCGCTTAACGATTAACGGTTTGAAAGATATTAATATTTGAAAAAAAAGGATGAAAGTGGGTTTTTTAAATTGTTGGGATTAATCTCATCCATTAGATCAAATAAAGATGGAGGGTGGAGATTAGTCCCTTGGTATGTAAAAAAAGTTTGGTCCTCAAATGATCTTAACGTCAAGTAATCTTCAGTTATTCGTTTCTAGCGTTTGTAATTTGATGGACTTTTTACATAATTAGTACTTACGATATCAGCACATGTAAAGGTGTTCATACATGTAACTTGTTACTTGTTACAATCATCAAACAAAAATGCTGTAAAAGGCATATTGACATGAAAGATACGCATAGAACTTACCTAGTTACCTATAGCTCAAACATGTTACTATAGATTATAGAAGGAAACACAACGAAAAACAACGGTGACCAAATAATGGATATATGTACTAAGGTATATAGACTTTGAGGTCGGTTATAATCTCTACTGCCTCGTGTCACTCTTGAATGATTGGCGACAATCAATATTCGGCGCACTAGATGTGTTCCGACATTATCTTGACGTGGTAGTGGCTAGAGGTGCACAAAAGTGGTTAACCGGTCAACGCCGGACCGGTTCGAGTCAACGCAAAAAAAAAAAAAAAAAACGGTTTGGCCGGTTAATCGGTTCGGTTACAAACCGGGACTGGTGAGGAAAAAACCCAACCATTTGAAACCGGTTTGGGTCTGGTTAGTGACCGGTTTTGACCGGTTTGTGTTTTTATTTTTATTTTTTTTTGTTTTTCGTCGGTTATACAAAGTAAACTGAATAAACTTCAACTTTTATTTAATACATCAGAAATACAACTGAAAGGAAATACATCGGGAAAGAATATACATCATACATAATACATAAACTTAAAACATAAAACATCGAAAAGCTACTCAACGGGTCGAGACTCGAGTGTCGTGCAATACTTCATGCTGAAATGAGCCCTCAACGTCGAGTTGGAACCGGCTTTTATTACACTTAAGCAATGCTTACATTGAGCCCCTTTCTTGCCATCCGACATCAGGACGTATTTGAAGTTAGCGTAAAGAACTTGTACACGGTCGCATGGTAAAATCTTAACAATCATCGGTGCAATTGGTGCAACAGCCTCGGGTCCTTGATTTGCACTTGTCATTAGTGAAACACTTTCGGTTTTGATTTTTTAGAGTGTATTTTGGTTGTATGAAAGTTGTAAATAAATAAAAACACAACCCCTCTATTTATACTAAACATACAATGGCAAAATGGTGAATTTGAAACCCAAAAATTCAAATTTTCGGACCCCCCCCCGCCACATTTTTACCCGCCTTCCCGCTCAAAATTTGAATTCAAAATGAAAATTCAAAAAAACCCAACCGGTTGAACCGGTTTGGGACCGGTTTTTAACCGGTTAACTGGTTTGACCGTTTGTTTTTTTCTTTTTTTACCCGCCTTCCTGCTCAATTCCAAATTTGAAAATTCAAAAAAAACCCAACCGGTTAACTGGTTTTGACCGTTTGTTTTTTTCTTCCCGCCTTCCCGCTCAATTCAAATTTTGAAAAAAAAAAACGGTTATTAACCGGTTAACAGGTTTTTTTTTTTTTTTTTTTTTTTTTTTTTTTTTTTTTTTTTTTTTTTTTTTTTCTCGTTTTTCGTCGTTTATACAAAGTAAACCGAACAAACTTCAACTTTTATTTAATACATCGGAAATACAACTGAAAGGAAATACATCGTGAAAGGAAATACATCAAACATAATACATAAACTTAAAACATAATACATAAACATAAAACATCGAAAAGCTACTCGTAAATGTCTTCATCGGATCTAATGTGCTACAACGGGTGCAAGTTTTAAATTTATAAGAATGAATTACCGAATCTATTAATAACACATACGAGCAAGTGAACTCGTCCGTCATAAAAAGATTATGATAGTAAGTCGGGATCGTTTGCAGGGATTTGTGTGTGAATCAAGGAGTAAGTGACTAAATCTAATAATAGTAAATCAAAGGTACTCAACAATAAGCAATGATGGGGAAAATTAAAATAATTAAAACTATACTTGCTTAGACTAGTTTATTACTTTTGATAAGCATGATTGTGATAACTCCTTTTAACATGTTGGTTATGATAATTAGTTGGTGTTCTAATCTTATTGTTCTTACAAGTTAAACCTTCGTCAAGATTTTAGTTTATAAAAACAAGCATTAAGTTTAACCAATCAATTCAAGATCAAATCAAGTTTCATAAGTTTGATTTGGTTAGTTTCACAAACTTAAACACAAAAACATTCATTTGTTTTATCAAATTTGCTTAGGAAATGGTCAATACAAAAGGTAACCGATCATAGACAAAAAGGCTACAATTGATTGCAAACAACCAATCTTTCGACCTATGAGGTGGTTTTCAATCAATCCAATTTGATAACCAAAAGTATTCTTATTACAACCATAATTGAGTTTCTATGTTTAACCAAGAATAATGGTTAAAAACAATCATTCATAGACAAATGATTATGACTAGTTGAATAACAATAAACCTTTCGACCTTTAGAATTACTAACAAGTAGTCAAACTTGATTTGTTGATGCAAATAATGTTCTAAAAACGTTATTTCTATCTTTCGATAACATCACGTTTTGAGGATGACAAAATGTGAAAACACGTTACGTTAAAATTAACATAAACAAGTTTTTAATTGAAAGTTCGCGTTTCTACGCAAATCACTCTAGAACAAATTTATAACTTGACAAATGATCAAAGAAGTGAATTTGTGTTTTAGACATCACATTTTTATGTGACAAAACATTTCTTTCAAAAATATACTTTACAAATTATTTTTGAATAATTAAGAAATGTTTTAATGGAAAAATAAGTTTAAAATACATGACAGTTATTTTTCCTCCCAAAATCAGCTCCAAACTTCCCCGAATAAGTTTTCACCAGAAAAGACAAAAAGAGGAGCGTTTTTGTCTGGCACGGTACCACGGTACCACTAAATTTAGTGGTACCGTGTGAACTTTAGTGGTACCGTGTCCCTGTAACGGCCATTTTTTCTCTGCCTATAAATACCAGCCATGTTCACAGTTCTTGGGCATCCTTTTTCACACAAAACTTTCTGAGTTTGATAATCTCTTCACATCTTTTCTTCTTGATCATTTAGTTAGGTTTTCTTTTGTTTAAGAGTGATCCAATCATCCATTCAAGTGATCCTCTTCATTCCTCTTCAAGTGCAAGAGAAGAACTCAAGGTATCCAAGTTGATACAAGAGTTATAGTTGTAGGTAGAAGCACTTGTAACATTTGTTACACTCTTGATTGCATCATAGCATACATCAAGATCATTTTTCTTTTGAGAGTTTGTGAGGAAAGATCATTGTGATCTTATAGAGATATTGAATATCTCTTGTAGCCATTGGGCTTGTGTGTTGATCAAGTTGATCAAGAGTTGATAGAGTAGGTTGAGTCGAGAGTGAGAGAGTTGATCATTGCGATCTTGTGAGATATTGGAGATCTCTTGAGTCTTGCGTGTTGAGTGTGTGAAGTAGAAAGGATCTAATAGATCGTGGTAGATTGGTGCTAGCTAAGATTAGCACTCGACATCTAGCTTAGTGTCAGAAATAGGATAAGCGACGTGTATGGTTTTCTCCGCCTAAAGGGAGCTTGTTGACATAGTGCTTGAAACTCTCGAGTGTGGTACTCGGGGAGTGGAGTAGGGCGAAGAAGAGCTTCGTAGCCGAACCACTATAAATCCTTTGTCCCGGTTTGATCTTTCCATCTCTTCTCTTTACTTTCATTACTTATAATTAGTTAGTTTAGTGTGTAGTTTATATTGGTGTTGATTGATTGCACATAAGACTCGAATCAAAGTTTTTCAATAGTAAAGTTTTAAGAAGATTTAAAAACCGGTAAAACTATTCACACCCCCCCCCTTTTAGTTTTCCACAATTGGTATCAGAAGCCACGTCAGTCAAGTTTTTAAAGTAAATTGTATTTTAAAACTTGAATCGATCAATGGATTCTGACAAATATCTAGAAGGGAAATCTATGCAAAGGCCACCACTTTTTGAAACCGATTGTTTTATATATTGGAAAACAAGATTCGAAACGTATGTGAAGTCAAAAGACATTGATCTTTGGCATGTTATTACCGAGGGTGACTTTCAACCGATTCAAAAGAATCCGGAAACTAGAAAGGATGAAATAGTTCCCTATAATAAACAAAGTGATGATCTTTAAAGAAAACTAGCCAAAAATAATGAGGCTAAAATGATGATTTACAATGCTTTGCCTAAAAAGGAATTTGAAAGAATTTTCATGTGTAATACGGAAAAAGATATTTGGAAAACTTTGTTACTCACTCACTAAGGTAATAACCAAGTCAAAGAGAACAAGATAGATCTTCTTGTTCAACAATATGAACAATTTTCCATTTCAGAAGATGAGTCAATAGATAATGCTTTTGCTAGATTTAATACTATTATCACTTGTCTTAAAGCTCTTGATGAAGGTTACTCTAGCAAGAATTATGTTAGGAAGTTCCTTAGGGCTCTACATCCTAAATGGAGAGCAAATGTCACCGCCATTGAAGAGTCAAAGGACTTGGCGATATTATCACTCGATGAACTAATAGGTAACCTAAAGGTTCATGAGATGATAATCAAGAAAGACTCCGATATAGTCAAAGGCAAAAGCGAGAGAGTTAGATCTCTAGCATTGAAAGCCAAGAAGGAGTCGAGTGATGAGGAATGTTCGAGTTCCGATAGTGAAGATGAAGAGTATGCACTAGCCGTTAGAAACTTTAAAAAGTTCTTTAGGAGAAGAGGTAGATTCGTTAGGCAACCTCGTGATGATAAGAAGCCATCACAAAAGAATCGAGTTGAGATGAAAGGGACAAGTGATAGGAAATGCTTTAGATGCGGAGATCCTAATCACCTCATAGGAGAGTGTCCCAAACCACCGAAATCCAACAACCAACGAGCTTTCATAGGAGGCTCTTGGAGTGATAGCGGTGAAGAAGTAGAGGAGAAGTCCAAGGACGAAACATGCCTAATGGCTCAAGCTTCTAATGAGGCACGTTTCGACTATCCTGATTATAGTGATGATAATTCGTCAATAGATGATAACACACTAAATGACGAATATAATAAACTATGCGAAGTTAGTTCTAAAATCTTAGGTAGAAATAAATCACTAAAATTAAAATTGCATGAACTCGAAATGCAAGTTTTAGAACTAAAGGATTAAATCGAAAGACTTGAGAAAAATAAAGAAGTAGACGTAGGATACAAGTCATGCATAAGTCTTCGAGTAGAAAACGAAAAACTCAAAGAAAATACATTTAGGATCATTAGGTTTGAAAAAGAAACAGATAATGCTTCGACAAGTAAAACGAAACAAGTAGAATCTGTCAAACCCACAAGTTCTGTTAAAACAACAGACGACACCACTAAAGGTACGTACGGTACCATTAAATTTAATGGTACCGTGGTACCGTCTGATGCTGGAGACAGAACTGAGTCAAGTCTGAAAAATAATTCAAGTCCTAAACCAAGTCACATAGTTGTAAATGGTACTAAAGTATCTATTGCTAGTATAAAGGAAGTCAAAAGGTTTTACAAACCTTTGTCAAACCCCAGACATGGCTTTGTAAAACCCGACACTAGGTCAAAGACTCCTCCACCTAGAAAAACAAATGTTCCTAAACCTCGGTCAAGAACACCTCTACCGAGAGGTAACTCTAGAAGACCAAGTTATCCAAGTAACTATCCCGTAACTTGGAATAACCGTCAACCACAGAGTTACTTACCATGGGAAATTTGTTCTCCATTTCAACATCCTAACCAAATGCAACAAATGCATGAGATGTTTAATGCTAACAACTTTGGACCCATGAGATATTGGGGACCAAATGTTTGAATGTTTGTCTTATTCAATAGATATTCTTGGGAATCGACTTGGAGCCTGACGAATGGGTCAAGGATAGTGGATGCACTAACCATATGACGGGTAACCGAAGTCTATTCTCATCATACAAGGCATACAAATGAGGTAATGTCACTTTCGGTAGCAAACTTAAGGGCAACATAATAGGCAAAGGTACGATTACTCAAAACTCCCTCACTATTAAAGATGTTGAGCATGTAGATAACTTAGGATTTAACTTGCTTAGCATTAGTCAAATTGTAGATAATAAGTGTAGAGTTATATTCTCTGAAGAGGGTAGTGAGATCATTAAGAATGGCAAAACCATAGGCAAAGGAGTTAGGAGAAATGGCTTATTTGTTATGAAGATAGGAAATAAGCCTCAGGATAAGATATGCTTAGCAACCATAGATGATAATTCCACTATATGGCATAGGAGATTAGGTCACCCCAATATGCGCTTGATACAATCATTGGCATCTAAGGAACTAGTTAGAAACTTACCTAAGATTAAGTTTGATAAACACTTTTGTGACGCTTGTAAAGTTGGAAAACAAGCTCTATCTAGTCACAAAGCTAAGAATATAGTCTCGATCTCTAGATGCCTAGAACTCCTCCACATGGACTTATTTGGTCCATCCGCCGTACGGAGCTACGGAGGAAATTACTACACCTTAGTAATAGTTTATGACTATTCTAGGTATACTTGGACTAGATTTCTTAAGAATAAGACACAAGCTTTTGAGGAATTCGAAATCTTTAGTAGGAAAGTCCAAAATAAATTAGGGTGTACAATAGTTTCTATTAGGACGGATCATGGTCGGGAATTTGATAATGAAGTGCAATTTGGAGTATATTGTGATGCTAATGGTATTACTCACAATTTCTCGGCTCCACGCACTCCACAATCAAATGGGGTAGTTGAGCGGAAAAATCATACTCTACAAGAGATGAGTAGAACGATATTGAATGAACAATCAATTTTGCAAAAGTTTTGGTGTAATGCGGTGGACACCTCAACTTACATTCTAAATAGGATTCTAATTAGACCTATCTTAGGAAAAACTCCATATGAAATCATGAAAGGTAGAAAACCTACTCTTGATTACTTTTGAGTGTTTGGAAGCGAGTGCTTCATACTTAACACTAAAGACTACCTCACCAAGTTTGACCCAAAGTCTTACGAAGGTGTTTTCCTAGGTTACTCCCAAAGTAGTAAAGCCTACATTGTCCTAAATAAGGAAACAATGAAAGTCGAAGAATCACTCAACGTGACATTCGATAAAAGCCCTCCACCAACTAAGACATCACCCTTGGTGGATGATGACTTAGATGAGGATGAAGCCATTAGGGTTAATAGCAAGAAACTCTTAGAAGATGACATTGAGGATGAGATAGTTGAAGTTGACGAAGTTATCAACATTAAGGAATCCAAGAACCATCCTATTGAAAATGTCATAGGAAACCTAAACCAAAGAACCCTTAGGTCACAAGCTCAAAACAAAAGTAATTTCTTTTGTTTTATATCAACCGTAGAACCTAAGAATGTCGGTGAAGCGATTAAGGATGAAAGCTGGGTAGTTGCCATGCAAGAGGAACTTAATCAATTCACCGCAAACCAAGTTTGGGATTTAGTACCTCCGCCTAAGAATCAAACCATCACAGGAACTAAGTGGGTGTTTAGAAATAAATTCGACGAAAATGGCATCGTAACTAGGAATAAGGCAAGGTTGGTAGCACAAGGCTATAACCAACAAGAAGGAATAGACTACGATGAAACTTATGCACCCGTAGCTAGATTAGAGTCTATTAGAATACTCCTTGCCTATGCTTGCGCCTTAGACTTTAAGTTATACCAACTGGATGTGAAAAGTGCATTCCTAAATGGTTATATCAACGAGGAGGTATACGTTGCACAACCTCCGGGATTCGTTGATTTTGAGAAACCAAATCATGTTTATAAACTCAAGAAAGCACTCTATGGTCTCAAACAAGCTCCTAAAGCTTGGTACGATAGACTAAAGGCATTCTTGATTGAACATGAATATACCATGGGAGTGGTTGATAACACACTTTTCACAAAGAAACGAAATTCACATCTCATCATTGTTCAAATATATGTTGACGACATTATATTTGGCTCAACTTGTCCAGAACTTTGCGATGATTTCTCTAAGATCATGCGTGACGAGTTTGAGATGCGCATGATGGGCGAATTAAATTTCTTCCTTGGTTTACAAATAAAGCAAATGGAAGATGGTATCTTCTTTAATCAATCTAAGTATAGTAAGGAGATGCTTAAGAAATTTAGTTTAGAAGAGTCTAAGCCCATGAAAACTCCCATGTCCACGGAAATTAAACTCACGAAAGATGAAGAAGGTGAGTCCGTGGATAGCACTAAGTATAGAGGTATGATAGGAAGTTTATTATACCTCACGGAAAGTAGGCTCGACATCATGTTTAGTGTCTACCTTTGTGCTCGCTTCCAAGAGGATCCCAAAACCTCTCACCTTGAAGCGGTTAAGCGTATCTTCCGATACATTAAAGGCACTATACACTTGGGATTATTTTATCCCAAGGGGAACGGTGTAGAAACTGTTGTCTATGCCGACTCTGATCATGCGGGAGATTATGTGGATCGAAAAAGTACGAGTGGCGTTTGTACCTTCCTGGGTTGTTGCTTAACTTCTTGGTTCTCCAAGTAACAAACGGCTCTTGCTATCTCCACGACCGAAGCCGAGTATGTAAGCGCCGGAAAGGCATGTCAACAAGCACTATGGATGAAACAAGCCCTCAATGACTATGACATCCATCTAGATGACGTTCCCATTATGTGCGATAATAAAGGTGCTATTGACTTGAGCAAAAACCCCGTTCAACACTCTCGTACTAAACACATCAAAATCCGTCATCACTTCCTTCGCGATAACGTTCAGAAAGGAAACATTTCTATTGAGAAAGTTCCCTCTCAAGACAACATCGCTGACATCCTAACCAAACCTCTCAAATGAGAATCCTTTAATTACCTTCATCTAGGTCGAGGAATGATGGAACATATTCCATAAATCTCATGACTCTTGAAGTCATCTCGAGTGTCTCATTCTGTCTAGTTTAGGCTCCCCTCGTCAAAAGAATTTATTAGGTATAAATTCTTTCCTCGTGTCAAGAAGTCTCACTAAAACAGCGAGACTTATCCGTCAAAAATCAAAATGGGACGAAAAACCATCCCAGCAGATCACGGCACCACTAAAGTGGCACGGCACCGTTAAATTTAACGGTACCGTGGAACCGTGTATCTGACAAATCCCGTTTTCAGTCCTCCCTTCCCACACTATTCACTTTTAAACTTTCCCAACTTCCTCCATTGCTGTCAAAGCCAAACCTCACAACCCAATACTCAATCACACACTTCCAAGATCATATTCAAGACATTACTTTTCAAGATTATCAACTAATTTTACTTTTCAACAAAAATTGTAAGTCATTTTACTCTAATTTCTCTTTAATTTTTGAGTCTAGGGTTTGTTCTTACATAAAAAAAATTGAATTGGGATTTTTCAATTAGAACTAGGATTAGATAATGCATAACCTCCATGATTCCCTTAACATAGGATTTTCATAAACCCACCTAAATAACACATTTTGGTTCAAACCTTATTTTTATTAGATTAAGAAAGTTTAAGAGGAATCATGTTTAGAAAACGTGCAATTAGGGTTAGGAGTCATCAACACTCAAATTTTTCAAAATTTTGAAGTCGCCCAAACACCCCAATTCAATCATTTTCGAAAAATTTCACGAAATTAGGATCATGAAGCATTTTTCGTGCATTGTTGATACAAACTAAAAACGTTTTCTCATGCATACATGATCTCACGAATATTGATCGAATTACATAACTAATATGTATTTCTCAACATATTCGTTTGAGCAAAAGTGAAGTTAGGAGCGTTAGGGTAATCTCATTATTTTTAGTTTTAAAGTTGAGATTACCGCACCTCCACATGGTTTGCATATAGGCACACACTAGGCACGTGTCTTTAAAGCAACCATTCTTAATTTTATTTTTTCTTTAAAAATTTTCTTATAGGTAACAAAAATGTCTCATGAATATGATTTTTATCATCTCTTAACCGACACCTATACACCCGAAATCTCTCGTGAACCCACAACACTCGGAAATCATATTCGTGCCTATGTCAATCTTGAAACCCGTCGGTTTCATGAAGGTCGAGTCGTTGATCCATCCTTAGTTTATCATAGGGACATAAACACTTCATTTAGAGCTATAGGATTCGATTGCTTACTCCACATAAACGAGCACATTTGTCCTCGTTTTGTTTTGGAATTCTTTCGACAAATTGAACTCGTACGTAACGAGGATCAATCTTTGTCACTTTGGTTTTGGATCCAAAGTTTCAAATTTGTCTTACCCTTTGAGCAATTTGCTCAAATTCTTCGTATTCCCAATCATGGGCAATGTGCCTATACTGAAGATTGGTGTCTTGAGTCTCTCTTTAACTATCGTGAAGAGGATAGTCCGTATTGTTCCTACATACCCTCTCCAACCGAACTAACCAAACTCATTCGTACTCATAAGTACTCCTCTTACCCAAATCCAACAAAAATTCGTTTGGAAGAGGTTCGTCATGAACTACTTTATTGGGCAGTCATCCTGCGAGAAAATGTCCTAAGTCTAACAGGAAATCGTGAGCAACTTCCGGCGTGTTGTGCTCACATGATTCACTGTCTCCTCACCCAACAACCATACAATCTTGCCTACTTCTTCGCTAAGCGAATTGTACATCTCAAGTGTAACAAAAATAAATTGATACCCTATGGGATGTTCCTAACCCGTCTCTATCACCACTTCATGAACTTTCACCCTTACCTTCGTTGTCCTCAATATTCACTCTTCAAACCCATCATGAAACCCCTAAACGAGTCATATGTCTCATCCATTCTCATTTCTGAATCATCCACCCACTATGCACCCTTTGATGATCCAAATCATAAGAATGAGATGCATGGTCAAGACGAGAATGTGACAAGAATGGGAGAATGCTCAAGTCATAAATAGTTAAGGAGGAGTTTATATCTCCTATTAGGACTTATCTAAGTTAATTAGGGATTAATAGTCTTTATTATCTTGCACACTTAACATTTAATCTATCACCTTGCATAAATATTTTATGTGATATTTGGATGATAGCCTATTTTGTCTCTTATGTTTGCATGCGTATGATTATCTTGGCAAATTACATGATAATCTTTATATGCTAGAAGTAGCTTAATATGGGACATATTAGGAAAATAAATCTTTTGTGATTTGAGGCACTATCATTTCCAGGAACTAGTTCCCCTAGAAAACATCCCTCTAGCTGCCCAGAACTAGCCTGTACAGGAAAATTCATGACTACAGTGTCACGGTACCATTAAATAGGCCACGGTACCTTTAAATTTAACGGTACCGTGTGGTATTTAGAGGTACCGTGCCCCTGTTTGACGGATTTTCACTGTTCTTCCTAAATCCCTGCAACCCTAACCTCAAACCTGCAAATTTTACAACCTCACATACACCCTAAGATTCCCTTGCTACACCATAGGACACTCCCATCCACTTTAATTCAAATTTCACCCATCTTGCCTATATAAGGCTTCACCTTTGCAAGCTTATCTTGCACTTCATCTTCAACCTCACATCACCCAAACACCATGTCATCCACACAAGAATCCACCACCCACATCTCAAAGAAACCTAGGATAACCGTAAGACCACCTTCAAGACCACTCTTTGTGGATCTTACAAAAGATGATGATGCAATGACACCACCTTCCCAAGCTACTCCCAACTCACCATCTCCACCTAATGCACCTTCCAAAACATCCTCTACCTACACAACATCTTCATCATCTCCCTCTCTCAACACCATGCCATCATCAATGGACTACACCCTATCACCCATCACTCCGTTAGATTATGCCATGCCAACTCCATCACCAACAAACTCACCACCACCTCCTTCCCCAATCATGGGTCAACCTATCCAACCTCATCCCTATGATTTACATAGTGCTAATTGCCTATGTTGCCTCCACAACCGCAACCTCATCTTCTTCTTGAGAGATGAGATTCATTTCATGTTCTCCTATGTGGAACATCTCTTGACACCACCACCACCCCCAATCATGTCACCATCACCACCACCTCCTAGCCCACAAAACTAAACATGTTCATGTTTAGTTTTTCAACAATAAACTTTTAGGACCCCTCTTGGAAATGAAGCTTGCCTCTAGTCATTAAGGATTTATGCTTCTTGTGGTTGTTTCTATGTTTTTCATGTAGTCATACCTATGTATAACATTTATTTTCATTAATGAATGGGCTTTTATGTGGTTGTTTATTTTTGGCTACTTTGCCTTTTTTTTTTTGTGGTTGGATATTTGTCATATGTGCTACATGTTAGAATTTGTATATTTGCTCTCTAACCTTGTTTTGTAGCACGAATCATTGCTCGATTCCTTGGTGTTCTCCAAACGAGGGGGAGTATACATCAAGGGGGAGCCTTAGCAACCTTTTTGCTTCGACAAAAAGGGGGAGAAATGGGAGTAAACTCATTAAAAACTTGTTAAAACTAATTTTAACCTAAAATGAGTTTATGTTTTGTCATCATCAAAAAGGGGGAGATTGTTGATGCAAATAATGTTCTAAAAACGTTATTTCTATCTTTCGATAACTTCACGTTTTGAGGATGACAAAATGTGAAAACACATTACGTTAAAATTAACGTAAACAAGTTTTTAATCGAAAGTTCCCGTTTCTACGCAAATCACTCTAGAACAAATTTACAACTTGACAAATGATCAAAGAAGTGAATTCGTGTTTTAGACATCACATTTTTATGTGACAAAACATTTCTTTCAAAAATATACTTAACAAATTATTTTTGAATAATTAAGAAATGTTTTAATGGAAAAATAAGTTTAAAATACATAACAGCTATTTTCCCTCCCAAAATCAGCTCCAAACTTCCCCAAATAAGTTTTCACCAGAAAAGACAAAAAGAGGAGTGTTTTTGTCTGGCACGGTACCATGGTACCACTAAATTTAGTGGTACCGTGTGAACTTTAGTGGTACCGTGTCCCTGTAACGGCCATTTTTTCTCTGCCTATAAATACCAGCCCTGTTCACAGTTCTTGGGCATCCTTTTTCACACAAAACTTTCTAAGTTTGATACTCTCTTCACATCTTTTCTTCTTGATCATTTAGTTAGGTTTTCTTTTGTTTAAGAGTGATCCAATCATCCATTCAAGTGATCCTCTTCATTCCTCTTCAAGTGCAAGAGAAGAACTCAAGGTATCCAAGTTGATACAAGAGTTGTAGTTGTAGGTAGAAGCACTTGTAACATTTGTTACACTCTTGATTGTATCATAGCATACATCAAGATCATTTTTCTTTTGAGAGTTTGTGAGGAAAGATCATTGTGATCTTATAGAGATATTGAATATCTCTTGTAGCCATTGGGCTTGTGTGTTGATCAAGTTGATCAAGAGTTGATAGAGTAGGTTGAGTCGAGAGTGAGAGAGTTGATCATTGCGATCTTGTGAGATCTTGGAGATCTCTTGAGTCTTGTGTGTTGAGTGTGTGAAGTAGAAAGGATCAAGTAGATCGTGGTATATTGGTGCTAGCTAAGATTAGCACTTGACATCTAGCTTAGTGTCGGAAATAGGATAAGCGACGTGTATGGTTTTCTCCGCCTAAAGGGAGGTTGTTGACACAGTGCTTGAAACTCTCGAGTGTGGTACTCGGGGAGTGGAGTAGGGCGAAGAAGAGCTTCGTAGCCGAACCACTATAAATCCTTTGTCCCGGTTTGATCTTTCCATCTCATCTCTTTACTTTCATTACTTATAATTAGTTAGTTTAGTGTGTAGTTCATATTGGTGTTGTTTGATTGCACATAAGACTCGAATCAAAGTTTTTCAATAGTAAAGTTTTAAGAAGATTTAAAAACCGGTAAAACTATTCAACCTCCCCCTTTTAGTTTTCCATATGATTAACAAATGTCACTATGAAACTTAAGCATAAGGATCTTAGAATTAACTTGAAATTTAATTAAAACATGTTATCACAATCATAGGCAAATCATTATGAGAGGATTATAAAACACTTAGGATGTTACTCCCTTATAATGTGTTTGAGATACTTTGAGTGTATGTAGTTAAGTATACGGAATCTACTTAACCACACTTAGAAGAATTTTGGTTTGTTAATGGAACAGTAATGCTTGAATGAACAATGAACACAGTAAGATTAACACAAAACGATTCAATATTATTTCAAGAATAATACGAGTGATCTTGTTATCACTTGGGTTACAATGACCTTGAATCTTAACAAAAATATATGATTGATCTGACTGATATAAATATCAAAACGTATAACCTAGGATCTCCTATTATAGAAGGAGTCCTTTTCAAGATAAGTATTCTACCGTATAATTCTAGCTAATTAAGATATACAAAAGATCTATTCCATACTTATCCTTAATACAAACCTTCTAAACGTTTATCCATGCAGCAATACCTTCTATATAACTAGCAGTACTAACTAGCATTTTGTACGGTTAGTTGTTTCTTCAACAGTCTTCAATAATACACTAGCAGTTTGTACTGTTAGTGTAATTCTCCCAGCAGTACTAACTCAGGACATTTAATTCCCAACAATCCTCCCCTAAACTTGTGATTTACCCTAAATCATGAAGTTTCTCTGAATTAAATGAGGATGTGAGGATTCTTCCAAACACTACCTTCTTGAATTTGTTTCTTCTGCCTGCTGATAGATTTTTCTTACTTGCTCTCTTGCCTTTTCTGATTCTTCTTCTACCTTGAGTTTGGCAGCTAGCATAACAATCAAGGTTCCTAATTTAAGTGGATAGTCCTTCTCCACTAACATATAAACTTCTACTCCTGCTTTAGTAGAAACCTGATGAACACCACAATTGTCAAATAATCTCCAAGTAGTAGACAAATCATGAGCTTGGAATCTCCACTGTGAATCATTTGCATCTGGCTCATATAACCTTCTCAGCTCAACCCATAACTCCTTATCCTTGTCATCTGTAGGATCAGTAGATCTAAACCTTTCTTGAACTAAGCTCCACAACTTGTCCAAATCTTCTCTGTCAAAGGCTTTTATCATATCTTCAAAGAAATTATAAACTTCAGACTTTCCTCTTACCCTGATGATCTTCCACCCCTTGATCCTTCCATCTGAATACACTTCCCAGTCTATAATAGGATGCTTTGCTTGAAGGGGATCAAAATTTAAAGCTTCTGGGGCTACTACAATCATTCCTTGTATCTGTTCATCAGTAAGTACTTCTTCCTCTTCCTCAACTGGTTCACCACGCTTTTCTTCTTCTATTCTCTGCTTCTTGGATTCCTCATATTCCAATAATTCTGCTCCTCTTTTCACACCTTTACTGGGCTCAGTCTCAATAATTGCACTTTCATCTTTAAGTACTTCTGAATTCTTGTATGAGCTTCAATGTAAGCCTTCTCAATTTCTTCATTAGACATTCCTTTGAAGTAACTTTCCTTCCAGTAATCCTGATGTTTTAAGAAATTCTTCATATACCTTAACTGCTCACCTTTTGAAGGAATCTTCTTCTTATAAGCTTTCTTTTTACTGTGCTTCTTTCTGATCTCCTCCAATAAGTCATTAAGAGCTGAATCTTGTTCTTCTCTGGTATACTTGGATCTTTCTTCTTCTTGCAGCTTTGCAGCTAATTCCTTATCAGAAATAATTTGAGCAGCTCTCTCTTCTTCTTCAGTTTGAAACTTTCTTTCAATCATAAATGCTGCCAACCTTTCTTCTTCAGCTACCCTCTCTAACTCTTCTTCATGAAAATTTTGAGCTAGTTCTTCATCAAGTGCCATCTGAGCTTGTTCTTTCTTGGATAGCTTCTTAGAGAATGGTTCTTCTTCTGTCATAATTGCTTTACCCTTGTCTGCTCTTGAAATCTTTGGTCTCCTTGTATATACTGCAGTAGCAGTACCTTGTGAACCATCAGTACCTTGATCCAGAATACTAGCAGTACCTTTAAATGCACTACCAATACCTTCTCTAAAGCTACCAGTACCTTGATCCATCTGCTCTGTTTGCCTCCCGTTAGTCTCATACTCCTCTTGAACCAAAATAATGTCAGGATCTTGATCCATCTGGGCAATCTTCCTCCCCTGTTTGGAAGATTCCTCACCATCATCTGTACTTGGACCCTTTGATGAACTAGAAGAAGAAGAGGAACTTGTTGAAACCACCATTTGTGCTGATCTTTTCCTTTTAAGGGACTTGACTGTATTCTCCAACTTCTTCACTTTTAAAACCAGCTTGGTGTAGACAATTCCAAAGTTCTTTTTTGTGGCTTTTGAGCTCAGCTTCCAAACTGTTGACTTTCTCAGAAAATCTTGTACAAGTGACCATCAATTCCCGAAGTGTATGGCTGTCCTCAGCACTTCCTGATGTGTTACCTTTAGGGAGAGGTGCATCATGGGACAAAGACTCATAGTCCACCATAAGGTGAGATCTGAAACTTAGCACTTGTTTTCTTATTGATTCCAGGGGCGGCGGCGTTCTTGAATGAAGTCTATCCGAACCGAATTAGCACTTCTCAGATCAGGCGAGGTCTCTCCAGCGGAGCTGGGTGCCGGGGCCCTGGCTGCACTAGCGATTGGGGCAGAGGGGCTCACTCAAGGTTCAACCCCTTCTTTGATTTTATTTTGGGTTGCTTTAATCACTTTAATCCTTATTTATCGAATAAGGATTTCAAAGGGTAAAAATTGTTATATTATTTTATTCTTTATTTATTTTCTCATTTTCGTGTTGGCAGCTTTTTTTCGATTGTTTTTGTTTTCTTTGCTCTCGGGGACCGTTGTTTTCTTTTTTGGTAGCCAAGAAGGAAGTCCTTAGGCCGTTGAGCGAAACTCTTGGCATCCTCCTCTTATGAGGGGATAGGAGTGAAAGAATCATTATAAAACTACGAGGTCGCCCCCACTTCTTAGAGCTCTCTTGAGCCACCCATAGTTTCCATTTGGCTAGGGATTCCACCAAGAGTACTAGGTACTGTTGGTGTTGCCATGGATTGGGTCTTATGTATCTTACTTCTGTCCTGCCCAACTTCTAAGCCTGAGACAGTAGAAGTAGCCCTTTCCATACTGACATAGTCAGCCTCATTTGCTACATTGGGAGGTGTAGGAACTCTGTGCTGAGGTACATCAGAGTCCTGTCTGGATGTAGTCCTATGGGTTGATGAAGATGGTTGTGAAGATGAATGGTCTGATGATGTGGGTGTGTGATGGGAGGCAACTGGGCTTGTTGCTCCTTCGCCCTGTACTTGTAGCATGGAATCAAAAAGTGGAACTGCTTCCCCACTATACCCTCTTGAAGCTATTTTCATGTTGCTAAAAAGTTTTTGGGTAAGCTTTGGAGTTGGATAAACAGTTTTGTGTGGAAGCAGTTGATGTTTCCTCATGTTCAAAATTGCTTGGATGAATCTAGGATACATCAAAAAAAATTTCTTGCTATCAACATTTTTAACCATGCCTTCAAAAATGAGTTTTGAAAAATTGAAGGTCCTGTCAGTAGCCAAGCAAATGAGAGTAGTTGCAATATTACTACTGAACTGTTCCCATGAGGTTTTCTTTGGGCTAAGACAGTGAAGGATGGTGTGAATTAGAAATCTCCATTGAGGGGCAAAATGACTCTTTTGAAAAGTTAAAGCTTGTGATTGAGTGTTGTACCTCATCCTGGTTAAGTTTTCAAATATTTCAGTGTTTGGCATAGAACTAATACCATTGTCATCATTCAATTGGAGATGCCTCCTGAGTGATGATTTAGTAATAGTGATAGACTTACCATCCACTTTAGCATTTAACTCTTTGTCACCATTTTCAAATGTTTTGACAGTGACAGTCTGCCAAAACTGCTTGATGTGGGTGACATAGATAGTGGGATTTAAGAGTAAAGAATACCTTATGTGAGAGTTATTTAAGAAATCCACTATCTGATGAAAAGTAGCATTATCCTCTGCTTTTTCCAAGAAAGCGACCTCATTGTGTTTATCAACAAAGGATAAAGAAGCCATTTAATTTTCAGTAAAAAGTGATTTGACTGCTATGAATAGTGTAAATTTAGGGTAGAATGTAGAAGAAGAAAGTGAATTGAGATATTATGAGTGGCTTGTTAGGGTGTCAATTGAACCGACTTTAATCAAAAGATAACTTTTAATTGAAGATAAGGTTAAGATAATAATATAAAAGTAAAAATATCCAAAATGGAAACCCTTAAAACAAGGAAATGCTCAGTAAAAATCCCAACAAACTCTCAACGGCTATTTTCAAAAAGCTGTTATTTCACACCATTACTAATGACTATCCAGTAGTACAAACTAAGCCTACCAGTACTAACTTTAAGCCTGGCAGTACAAACTTTTTGGAAAAATTTGACTCAGCAGTATGAACTTGATTTTAATAAAAAACCATACTGCTAACAACCATTTTGAAGGGATTAAGTGTAAAGACAGACACTTAATCAAGATTTCGGTTTAATGCAACCTCTGGTTGTGTGAGAACCAATGTGTTCAGTTATAAATAACTGCATGTGATCAGATAAACTCATTCAAAGAGCTTTCTTGACAGGGTTTCCAGCTCGTGGCAGTTGTTGCCAAACACAAGTGTTAGATTCACGTTTGCTCGCTGTTCTTTCTACCAGATGTCCTTGGACTGACTCATTATACAAAAGTATAAAATGGTAGAAAGTGAGTTAGGTCAGTTATTGTCTGACTAACTAAGCCATCAATTCAATACAAAACATCATAATAAGATCTCAAGAAAGAAGTTTTAAAGAAGTAATTAACTTAGGTATAAACCTTTGTTAATGAATTCCCAAACACTATCCATCATTGACCTATTATGTCAGTCTCTAATAAAATGATGCCTAATTTCTATGTGTTTTGTTTTTGAATGCTGCACTGGATTTTTAATGATACAAATTGTACTGCTATTGTCAATGTATATCATGGTGTTCATAAAGTTATACCCATAGTCAAGCAGTTGATTTTGGATCCAAAGCACTTGACCACAACAACTTGCAACAGCTACATACTCAGCTTCAGTTGTAGAAGTTGCTACAATTGTCTGCTTCTTACATTGCCATGATATTAGTCTGCAACCAAGGAATTGACATCCACCCGTTGTTGATTTCCTATCTAGGCTTGCACTAGCATAATCACTGTCTGAATAGGCCACCAAGTCAAAAGGTGATTCCCTAGGATACCACAGACCCAACCTAGGTTGACCCTTAAGATATTTGAAGATCCTTTTGACAGCAGTTAAATGAGAAACCTTAGGAGTCACTTGGAACCTTGCACAAGCACAAACAACAAACATGATATCTGGTCTTGAGGAAGTAAGATACATCAAGGACCCTATCATTGATCTGTATGTGTGTACATCCACAATTTCTCCATCAGCATCTTTAAGGAGAGGTTTCTCAGGATCAATTGGTGTGCTTGCCACTTTAGAATCAGCAAACTGAAACTTCCTTAGTATTTCTGCCATATATTTATCTTGGCTGATAAATATGCCTTCATTTGATTGCTTTACTTGCAGACCCAAAAAGAAAGTAAGTTCCCCCATGGAACTTATCTGAAACTTATCATGCATAAGTTTCTCAAATTCAATACACATTTCCTTCCTTGTGGATCCAAAAATAATATCATCCACATAAACCTGTACCAGCAAGATATCCTTCTTGTTCTTCTTGATGAATAAAGTCTGATCTATCTTGCCCATTTTGAATCCGTTCTCTAGCAAATAGGAAGCCAAAGTCTCATACCATGCCCTTGGTGCCAGATGTAGTCCATAAAGAGCCTTTACAACCTTGTACACCTTATCAGGATGTTCTGGATCAACAAAACCTGGAGGTTGTGAGACATACACCTCCTCTTCAATAGTACCATACAAGAAGGCACTTTTAACATCCATTTGGTAAACAGTGAAGCCCATGAAAGAAGCATAGGCTAAGAACAGTCTGATTGCTTCAATCCTTGCTACTGGTGCAAAAACTTCTTCATAGTCTATTCCCTCTTCCTGTGTATACCCCTGGGCTACAAGTCTAGCCTTGTTTCTCATCACAATACCCCTTTCATCCCTTTTGTTCCTGAAAACCCATTTGGTGCCAATTACCCTCATACCCTTGGGTAAATCTACTAGTACCCAAACCTTCTGAATCTTAAATTGAAGAAGCTCCTCTTTCATTGCTTCTACTCAACTTGAATCTTCTAAGGCTTTGAGAACATTTTTGGGTTCAGATTGTGAGAGGAAACACACAAATAAGCATGTGTTGGCATCCTCATGCTTCTTTTCTTCATAAATAGTAGTAAGAAATCCCTGTTAATCTGAAGTCATGAGTTGCCTTCTTGTCTTTACTCCAGACTGCATGTCACTAATCACATTGTCTAGGGAGTGATCTTTGTGTATCCTTGTGTGTGGTGTAGTGAGAACTGCATAGGTAGGTGGTAAATTATTGATATCCACCTCATCTTCTGAGAAATCAGCAGTATTAGTATCTGATGGGCCAGCAGTATGAACATTTTGCCCAGCAGTACTAACTTGAGGCTCAACAGTACAATTACCATTAGTACTGTTATCTTGATTCTCTTGTTCCTCATCTCCAACTACATTGTTTTCATCTTCAATACCTTCCGTGGCTTCATCAGAAGAAGGTTCATCATTCTTTGAAGATGTATCCACACTGTTCCATATTGGCATCAGCAAGTGATCTTGATCTTTCTCCTTTCCCAAGCCTGTTTCATTTGTTGCATCATCAGCATCTGAACCTGCAAAATTATTAGAAAAGGTTCCTGCAACAACTAGCACATAATTCATTGATTGGGTTAGAGTATCAAGGTCAAATAGCCATTTTGGACCTTCACATGCAACATTAGATTTTTTTGCTAGAAATTGAACATGCAGGTTTTCCTCAACTTTCCTAGTTCTTGTGTTGTATACTCTAAAGGCTTTACTATTTAGTGAGTACCCAACCAAGAATCCTTCATCTGATTTACCATCAAATTTGCCTAGATGGTCTAAGGTATTCAGAATAGTTACATGACACCCAAAAGGTCTTAGAAATCCTAATGCAGGAGTTCTACCTCTAAAAAGTTCATATGGTGTCTTGTTATGAGGTTTAACTACCAAAACCTTGTTCTGTACATAGCAAGCAGTGTTAACTGCTTCAGCCCAAAAAGTGATGGGCAACTTAGAGTCAACTAACATGATTCTAGTAGCTTCTATCAGTGTCCTATTTCTTCTCTCAACAACTCCATTTTGCTGAGGAGTTCTAGCAACACTAAATTCTATTCTAATACCTTTCTCCTTACAAAAATCATCCATAACTCTATTTTTGAACTCTGTCCCATTGTCACACCTAATGACTTTTACTTTCCTATCCACTAAGTTTTATATCTCAGTAATAAATGTTTTAAGAATGCTAGGTGTCTCATCCTTATAACCTAAAAAGAAAACACATGTGAACCTACTATAGTCATCAGTAACAACAAGACAATACCTCTTATGCATTATACTACTCATAGATGTTGGGCCAAATAAATCCATATGTAGCATAAACAAAGGTTGATCAATAGAGTTAAAAAGATTGGGCTTACAAGAAGCCTTGTGTTGTTTTCCTTTGAAACAGGCAACACAAGTTTGGTCATTTTCAAATCTTTTCTGAGGCAAGCCTCTTACCAAACCAGCCTTAACAATTTTATTGATGGTTTTAAAATTTATGTGACCAAGTATTCTATGCCATAACATAGACTCATCCAATGTGGCCTTTGCAACAAGACAAGTAAGGGCCTCTTTAGGAACAATCTTCTTCATATCAACACTGTACATGTTGCCCTTTCTTGGAACTTTGAGTAATACCTGACTTTCATCAGGTAACTTAAAGTCTGGAGAAAGCACAAGACATTCAGTGTCAGTAAAAAAGAACCTTGTTCTTTTTGTCACACATTTGTGAGACACTAAATATGTTATACTTAAGCTCTTGCACAAAGTACACATCTTCAAAATCTAATTTACCGGTTTTAAGAGTACCTTTACCAGTAATTCTGCCTCCTATTCCTCCCCCAAAGGTAACATATCCTCCATCCAATGGTTGAAAGTTTGAAAGATAGGACATGTTGCCTATCATGTGCCTGGAACATCCACTGTCTGCATAACCTTGATCTTCATCATTATCCTGTAAATGTTCCTGCACATGAGATAAGGAAATTAGTTTCCTTGGGGTACCCAAGCCATTACTGACTTGGGTTTGCCTCGTGCATCAATATAGTCAAATCTTTTAAAAAGAATTGATGCACCATTGGGTTTGATTGGTCTCCGTACCCAACATGCTGAGGCCTTAACAGCATTAGCCCTTTGATCCCTAGCAGTGTTTTGAGAGTTACCAGTACTAACTGCTTGACTAGCAGTACTAACTGCTGGCTTTGCGGTTTTAGCCTTTGGTTTCCAAAATTGTTTTTGTACCACTGCTTTCTTTTGAAAAGGCCTTTTTTCAGTTTGTGGTGCATATTTGAAAGTTGGTTTTGCACCTTTAACTGCTGGTCTAGGGTAAACAGTCTTAAAAGGTCTGGCAGTACTAACTGCTGGTCTAGCAGTATGAATTGGTTTTGGGCCAGACTTCATGAAACTTGTCCTGGAAGTCAATCTATCAGTATTGGGGTGAGTTTGAGACCTGTTTAAGTTCACCCTATGGTTTGAGTTCCCAGTTGCCCCATTGTTACAAAAAGCCTCAAGATGGTCAAAACTACCACAAGCAAAGCAAGCCTTTTTGTACAAGACAAAGTCACTTCCTAGCTGATGTGACTTGAGGTCATTCCAGTTCCTCTGGATACCTCTTGGCTTGTCTGTGGACCTATACATCTCACAATACCTAACTGTTTTCCTAACTGGTTTAACATTTGATTTAGGCCTAACAGTTTCATTATTAACCACCTTAGGAATACTTGTTCCTTTTACCTTTCCTACTTCAGGTTTAACCACAACCTGATCTTCCTCATCATCAGATGTCCAGTCCTCAATGTTTGGAGCATCTGAATTCCTATAAGTGGATACCTTGTCCTCAGTGAGTGAAGCATCACTTGTACTCTCAAAAGGTTCACTGATTTCTACAGGTTTATTGGCATTTGTGTTTTCTTTAGGTTTACAACCATACTCTAACTTAGGTTGTTGAAACTCTGGTAAACCTGTATGCTCTAGGTCTATTCCTAGGGGTGCAGGCACTCCTCTGTGAGGAGGTGGACATGTTTTATACCCCAACCCAGACTTAGCTTTGTTAATCAACTGACATTCAATTATTTTGTTTACACCCTTAGAGGCATATTCTAAGGTTTCTACACTTAATTGAATATTTTCATTAGCTTTTTAATTCTATCCAACTCAGCTTTCAAAAAACTAATCTCAGCATTCTTAATTGACAAATCCCTTTTAAGAACTGCTATATCATCAGCAAAAACAGACTCATTGTTCTTATAATGCACTATTTGATCTTCTAGGACTGCTAAACCTCTCTTATGATTAGACAAATTGTAATTAGTTTTTTTTAGTTCAATCCTTTGCTCATCATAGTGTTTCCTTAAAGTTTCTAATTCTTTAAGAGCAGTGCATGTTTTAGAACAACATTTAGCAGATTGTACCTCAAAGTCAGAGAAGGCCATAAGTGCCATCTCAGAAGGTGCTTCCTCATCATTTGCCATAAAACTCCAATCAAAACCTATTTCATCAATAGCCACCATAGCCTTTGAGGTTGGCTCAGCTTCTTTCACAGCCTTGAGCTTGCTCCCATAACCCTTGCTCCTGCCATCTTGTTGAAAAGTGCCCCAGTTTGTGACAATTGTAGCATTCTACCCTTGATTTGTCAAAACCAGCAGTATCATTGCTGCTGATGGTGATCTTCTTTCCAGTTCTTTGGTAGAATTTCTTAGCCCTCATGCTAAGAAGGGAGATCTGCCACTTGAGATCCATCTCCTCTAAATCATCATCATTAATCTCCTGAAGATCTTCATGAGTCAGCATTGATCCATCATTCTGGCTTGTCAGGAAGGCACAGTTGGTTGTATCATTCTGAATACCAGTAGTACTACTTGATGTGCTAGCAATACCAACACTGGGGTTAGTAGTACTAACTCCCACAACAACCTTTTCTTCAACTGGACTTGAATTACTAGGAGATGACACAAAGGCCATGTTCCCAGTGCTTGAGCTAGTTCCTCCAGCCTTCTTCACATCCTGCTCAACAATCTTGAAGTTGCTGTCTAAGTTATTCAGGCTCATAGTATCAATGTCTGGCTTGTTCTTCCAGACTACCACATGCATAGCCCACTCTGCAGGTAAACTCCTTAAGAACTTGGAGTTCAGATATTCCTGAGGTATATCCACACCAAGAACAACCAGTTGGCTGACAATCTTCTGCAATCTGTTGAACATGTGATCCAAGGACTTATTACTTGTTGCAGTAAAATTCTAAAAGTTTTGCTTCAACAGAGTCTTTTGAGTCTTCTTGGTGGCTTCATTCCCACCATATCTAGCAATGATTGCCTCAAACAAGGACTTTGCATCCTTGTACTTGCTGAAATTCAAGAGTTGTTCATTAGGAATTGTCATCATCAGTAAACTTCTGGCCTTGAGATTATTTTTCTTTTGAAGCCTCTCTTCTGCAGTCACTGGAGAGGTCTGCACAACTGTCTCTACTTTACCATCGACTGTTGTTGTAGAAGTTGAAGGCTTGAAAGAGTTTCCTTCTTCGATAATCTCCTAGAGTGCATAGTCCTGAACTTGGAAGTACTGTTCTATCTACAGCCTCCACATATCAAATTCATTCTGCTTGAGCATTGGTAATTTAGCAGCCATGTTTGTTTGGGTAGTCTCCATGTCCATTATTTTCTCTTCTAAATCAATAGTATCAACCTGGCTCTGATACCACTTGAGTGGATTATAAAACACTTAGGATGTTACTCCCTTATAATGTGTTTGAGATACTTTGAGTGTATGTAGTTAAGTATGCGGAATCTACTTAACCACACTTAGAAGAATTTTGGTTTGTTTAATGGAACAGTAATGCTTGAATGAACAATGAACACAGTAAGATTAACACCAAACGATTCAATATTATTTCAAGAATAATACAAGTAATCTTGCTATCACTAGGGTTACAATGACTTTGAATCTTAACAAAACTCTATGATTGATCTGACTGATATATATATCAAAACGTATAACCCAGGATCTCCTTTTATAGACTTAAGGAGTCCTTTACTAGATAAGTATTCTACCGTATAATTGTAACTAATTAAGATATACAAAAGATCTATTCCATACTTTTCCTTAATACAAACCTTTTAAACGTTTATCCATGCAGCGGTACCTTCTATATAACTAGCAGGACTAACAAGCAGTTTGTACTGTTAGTTGTTTCTTCAGCAGTCTTCAATAATACACTAGCAGTTTGTACTGTTAGTGTAATTCTCCCATAGTACTAAGTCAGGACATTTAATTCCCAACACATTATATAATAAAAATCATCTAAGCAAGTGCACAAAGGTACTAGCACTCATACCAAACATGAACATGAACTCAGAATTTTGAAGATTAGAAAACATATTTAAGAGTCTTACAATGATTGGAATAAGATTATAAATGATTAGGTAATGATACCCAAAGTATTGGTGTTGAATTTTTGATGGTTTGACTTCCAAATGTTGACTTATTGGACTTCCAAACTTTTCTGGACTTCTAAGGACGAAATTGAGAGCCTTTGAGAGTGGTTTTATAATTAGAGAGTTGATTGGTAATTGTGTGTCTTCAAATGATTGCAAATGGCTCTATTTATACTACTCTCAGGGCCTAGTGTGTTTAATGCTTCAACTTGGCCAACAAGCAGTGTAGAATGGCCTAGAATACTGATTAGAAGGACCTAGAATCGTTGGTATTAAGTTGGAAATCTTAGTAGTGAAGTTTTGGTAAAACATGCATCTCCAGCCGATCGGCTGGTCTTCAAAAAATACTCCAGCCGAATCGGTTGTGGGCTGCGACCGATAGGCTGGAGCTCTTCAACAGGCCTTTTCTTGACTTCTTTTGTTTGGCTTGCCGATTGCTTGTTTCTTGTTCGTAGCTCTTAATTCTTTATCCAAACTTGATCTTTTCTTTGTCTTGGACTTGGGATGTTGAATACTTGGATCTTCATTCTATGAAATGCCTTTTGATGCGAATCTTGATACGAGAATCTTCGTACGATCATGAATCTTCATTATTCAGCATTTCTTCCACTTTTCCTTCATTTTCCTGTACTTGGCTACATATACTTGGCAAACATTATTTGGTACGATTAAGGAACAAAAGCATATAAATATAACCAAATAATATACATGAAAGTATGGATAACGCTGCTAAAAACATGCACAATTTGAGCGTTATCAAATTCCCCCACACTTGAACTTTGCTTACCCTCAAGCAGTTCTAGAAGTAAAAATAGTTATCTACATTGTACACAGGTATGTTTAAGAAAAATGTGATGCAAATCTATCAAGTACATGTACAAGTTAGATTCATCATTTTAAGCTTCTATGGTGAAGAATCAAGATGTTTGACCATACCCATTGATTTTCTTTCCTGATTAACATTACTAACCACCTCACGAAAAAGGAATGAAATATAATTCACTCAAACACTCATTAATTTAGTTGGTGGAGTATATAAAAGAAATCACACTCATTGCTCAGTCATGATCTAAATATTACCATAGGCTTGTACAAGAAACAAAACTTCATCGACATGGCGTTAGTACCAAGTATACATATCAAAGATGTCTTTTATTTGGGTTATAATGTTTGGCAAAAGGGTTTAATTCTTGACTACTCAAGAACCAGATGGTCACTAAAATGTCAATGCACTCGACATTTTCTCAAAGCCAAAAGGTAGGGATAAGGCATGGGAGTTTGATTGGAAGGGGTATAAATAAAGAATATACAAAATAGTCAAAGTCTACAAACCAAGTGTTGCTAGCCACTTCGAACCACTATCATATAACTTTGGGAACTCTATACTTGATCAATACATTATTTCATAGCTCATTGGCTATTCTTGTTACCTCATAGTTGCGATGACTTTTTTTTTTGAACATGAACTCAAACGTCATCTTATAGTTGCGATGACTTATCTTTGACTACATTTCGACCATTGCTATGGAATTTGCAACTTTCTTCAGACATTAATGATTTCCCACATAACATCCATCTTGCCATGTAGCTAGCAACCAACCAAGACTTGACTATGGGTAAGGCCAGGCAAAAAAGTGTAAAATCTTTTTGTATTTTTCTGGATTTAACAAAAGAAAAGATTGGCTCAGAAGGTGTAACTAGGAGTATCTAGCATTAAGGATGAACTCTAACAAATGGGTTCATATGGGTGGTTAACTAGCCAGTATAGCTAGCTAAATATTAATATATGAGAAAGGAAAGGCCATTTGGGTTAAAACCTAAGGTTGCCTTTTATCACGCATATACACTAATATCACACAAAATATGATCTCACAGCGGTCTAGTAATGATTTACAAGCACAAGTTCTAGAATAAAAAAAATCACCGGCACACTCATAGCAAAAGATCGAAGCATAAAAGATGTATGCTGAATACGAAACAGGCTCAAATCCTCACATTTTAGTGGAAGGGCTATAATATGTGCTAGAAAATGTTATCGATCCCAGAATGGATTGCAATATTAATCGGGACACATCTCAACTTTTCAAAAATTACAAAATTTACCAGTGGATTGATCCAGCTATTCTAATATATTATCCTAAAAATGTGAAAATAACTAGATCACAAGGGCAAACAAAATTTAAAATTTAGCTCAAAAATTAAAAGTTAGTCTTATTTTCCTACACTCTCCCCCCCACACACACACTCTTAAGTTAAGCATTGTCCTCAATGTGATAAACGAACTTCAGAGTATGAAAAATAGGGAAATAAGAAAATAAACCAGGCTTGCTGAGCTACAGAAATTGCGATTGAACTTCTAAATTAGAGAATGCTATGCAGAAGCTTCAATTGATTTCTTGATCCAAGTGTCGAAACTAAGTAATCATTACCTGCAGTAATCTTTTACAAAAACAAAACAAAACAAACACACAAATATTTTTGGATTTTATGTTTTATTAGAAAGTTAATGACACACCCCCACGCTTAAGTTCAACAATGAGATTAGATAAAGTTTGGGGTGTAATCACTGAAAATGACAAACACACGGGTTGCCTCCCGAGAAGCGCTTATTTTATTACCAAGTCATCAGCCTGACTCAAACTCCTTTTTGTTTACGTTGGTGTAATTTTTGGTTTCTTCCTCGGAGATTTGGGAATATACACCACGTTTCCTCTAACTATTCCTTCTCCAGTTTCAGCTATGTCATACAATTTTGCAGTATGGCAAACTCTTGGAAGGACATCATAGATGAATCCATTTTCTGCATTCCATGGCATATTCTTCTTGTAATATGCTCAAAAAGGTTCCATGAATGGAATAGCTTCATATTCTGAATCGAGCGGAATTTCCTCGATCGAAATCTCATTCGTTTGCTCCTTGTCATAATATAACTTGATTCGGTGCCCATTGACAATGAAACTTCCACCATGCTTATCATAAATTTTGACATATCCAGATGGAAATCCATGTTTCACTATATATGGTCCGAACCATTTTGGTTTTAGCTTATGAGCTTTAAACTTGTATTTCATGTTGAAAAGCAGAACTTTGTCTCCGGCTTTGAATTCTTTCCGAATTCTAAGCTTTTTGTCATGATAAGCTTTGGTTCTGGCTTTGTAAAGCTTGGAATTCTCATAAGCTTGGAGTCTTAATTCATCGAGTTCATGTAACTGCAAGAATCTCTTTTCTCCAGCTACTTAAAGATCAGGATTACATCTTCTGAGTGCCCAATAGGCGCGATGTTCGATTTCGAACAGTAAGTGACAAGTTTTTCTATACAAAAGTCTGTATGGTGTTGTGCCAATTGGTTTTTTGTAATCGTACGAAATGCCCATAGAGCATCATCGAGCTTCTTTGACCAAACGGAAGGGTTATCGTTGACCTTTTTTCGAGTGTCTTTTTTAAAGCTCTGTTGGTATTTTCAACTTGGCCACTGGTTTGTGGATGATAAAATGTAGCAAAACGATGATGAACTCCATATCGTTTAATAATTTTCTCCATTTGTTTGTTACAGAAATGAGTTCCTCTATCACTTATCAAAGCTTTATGAATTCCATAACGAGAGAAAAGCTTTTTGAGAAAATTAACAACCACTCGTGCATCGTTTGTTGGTAAAGCCTCAGCTTTTGCCCATTTGGAAACATAATCGATAGCAACGAGAATGTATTCGTATTTGTGTGATTTAGGAAACGGTGCCATAAAATCGATTCCCCAAATATTGAATATTTCGCAAACTTGAATGCTTTTTTGTGGTATTTCATCTCTGTGAGAAAGACTACCAGATCTTTGGCAAGCATCACATTTTTGAACAAGAGTATGAGCTTCTTTGAAGATTGTTGCCAATAAAATCCAGCATCAAAAACTTTTTTTGCTGTGGTGGAAGGACCATAGTGTCCCCCAGTTGGGCCATGATGGCATTCATCAAGAATTCTTCGGGTTTCAGAACCATAAACACATCTTCTATTCATCTCGTCGGGACACATCTTGAAAAGATAGGGATCTTCCTAATAATAGTGTTTTAGTTCCGAGAAGAACTTACTACGTTGGGCATGAGTTAATCCTTTTCTGAGAATTTTCCCAACAAGATAATGTGTAAAGTCTGCAAACCATGGAATTTCTTTTTCATCAGTTGTGTCAACAGTCATGAGAGTCTCATCATGGAAATAATCATCGATTTCATCTTCCGTTAACTCTTCTAAATTTGGGTTCTCAAGACGTGACAAATGATCAACGGCTAGATTTTCTGCCCCTTTCTTATCTTTGATTTCGATGTCAAATTCTTGGAGTAGTAAAATCCATCGAATAAGATGAGGTTTTACATCTTGTTTGGTGAACAGATATTTAAGCGCTGAATGATCTGTAAACACGCTTGTTTTTGAAAGCACGAGGTAAAATATGAATTTGTCGAAAGCAAAAACAGCGGCTAATAATTCCTTCTCTGTAACCGTGTAATTTTTTGAGCATTGTTAAGTGTTTTGCTAGCGAAATATATAGGACGAAAGTGTTTTCCTTCTCGTTGTCCTAATATAGATCCAACAGCAAAATCACTTGCATCACACATGAGCTCGAATGGTAGTGACCAATCAGGTGAAACCATAATGGGCGCACTAGTCAGTTGGGTTTTGAATGTTTCAAAAGCTTTAATGCAATCTAAATTAAAGTAAAAAAAAGAATCTTTCTCAAGAATTTTTGTCATGGAACGAGATATTTTGGAAAAATCTTTGATAAAACGGCGGTAAAAACCAGCATGTCCTAGAAAACTTTTAACGGCCTTAACGTTAGTTGGAGGTGGTAATTTTGTGATAACATCGATTTTTGCTTTGTCCACTTCCATTCCTGCACTAGAAATTTTGTGACCAAGCACAATTCCTTCAGTCACCATAAAGGGACATTTTTCCCAGTTAAGAACAAGATGTGCAGCTTCACATCTTTCGAGAATTTTATTGAGATTAGAAAGACAAGCATCAATGAGTCTCTAAAGACTGAAAAGTCATCCATGAAAACTTCCGTAGTTTCAAGCATGTCTTGGAATATTGCAATCATACACCTTTGAAAAGTCGCAGCTGCATTACAAAGACCGAAAGGCATACGCCGGTAAGCGTAGGTTCCAAAAGGACAAGTGAAAATAGTATTTTCTTGATCAGAAGGATCAATGGGAATTTGGAAATATCCTGAAAATCCATCGAAGAAACAAAAGAACTTGTTCCCTGCTAGTCTTTCAAGCATTTGATCCATGAAGGGTAGAGGAAAATGATCTATTCTGGTGGCTTTGTTTAATTTTCTATAATTAATACATACACACCATCTAGTGACAGTTCTAGTAGGAACTAATTCATTCCGTTCGTTAGTCACAACGGTCATTCCTCCATTTTTCGGAACACAATGAACGGGACTCACCCAAGGGCTATCCTCGATGGGGTAAATGATACTAGCATCAAGAAGCTTAATAATTTCTTTCTTAACGACTTTTTTCATGTTGGGATTGAGTCAACGTTTTCTTTCCACAACGGGTTTAGCAAAAATCAGGGCTAATTCCTAGGATATCAGAGGTTTTCCAAGCAAAAGCTTGTTTATGCTTTTTGAAAACAGAGATGAGACGTTCTTTTTCATTATCTTTGAGCAACGAAGATATGACTACGGGTAGAAGTGAATTTTCTTCCAGATAAGCATATTCAAGATTATCGGGAAGTGGTTTTAGCTCGAGATCAGTTGGTGGTTCTTGGAGAGAAGTTTTGATCCTCATTTGATCATTGAAAGTGATTTCCTCAAAATTCTCTACCACTATTTCTCCTTCTTCAGCTTCCTCGATATCTTCTTTGAATTTTACTTCCATAAAATCAACAAAATCTTTGTCAAGATCTGTTTCACTGATTTTCTCTGAAGCAGTCATGAACGGATCATAATCGTCAAGTCATGCATCTAATTCTTTATCAGCGACTTCATCAACGACATCAATGTTGAAGCAAGTGTCATTACTGGAATGCGGATATTGCATTGCCTTATCGATTAAAAAGGTAATTCTATCTTCTCCAACTCCGAGGTTGAGTTATTTACCTTTAACTTTAATGATTGCATCTGCGGTATTTAGAAAAGGTCTCCCTAAAATGAGAGGGACTCTACTATCTTCCTCCATCTCTAAGATCACAAAATCTACTAGAAAAATGAATTTACCAACTTGGACAAGCATATTCTCAGCACGCCCAACAGGATATTGGTAAGAATGATTGGCTAATCGAATACTCATCCTTGTAGGTTTCAAAGTATTGATGGATAGTTTGGAATACAATGAATAGGGCATCAAATTGATACTTGCACCGAGATCGGCTAAAGCATCGCATGTGATGTTATTTCCTAACGTGCATGGAATCAGAAAACTTTTGAGATCTCCGAGTTTTGGTGGGATTTTGTTTTGGACAATGGCTGAAGATTCTTCATTGAGGAAGGTAGCAGACACTTGCTCTAGTTTGTTCTTGTTGTTCAGAAGTTCCTTTAAGAATTTCCCGTAATTGGGCATCCCAGCTAGAACATCAACGAGGGGAACATTGAGTCTAACCTATTTTATTATTTCGATGAACTTCTTATATCGCTCCTCCATTTTCTCTTTTCTAAGGCGTCGAGGAAATGGAATTTTTGGTATATACGCCTTGATTGGTGAGATAGGTTTTTCTTTGGTGGGTTGGATTGGGTTATTTTCTTTAGCTGCCTCTTCAGCTTCATCCTCACTCTCATCATGGATGATTGTGGTGTTAGCATTTGGGTTTGGTGGCGGATCATATGAGAGACCACTTCTTGTGAATACGGCATTAATATGCTTATTTCTTGTTTGTGGTGGACGATAAGTTTTATCGTTTGATCCAGATGATGTTGGTTTTGGGTTGGTTGGGTATTACTCGGTAATGAACCAGATGGTCGGGAAGAGAATTGGTCGGAAAGTCTACCGAATTTGTTTTCAAGATCCTGGTTTGAAGCTTAATGATTTTTCTGGCATTGCTCAACTTTGGTTTTGAGATTGAAAAACTGATTTTTAATAAAATCCTTTGTTGATTTTTGAGCAGTCATGAATTCTCTCATGGTTTTTTCAAAATCGGTTTCTTCCAACTTTTTTTCAGAGGTTTGTGAAGGGTGATTGTCTTCTCCAAGTTGAGAATCACGGTTGTTATCCCTTTGTTGGCGGTATTGCCAATTTCCAGAATTCCTACCATAATAGTTACCACGATATCCTCTTTGAACATAATTAGCTTCTCCTTCTTTGGGTCCATCCATAGGTTTATCGTCACATTTCGATGACGGGTGATTAACTCCATAATTGTTGCATCCATCTCACATTTCTTTCATTTCTCCTTTAATATCTTTGTATTGCAAGTCGATTTTGGAAGTCAAAGCTTCCATTTTCTCCATGAGTTTTGAGTTATCGGAACTTTCAGCAAACGCATTGGTTTTTCTTAAGGGTTTGGTTTTGGAATCTTTAGACCAATCGAGTTTTAGAAGTACTCGGTCTTCGAGTAGTTGATGTGCCTCGTTAGGGGTCTTATAGAGAAAAATTCGTCCGGCATCAAGGATTCCTTGAGAAGTATCGTCAAGTCCATGGTAAAAGATTTGGATAATGGTTCCACGGGCTAGACCATGTCCATGACAACTACGAAGCAAATCTTTCATGCTAAGCCAAGCTTCAACAAGCGATTCATTAGGATTTTGAGTGAATGCACGAATTTCTCCCATGAGTCGGTCAAACATGGCAGGTGGAAAGAATCGGCTTACAAAAGCTTACCGCATCTCCTCCCAAGTATTGATAGTTCCTAGGGTCAATTCGTTGTACCACACTTTTGCATCTCCGGCGAGTGATGATGGAAAAAGTTTGAGTTTGATGGCACTGACATCGGTCTCGCCATATCGGAATATGCCACAAATTTTGATGAATTCGGCAATGTACTTATGCGGATCGGCCCGTGCACGGCCATCGAATTGGCAGTCTTTGATCATTGAAAGATGGTGACCCTTCACAGTGAAGTTGTCACCTAAGTTAACGGGAACAATAGCGGCTCCAGGAGTGGGCACTACGGCTCGGTTGAAAGCCCACATGGGATGATCGTCAGCCATGGGAAAAGGTAGGTTGTTGAATGGGTTATAAACGACTTTGGCTTCGAAAAGGTTATCAAACGGTGTGTTTGGAACTCTTTGTATACGACTTTCTAATGGGACAAAAGGTGTTCTTCTTGGTCTTCGAATTAAACGTTCGGGATTTGAAAGAGGTGAAATTGGTTCTATTTCAGTTGAGCGAGTGTTCATACAATTCCCAAGAGAATCTAGGCAACGTTTAAACACACGAGCAAAGAAAGAAAACAATTTTTCAGACAGAAAGGTCTAACCGATTCGGTTGCAGGATACGACTGATCGGTTGGATGAAATTCTTGAATTGTGTTTGTTTAGCCGATCGGCTGGATCTACGACCGCTCGGTTGGAAGGCTTGGTAAATAAATAAATATAATATATATATATATATATATATATATATATATATATATATATTTTTTTTTCTTTCGAAAATGAGTATGACAAGGGATCGACTAAAATGGATTTTGAAAACTTACAGAAACACGATCAAAATCCCCGACAGCGGCGCCAAAAACTTAATGTGCTACAACGGGTGCAAGTTTTAAATTTATAAGAATGAATTACCGAATCTATTAATAACACATACGAGCAAGTGAACTCGTCTGTTATAGAAATATTATGATGGTAAGTCGGGATCGTTCGCAGGGATTTGTGTGTGAATCGAGAAGTAAGTGACTAAATCTAATAATAATAAATCAAAGGTACTCAACAATAAGCAATGATGGTGAAATTTCAAATAATTAAAACTACACTTGCTTAGACTAGTTTATTACTTTTGATAAGCATGATTGTGATAACTCCTTTTAACATGTTGGTTATGATAATTAGTTGGTGTTCTAATCTTATTGTTCTTACAAGTTAAACCTTCGTCAAGATTTTAGTTTATAAAAACAAGCATTAAGTTTAACCAATCAATTCAAGATTAAATCAAGTTTCATAAGTTTGATTTGGTTAGTTTCACAAACTTAAACACAAAAACATTCCTTTGTTTTATCAAATTTGCTTAGGAAATGGTCAATACAAAAGGTAACCGATCATAGACAAAAAGGCTACAATTGATTGCAAACAACTAATCTTTCGACCTATGAGGTGGTTTTCAATCAATCCAATTTGATAACCAAAAGTATTCTTATTACAACCATAATTAAGTTTCTATGTTTAACCAAGAATAATGGGTAAAAACAATCATTCATAGACAAATGATTATGACTAGTTGAATAACAATAAACCTTTCGACCTTTAGAATTACTAACAACTAGTCAAACTTGATTAACAAATGTCACTATGAAACTTAAGCATAATTGGATATTAGAATTAACTTGAAATTAAATTAAAACATGTTATCACAATCATAGGCAAATCATTATATAATAAACATCATCTAAGCAAGTGCACAAAGGCACTAACCACTCATAGCAAACATGAACATGAACTCAGAATTTTAAACATTAGAAAACATAATTAAGAGTCTTACAATGATTGGAATAAGATTACAAATGATTAGGTAATAATACCCAAAGTATTCATGTCGACTTCTTGATGGTTTGACTTCCAAATGTTGACATCTTGGACCTCCAAACTTTCCTGGACTTCTAAGTTCGAAATTAAGAGCCTTTGAGAGTGGTTTTATGATTAGAGAGTTGATTGGTAATTGTGTGTCTTCAAATGATTGCAAATGGCTCTATTTATACTACTCTCAAGGCCTAGGGTGTTCAATTCTTCAACTTGGCCAACAAGCAGAGTAGAATGGCCTAGAATACTGATTAGAAGGACCTAGAATCATTGGTATTAAGCTGGAAATCTTAGTGGTGAAGTTTTGGCGAAACAGGCATCTCTAGCTGTTCTGTTGGGACTCCAGCCGATCGGCTGGTATTCGAAAAATCCTCCAGCCGAATCGGTTGCGGGCTGCGACCGATCGGCTGGAGCTCTTCAACAGGCCTTTTCTTGACTTCTTTCGTTTGGCTTGCCGATTGCTTGTTTCTTGTTCGTAGCTCTTAATTCTTTATCCAAACTTGATCTTTTCTTTGTCTTGGACTTGGGATGTTGAATACTTGGATCTTCATTCTATGAAATGCCTTTTGATGCGAATCATGATACGGGAATCTTCGTACAATCATGAATCTTCATTTATTCATCATTTCTTCCACTTTTCATTCATTTTCCTGTACATGGCTACATATACTTGGCAAACATTCTTTGGTACGATTAAGTAACAAAAGCATATAAATATAACCAAATAATATACATAAAAGTAAGGATAACACAACTAAAAACATGCACAATTTGAGAGTTATCAGGATCCGATGGACCTAGCTTCGTTAGCAGCTTCATTTTTTCTTATTTCTTCATCGAAAAGCAATTCGGCTACACCCTCTTGCACTTCTTTCTCCTAGATCTCTTCTACAAAGTCTATGGCATTTTCAAGATTTGATTTGTCTTGTATTCGCTTGGTTGCGTCTAAGTGATCTTTCAAACACATACACATCTCCAAAGAAGCCGGTGTGAGCCTTGTTCTTCTGTTTGATAACACCCTTTCACTTGTTGGAAAAAACATATTCAGAAGCTATCGAAGTAGCTTTTACACTTAGTAGACCTCGAGCCATTCGGGATAGAACGGGAAACATTGTTTCCTTTGCTTTCCAAAATGCCAAAACATCAAAGTTTTCAACTTGTTCGGGCATAATATGTAAGATAAAATCGGTTATGGTATATCTTGCATATTCATTGTTCGTGAAACGATCACACTTTGCTCGTTTGTTGGGATTTTCTCTTAACTTTTTTAGCAATGCTTGTATCGGATTCCCTCCATGCGACGTCAATGATGAAGAAGCCGCACTCACTAAAGGAGTTGTGTTACTATATTTTTCAAAATAATTTTCCCATAAACCTTCAAAAGAATTGTGAAAAGACTCTTTTGCATCATCACCAAAGTTCGTGTTAGTCTCAAAACACCCCAAATTAGTTGTAATCGAGTCGATAAGTAACTCCACCCCACTTGCATTATAAC
Source organism: Artemisia tridentata subsp. tridentata (assembly GCA_021014915.2). NCBI lineage: Eukaryota > Viridiplantae > Streptophyta > Magnoliopsida > Asterales > Asteraceae > Artemisia > Artemisia tridentata. The sequence goes on along the minus strand of CP139508.1, from coordinate 229,653,954 downwards.
ACGGATTTAATGCGGCCACACAAGTAATTACCGGTGGCAAAGTTTCAAAATACTTTTTAAGCTTTTCTTTCATTGGTGAAACCATACTTGTATATATACCACCATTTAATTAAAATGATGCCATACTTGAACACATCAAGTATAGTTGCTCGAGTACTGATGCATTGATTGTAACCCTCGCAAAAGGTTTTACAATTTTCCAGGCAGTGTACCCGATCGCTGAAGTGTAGTATAGGTAAGTCCAGGGGATTGATCGTTCTCTAGGGGAATAGTATCGTTAGGTCAAGATGTATGACAAGATAGGTCTAGAGGTGAGGGATGATTCTTTTTTTTTTTCTTTTTATTATTTTTATGAAAGCAAGTAAAAATCTTGGTTTTGAAGGAGTGGGAGGAATTAGTTGCTAGCTAACTAACCCAAAAACTAATAATTATAAAATTAATTAAAACTAATTAATACGGAAAAGTAAAAGTGGTGACTACTTATGAGAGGAAAGCGTGTTTACTTAGATATAATTACTCCCTAGTTATCTCCTACTGATTTGTTGAATTGCCACGTCCTTGTTTTAGTTGAAGCACTGTATTCCTTAATATTGGTCGTGGGGAGGTGCCGAAGTCCCCAACTCTATGAGTTTTAGTCTCCCCTAGATCCCTTAAAGTCTATTAAGTTATCCAAGATCTACAAGCCGCAACTCACGCAATAAATACAACGAGAAAAACCAATAGTGCACTCTACGGTTGCGTTTCTAAGATGTTTGATGAAGCGAAAAGTGTACCGCTTTTAGGGAGTCATTTAAGCCCTAAATCGTATTTATTTGATCAAATAATGCCCTAAATCGTTCCTTTTGTCATTTTAGGTACTTTGGAGAAGAAATCTGGAAAAGGAAGCATTTTGGACGTTTTTGGAGCATAAAAGTGAAGAAAACGACAAAGTCTCCAAAGCTGCTGGAAAAGTACACTTGACGGCGTCAAGGATTGCTCCTGACAGCGTCATGGCTTGGCAAAAGAGGTGGATATGAAAAATACACATGATAAGCCAGGGAGTTTTACAAAGGAAGTCTGACGGCGTCACCCTTTAAGGTGATCAAGGCCATCACGGTTTATGTTAATGAGAGACGGCGTCAAGCACTATTCTGACGGCGTCAAGCCTTGATAAGCCAGGGAGGATTTTGGAGGATTAAAGAGGGACGGCGTCAGGAAGACCATCCGGGAACCCTAGCCACGGCGAGGTGACGGCGTCAAGATATATAATGTGACGCTGTCAGCCACTAAGTTCTATATATAATTTTGCAATTTTTTGTCATGTGTGTGCAACTTTGTGAGGAGAAACCCTAAGACGAATTTCTGCCATTTTTAAGGGTTTTCATACCCTTGGATCTCCCATGTTTAATTGAAGATAAGTAATCACTTAATCAATCAATATGTCTATGTGTTGTTTGATTATATCTTGTTCTTGTCTTTTGATTAACATGCTAGGCTAGATTTATCTTGTGTTTGCTTAGATCTAATGAAACCTAACTATTGATTATTAGTTGTTAGTATGTTATTAATTGTATTGGATGATTGTTTATCGATGTTAGGCTTAAGAAAACTGGCTAACCTCCTATACGGTAATTTGCTTGAACGTCTTAAGAAACATGAACCAATGCGTACTAAGGTTTATATGGTTGTATTTAATGCATGAGCGAATTCTAGTGATCCCATGTTAGGAGCTTCTTAGCCGGCTCGACATAGGAGTGAAGTAGGAGCTTGTAGAGTTGGGGAAGTACGTACGCCACCCCACGAATGGTATTAAGGAATACACCCGTCATCCTCGCGATTAATACACACTAATCAACCGGTAAAAGATAGTTAGGGAGTAAGGAAATCTAAGTAAACACATTTCTCTCCATATAAGTTTCACAACCTTTTTATTTTCAGTTATTTTATTTTATTTGCATTTGTAGTTATTTGGGTTAGTTGACTAGCAACTAATTCTGCCCACTCTTTCAAACCCGAGATTTTACTTGCTTTACATAAAATATAAAAATACAAAAAGAATCTTCCCTCACCCTTAGACCTATTAGAGTAGTTTTTCAATCCTAACGACACTATTCCCCTAGAGAACGATCAATCCCCCGGTACTTGCCACTTCACTATACTACATCGGTCAGGTACACTGCCTGGTGGGGATTGCAAGCCTCTTGAGATCCCTCGAGAGGTAAAACCTGTTGTATGGTCGCAAAACCACGCATCAAGTTTTTGGCGCCGCTGCCGGGGAATAGTTATTGTTTAGGTTGAATTTTTATTTTTATTAGGTCTACTCACAAGATTCCTATCAAGTGAGATTTTTTCTTTTTATTTTTGTAGCTTTCTCTTAGTCTATCTTTTCTTTGTGATTTTGTTTGTAATTTGCTTCAAATGGACTTTTCACTTAGACTTCTAAGATTGCAAGATATGGTTGAGTGGCTAGAACACCAAGGAGTTCAAAATACCTCATTTAGAGACACCTATGAATCATATGAGCCTTCACCTAGGATAGATTCTTATGAATAACCTCCATGTTTAGGATCTCATCTTAGTGAGGCCAATAGGAAAAGCGACCTAATTTGCCAAGGAATTGTGGATAGAGCCGAAGCAATAAACCATAAGTTGGATGAAGCGCTAGGTTTGTTATCATCACTACCTAAGAAAACAATTGATGAGGATATAGGTGATCTTGACACGTGGAATGATGAGGTAAACACCATAAGCCCACAAAATACTCAACCATCATTTGAGGCACCCACACCGCCCGTGACTTACCCGGAAGAAGTAGAAGAGACTTTAGGAATCCCGATGGAGGTAGAACCTTTGGACCAAGCACAACTAGAGGATATAGGTTTGAACACTTTTAGTGATGACCTTACTCTTAGTTCTAGGGAATTTCCTAGTGTTGATGAGCCGGAACCTCAACCGTTACACAACTTTTCATCCTTAGATTTACATCTAGGAGACAAAAGAGGAACCGACCCACCCATAAACCAATATTATCCGGGTAGTTTTAGGATGAAGGAAGCCATTCACTCACCCCCTTCACCTCACATGGCATATTTCCACCCTAAGGGTGTGTATCGCTACTTCCACCCGCACTTAATCCTAAGTGTAGGGAAAACCTCCCCTATTTCCGTTAAATAAGGGTAGAGTCAGGCTCGTGACTCGAACAAAAACAAGCGCTTCTTGGGAGGCAACCCAAGCTTTATTTGTTTGTTTGTTTGTTTGTTTGATTTTATTTGTTTCCGTATGCAAGTTTAATTGTTATTGTTTGTGCTCATGTTTCAAAGTAAATTGTGAAAATGCTTTATTTTGTTGTTAACTTCGTCTTAACTACATATAAAGGTATTTTGCAAAAGTTAAGTGTAAGGGAAATCCAAATCGGTTTATTAGAACAAATGAACATGAATCGTAATAATATTAAATTAACATACATATTAGTATTTGTTTGAGTCAAATGCTTGTATCGAGTCATAATGATATTTTGCAGGATTTCCAGGAAGTAAGGTATAGGTTTTTCCAGAAATTTTCCGGAAACTTAACATGAGAATTCTGTCAGATCATTTCTGACGGCGTCAGGACTTACAACCTGACGGCGTCAGGTTTTAATTTTCTGAAATTTTTGAAAGTTTTGTTTTCATAAAAAGTTTTTATTAAATCTCTAACTTATAAACTCCAGGAATCTGCAAAATTATCATTCCACAAGCATTATATCCTTATATAGAATTTATCCCGCCGATGTTATGAAGGTTTTCGTGTTTGTTTTCTCAGATTTAACAGGTTATTTTGGACAAGGAGATGTATGTGGAATCAAGCTTATGGCGATGCTTTAGTCTTGAAGCTTCTACATTCTTTTGGAAGAAGATCTAACCTTGTTACCGGATTATCCACACCAAACGAATCAGGGGAGTATTTGATTTCATTCTTTTACCTTATTTACTTTTACATCTTGTTATTTGAACATTGGGGACAATGTTCATCTTAAGTGTAAGGGGGGGGGGGTAAAGTACGATACTTTAGAGAATGCAATTACGCTTGATTTTTGTTTGTTTAATGGTAGATGTGTAATAAAACTGAGATAAATACCTGTTAGGGCAATTTTAGTGCCAAATTTAAAATTTTTTACAATATATAGGAGTGAAACTTTGATCTTAATGAGCATCTCATGGATAGGAGTTATATGACTAGCACAAAACCGTACCACTAAAAAATTTTTCCACCCCAAATATGTGAGGTTCGCCCCTAGAATTGGCAGGAAAAGCATTTATGCTATGATGTGTGTACCGGTAGCACTTAGATTCTAGAACTTGCGTTAGGACCATTCCGAGGCCACAAGTGAGACTACATTCGTGTAGTTAGATTTACTACATGATAAGAGGCATTAGGATTAACCCATTGTTTTACACCTGTGTTTTTGTTATAATTACTTTGGCTACATTGGTCAAGTAATTCTCCCACATCCTTTGCGTTGTACTCATTTTTAGTACACGATACCCCTAGTACACCCCTCAGAGCCTATCTTTTCGTTTTGACCTTTAAGCATTTTACTTAAAGGAATAATTTGTTACACCCCACCTAAATGTACACCCAAATCACCTTAGCCTACCTTGTATGCACTCATTTTTAGTGCATTATTGTGACAACATATGTTTAAACCCCAAGTTAATTATCTAATTGATTACATGGTTGCTAAGTCGAGTCATATCCTTGTACATATTGTTTTGGGACGATTGGGACTCATGGGTAAAGTACTAGTGTAATGGAGTAATGGGGAAGAACAACATTATTACCCCCATATGTGCTAAATATTTTAAAAGTACTCCAAGTGTTTCGATTATCTTAATTCGAGTCATTAGAATAGTTATTTGTAAAGTTATGTAAAAGTTCAAGTGTAAGGGGAATGCAACGCCCCTATGATGTATCATTTTGGATGGTAGGGCAAGAGTGTATGAAAAAAAAAAAAAAAAATCGAAAAAATCAAGAAAAATACAAAAAAATGAGAAAAAGAAAAGTAGAAAAAACATACGGACTACCATCCCATTTCATTTTATGTTTATTTTATGTTTTTGTTATTTTGTTTTTAGCTTAAGTCGAGTCTAGTCTTGGCTTAGCAACGCCATATTGTACATGTAATTAATCAAGATCTTTAACTCGCCACCAGTAAAATATCCCTTATCCAACAAATCCGTGTTTATCATATCCCTACACCTAACGTTATAACCCATTTAAAAGCCCTCTTTGACAGTTTATCTTAGGTGCTTACGCCTAGTGGAGGAGGTTTTTGATCCTTTCCCAAGCCTATGGTAATCTATTTGCTATGACAGGTAGTGAGAGATATTATTCATTTTCATTTATGAGATATACTTTTATGACACCTGAGAGATGTGAGTATCTAAACACTACTTGTGAGGTGCTAGTTTGTAATCTCCGTGCTTATTATGATTAAAGTGGAATGACTATTTGTTGTAATTACTTTTATATTAGCATTAAATGACCCCTAACTTGTATTTTGATTAGAATAAAAACGCATTTGCTTGAGGACAAGCAAATCTCAAGTGTAAGGGTATTTGATGAAGCGAAAAGTGTACCGCTTTTAGGGGGTCATTTAAGCCCTAAATCGTATTTATTTGATCAAATAATGCCCTAAATCGTTCCTTTTGTCATTTTAGGTACTTTGGAGAAGAAATCTGGAATAGGAAGCATTTTGGACGTTTTTGGAGCATAAAAGTGAAGAAAACGACAAAGTCTCCAAAGCTGCTGGAAAAGTACACTTGACGGCGTCAAGGATTGCTCCTGATGGCGTCATGGCTTGGCAAAAGAGGTGGATATGAAAAATACACATGATAAGCCAGGGAGTTTTACAAAGGAAGTCTGACGGCGTCACCCTTTAAGGTGATCAAGGCCATCACGGTTTATGTTAATGAGAGACGGCGTCAAGCACTATTCTGACGGCGTCAAGCCTTGATAAGCCAGGGAGGATTTTGGAGGATTAAAGAGGGACGGCGTCAGGAAGACCATCCGGGAACCCTAGCCACGGCGAGGTGACGACGTCAAGATCTATAATGTGACGCCGTCAGCCACTAAGTTCTATATATAGTTTTGCAATTTTTTGTCATGTGTGTGCAACTTTGTGAGGAGAAACCCTAAGACGAATTTCTGCCATTTTTAAGGGTTTTCATACCCTTGGATCTCCCATGTTTAATTGAAGATAAGTAATCACTTAATCAATCAATATGTCTATGTGTTGTTTGATTATATCTTGTTCTTGTCTTTTGATTAACATGCTAGGCTAGATTTATCTTGTGTTTGCTTAGATCTAATGAAACCTATCTATTGATTATTAGTTGTTAGTGTGTTATAAATTGTATTGGATGATTGTTCATCGATGTTAGGCTTAAGAAAACTGGCTAACCTCCTATACGGTAATTTGCTTGAACGTCTTAAGAAACATGAACCAATGCGTACTAAGGTTTATATGGTTGTATTTAATGCATGAGCGAATTCTAGTGATCCCATGTTAGGAGCTTCTTAGCCGGCTCGACATAGGAGTGAAGTAGGAGCTTGTAGAGTTGGGGAAGTACGTACGCCACCCCACGAATGGTATTAAGGAATACACCCGTCATCCACGCGATTAATACACACTAATCAACCGGTAAAAGATAGTTAGGGAGTAAGGAAATCTAAGTAAACACATTTCTCTCCATATAAGTTTCACAACCTTTTCATTTCCAGTTATTTTATTTTATTTGCATTTGTAGTTATTTGGGTTAGTTGACTAGCAACTAATTCCGCCCACTCTTTCAAACCCGAGATTTTACTTGCTTTACATAAAATATAAAAATACAAAAAGAATCTTCCCTCACCCTTAGACCTATTAGAGTAGTTTTTCAATCCTAACGACACTATTCCCCTAGAGAACGATCAATCCCCCGGTACTTGCCACTTCACTATACTACATCGGTCAGGTACACTGCCTGGTGGGGATTACAAGCCTCTTGAGATCCCTCGAGAGGTAAAACCTGTTGTAAGGTCGCAAAACCACGCATCAATGTTCAAGCAAGTTACATATAAGAGGTTAGACAGTTTTCTTAGCCTAACGCAATCAACTAAACAAGAGATAACAAATCAATATTCAATAACTAGGTTTCACTAGATCTAGGCAAACACAATTAAATTTAAGCTACCATGTTAAAGCAAAGAAAAGATAAACAAGTAATCAAATGATACATAGACATAACGAATGATTAAAGGGATAACTTATCTTTATTGAAACATGAAGTTCAAAGGCTGTAAAAGCTTTACAATGACAGTAAAAGTCGTCTAAGGTTTCCCTCTCCAAAGTGTTACCCCAATTAATGAAAAAATGCGAAAGTATATATTAGTTTACAAGGCTGAAGACGTCAGGTTATAGATCGGGACGCTGTCAGATCGCCGTCTTTAGGGTTTCATCTTGTGCAAGTCGCCGTTGTGACGGCGTCAGGATTGGTATGAGGCCGTCACCTTATAAATCTTCTGGGCCGTCTCTTTATAGCTTAAAACGTGACTCCCTCCTTCATTTTCTACCTGACGGCGTCAGGTTGTAAGACCTTCAAATTTCTCTGAGGCGTCACTTGATAATTTTGAGCCAAAAATCCAACTTCAAAAGTAAGGGACGGCGTCACGTTGTAGCGTGTGACGCCGTCAGATGTCTAGGTCTGACAGGTTTTTTGCGACTTCGTCATTTTCTAAATTTCTCGTCCTAAGTACCTAAAATACAAAAAGAAACGATTTGAGGCAATATTTGATCATATTTATTCGATTTTTGGATTAAATGACCCCTTAAAAAGGTACCAAATAAATCCTTATCAAATATCCCTACACTTGGGATTTGCTTGTCCTCAAGCAAATATGCTTTTACACTAATCAAAATACAAGTTAGGGGTCATTTAACATTAATATAAAAGTAATTACAACACATAATCGTTCTACGTTAGTCAAAGCAATCATGAAAATTATATACTAGCACCTCACATTAAGTGTTTGGATTCTCACATCTCTCGGGTGTATAAAGTGATATAACATATGAAAATGGGAAAATAAAACACTCTCTACCTGTCATAGTACATAGATTACCATAGGCTTGAGAACGGATCAAACCTCCACCACTTTGGCGTAAGCACCTAGGATAAACTATCAAAGAGGTCTTTTGAAGGGTTGTAATGTTAGGCGTAAGGGTATGGAAAAACACGGTTTTGTTGGATAAAGGGAAGTTTACTGGTGGCAAGTCAATTATCTTGGTCAATTTCATGTACAATGAGGCGTTGTTAAGCCAAGACTCGACTCAACTTGCAAACTACTAACTCTTTTTGTATTTTTTCTTGACACTTTCTTGACTTGAACAAAAATAAAAGATGGGATGGTAGTCCGTATGTTTTTTCTCTTTTCTTTTTCTACTTTTTTTTTTCTTTTTGTTATTTTTTTTTCTTTTTTTTCTTCTTTTTCGATTTTTTTACTTATATATATATATATATATATATATATATATATATTATATATATATATATATATATATATATATATATATATATATATATATATATATATATATATATATATTGATTGTACAATAAATTGCACGACCAGACATTCGATGATGATCAAAGGATTTATGGGGTGTTGAGGTTGCGCCAAGCTTGTCTTTAACTTGAAATAAGAAATACTAAGACACTACGTTAAGTGATTACGCAGGGGTTGGGCCCTACGAACCACCTTCGGCGTGCGAATAAGTACGTGTTATGATAAGTTGGTATTAAATTGAGAGAGTTCAGTTAGCATACCATGGTTCTTGCCCGTCTAAGCTATTTATAGGGGAGAAATAGGCTTAGAGAGCACTTTGCACATAAATCGGAGATCATGGGGGCGTCCCATGATTTGTGGTAACCGCTAGGGCTTTGTGACCTACGATCTCATCCTTGGCGGGAAAGCCTAAGGGAAGAGGGAACGTGGGTGTGACCAGGTCAAGGTGATTCTCCGTTCTAGTTCTTTCGAAGGAGATACCCCGAAAGGCTTAGGGCTTTGATTGGCGGATTCCCACATGGTAACCACTTTATAGATGAATGGTTTTACGCCAATGAAACGTTTTAGGAGATTAACCTGGGCCTTCGAAGAGAGGGCATCGCATAGGCTCGAAGGGGAGTCCTTCGACCCGTTCGGAGGGTACATCATCAAGCCCCCCAGTCGAAAGTGATATATACGTACGAGTATAAATTGCTTTCGACTCCAAAAACATGCTACACCCTATCTATTTCGTCACAAATTCAGACGGAAAAAAGATATGAGCTTAAACAAACTATGCAATAAATGCAGCTAATGAATATCCAACTACCATGCCCTAGGCTACAGCAGCTAGGATTTCGGTAACCATAAACATCTTTTCAAAATTTAAAAAACTAATTGGAGTCCGTGTATAGCTCGGATTATGATTGCACGTGGATGGCTAGGATAAAAACTACAAAGGATATACATAAACCCTCCATAATCCTAACCCTAGATTACTTTTTTTTTTTTTTTTTTTTTTTTTTTTTTGCTCCCAAAATACACATACACAACACTGTGCTTCATGCTTCGGTTGATCTTAAAGGTAATTTCCCTCCCCAATTCTTTGACCTCTTACTCTCATTGTTCCTAATTCAAGATGAGTATGGCAGCGAAAAGAATCATTAGGCGACAAAAATGTACCCTATCAGAACAAGCTTTAACGGAATTTCTTGGAAAATACCCTTTATCCAAGGAGTTTAAAGTGATACTTCCAAACGAAAACCAAAATATTTTTGACGCTCCAACGGGGTATGTGGGGCTTTATGTTCATGCATTTACAGAATCCAACTTTAGGAATCCCATCCGTCCCCTAATCTTAGAGTTTTTACAATATTATCAAGTACATATCTCCAGGTTGAATCCCTTTGGCCTAGCCAAGTTGACCACCTACATTGTTGTATGCAAAGCTTATGGCTATAAGCCAACACTAACTGTGCTTAGGGGTTTTATTAATCTCTGCCCTGGTGGTGATCTGATAACCTTGGCCAAGAGAAGCTAGCATGATGTGCCTTTCTTAATAACTAAACCTTTTGCCAATATAAGAAAATGGAAAGGTTTGTTCTTCTATGTACAAAACACGATCATACCTCACGAATATCCAGCCTTACTGGATAAAGCATTCCAGTTTGATGAGAAACGCTTTGATGACCCTTTGCCATATCATATAAGGAGCAATCCCCTTTACCAATGTCTTGTACGCCACCCTTTTGATGTTCAAACTTTTCCTGAGCCGGTTCTGTATATGGCGGGCATTGTTGATCATTGGGAAGGCTCTCTGTTGAAACCTAAGATAATGTGTGAAGGGAAAAGTATGTATATACCCATTCAAATAAAGTAAATAACTTATCTACTGATATTTATCTCTTTCCTTTTGTTGTTGCAGAAATGGCATTCAGAAATTTCATTGTGGCCCGTGGTACCCGGGAGGTCAGTTTCATGCCCCAAGATCCAAAAAATGTGAGTTCGGAGTAGGCTCTCCGTCAATATCAGTCAACAATAATGAAACTCCGCAATTTGTGGAGAATGTAGCAGATTCTGACAATCCCCTTATCAAGGAATTTCAAGCGAGGCTCGTAGGGTCTTCCGGCATGTCAGACAAGAAGAAAAGTAGGAAAGGAAGAGTTGCTATGTCTGTGAAAACTCCTACGAAAAGGAAATTATCTCTTTCAACCCCTCCGACAAGAACGGTGAAACCCAAAAGCTCCCATGCTAAAACCTTCGTACCTACCACCCTAAAGATTCCCGAAGATGAAACTCCTAGTAAGTGGAAATCTTTCATGCATAATAAAGTCTATACTTCATATAGTTAACTGTCCTATCTTTCGCAGGTTTGCCTGATATAAAGGAGCTTCCGAATGCCCTTGTGTGCCGCCAGTTGGTTGAAAAGATGACACCTGCCAGTTGAAGAGGGATTTTGGATAACATGTCCATGGAGGAGCTTTGTGACTTTCATTCCAAGAGTTATGCTAGACAGGCTGTTTTAGATAATCATCTTAATTCTCGAACAAGGGAACTGGTCCAGACAGTGGTGGCTGTGAGAGGGAAAATGGATGCTATCTTAGCCAAAGAAAAGGACATGGATCATGAATATGCTGAGTTGGAAGCCAAGTGTAAAGAAGCAATGGAGGATTTAGAGAAGAATCCTATTGTCCAAGACATGCGATCAAAAATCGATAGTCTCGAAGGAAAATTAAGGGAATCTCAAGCAGAATGTGGGAGATTGAGGGTGGAGGAGGCTAAGGTGTCCATTTATAGAGCGCAAATTACTACACTCAAGTCCACATGTGTAGGTCTCGAAGCCGAAAGGGCTAGGTTGGTCGAGCAGGAGGTCAAGCATTGCGAGGAGATTGATGAACTTAAACTCCAATGCAAGAACTTGAAAAAGGACTGAGCTGAGGTGGTTTTGAAGGTTGTTCCTCATATTGTAATGTAATTGTACCATAGTGATGAGGTGGGGGAGGTCATTGGGAGGCTGGTGAACGCGGCCATTTTCTATGGTACATGTACAACATTAGAAGAAATTGCCCAGACAAAGAAACCTGTGGTCTTGTCGGAGATACCTTACTATTGTCCAAATTCTGAGCAAGAGTATAATAATGCTGGCAATGCATTCACTTCAGCAGAGTACCCTTTCCTCACCGAAGCAACCAAAGACCCTTCAGCTTCAGTAGAAGATCTCCTGGCAAAGAAACCGAGGAAGATTCAGCCCCCCCTCTAACCAAGAAGACTGCATCCGTGAGGCATCCGTCTCCATCAAAGGACCTAAATTTCATGAAAAATGCACGAAGGCTGCCTTGTTGGCAGTAATTTGGTCTTAAGGGTGGCATGTACCCTTTAAACAATGTCCCATTATGCTCGTTAGGCCTGTGCCTATACCTTTTGACAATTTATCTTTGCTTCATGCTGGGCTTCGACCCATGCTTCAAACAATTGCCTGGGTATTTTTTGTTGGCTTTGACCATGCTTGGTCTTAGTAATGCCAGTTAGGGGCAACATCCCTCCTTGGATGTCATGCTTTTCTTCTCTTACGCTTATCATAAATGTACACATACAACCTAAGGTTATAACCTTATTGTGTGTATTTTGGACCAAGATTTTTAGCAATCGTATAATTTGACTGCGACAAAGGGTCGCGACCCACTCTGTCTTTATCCTTAAGATACAAAGGGATTAGAATACCCTAATACTTTATAGGAAAGTTAATGTGAATTGTAATGGATGTTATTTGTATACAAGACATGTGTCCTAATTCATCCTTCGACATTGAAACTTGTAAAGTACTTGGCTGAACAAATCTTTGTTGTAAATAACGAAACAAGAGATTTGAGGGAAATGTGTTATATCATTAATTGGGTAGGGAGGATTACATCATTTTAAGAAATGTACACTAGGACACCTACCATTAATGCTTCTTTCCCCAAATGAGAAGAATGCATTACATGAATTTGAAAAACAAGCTGAGTGTTTTTTTTTTTTTTTTTTTTTTTTTTTTTTTTTTTTTTTTTTTTTTAATAAAATAGTAAGTCTTGTATGTAAAACTTACGAAGATTGGTACCATTCCAAGTCCTATCCATAACCTCTCCCTTAAGCGTTGCAAGCTTGTAGGCTCCGTTGTCGTAGGTTTCAGATATAACGTAGGGTCCTTCCCATGTAGGCCCTAGCTTTCCTTCGTACTCAGCCTTGCTTGCACTGTTTAACCGAAGGACATATTCATCTGGCTTGAATGTGGAGGGTCGAACTCGGTTGTTGTAGTACTTCTCAAACTTCTATTTGTAGATAGCCTTTCTGATTGAGGCTATTTCTCTTCTTTCTTCAAGAAGATCAAGGTTTTTTCGAAGCCTTTCTTCATTCGTCTTTTCTTCAAAGTTCACAATGCGCTCTGTTTCAATGCTTATTTCAGAAGGTATAACAGCCTCCGTTCCATAAGTAAGGCTAAAAGGGGTTTCCCCATGGCTTGACTTGGGGTGCGTCCTATGTGCCCACAGAACTTGGGGTAGTTCGTCTACCCACCCATGATGGCTTCGTCCTAACCTCTTCTCGATTCCATTAACAATGTCCCTATTGGTGACTTCAACTTGCCCATTACCCTGAGGATGGTATACGGAGGTGAATGACTGTTTGATCTTTAGACCTTCGCAAAAGACCGGGAACACCCCTTCAGCGAACTGCTTTCCGTTGTCAGAGATGATAATGTGAGGAACCCCAGATCGACATATTATGTGTTCCCAAACAAACTTTTCCATATGCCTTCCCGTTACTGATGCCAAAGGTTTGGCTTCAACCCATTTGGTGAAATAGTCTATGGCTACGACCAAGAACTTTACTCCTCCTGGAGCCACCGGTAAGGGTCCGACTATATCAATTCCCCACTGACAGAAGGGCCATGCTGAAGTGACAGAGGTCATGTCTTGCTTAGGCATTCTTGCAACTTTCGAGTGGATCTGACATGCTTCACACTTTTGTATTATCTGTATTGTGTCCCTATGCATGGACGGCCAATAATATCCGAGCTTCATTATTTTCGAGACAACGGAGCGAGGGCCTGCGTGCAAACCGTAGGATCCTTCATGTACCTCGTAGATGATATTCGAAGCCTGCTTTGGCCCCACACAACGAAGCCATGGAGATAAGAAGGATCTCTTGTAGAGATTATCCCCAATAAATCTATACTGGGGAGCCTTGACCCTGACCTTTTGTGCTGGTTTTGGGTCTTTCAGAAGAATACCACTGATCAAGTATTCCCTTATTGGGGTTATCCAATTTGAGTCTTCTTCAGGTATGACATCAGCTACTTCGCCTCATTTTATTGACCTATCTGCCAATACTTCTACCAAAATCTCCTTTGTTAGATGAGCAAATGCCATCGAAGCTAGTTTTCTTTAGGCTTCCGCTTTTTTATTTTGGTTTCTGCGAACATGTGCTATCTCATAGGATTCGAACCCCTGAAGGAGTTCTTTGGCTTTATCCAAATACTGTTTGATGGTGGGCTGCCTTGCTTCGTAAGAGCCCTTGATTTGGTTGGCGACTAGCTACAAGTCCACAAAAATGGAGAGGTCACGGACCTCTATGTCCTTTGCAAGTCGGAGGTCTGCTAGTAAAGCTTCGTACTCTGCTTCATTGTTCATAGCCTCGAACTCGAAACGTAATGCATAAGTGTACTCTTTTTTCTCCGGACTAACCAGCATCAGCCCTGCTCCCGAACCATCAGAGCTTGAGGCTCTGTCTGTGTATAGTTTCCACCCCTCCTTCATCTTTGGGGGCTTTTCCTTCGGGATTTCCTTGTCTTGGCTAGGTCCGAAAGGTGTTTCAGCAAGAAAGCCTGCAAGTATTTGGCCTTTGATGGAGTTTTGACCCTTGTACTCTATGTCATGCTCTCCCAGTTCGATAGCCCATTTGGCTACTCTACCTGATTTCTCAGGCTTTGACAGTATCTGCTTAATTGGTGTGGAAAACTAGAAGGGGGGGTTGAATAGTTTTTACCATTTTTAAATTAATTCGCTTTGTGACTTAACATGATTTGAAAGTAAATACTCACAAACAAGCAATATAAGTAAAGTAAGTAAGGATAGGAACAATCAAACCACAACACGGAGATTTATAGTGGTTCGGCTACAAGGACTCTCTTCCTTGCCCTACTCCACTCCTCGAGCCTCTAACTCGAGAGTTTTTCTTCACTAAGAAACAAACTCCCTTCTCGGCAGAGAAAACCTTTATACACATCGCTTACACTTTATCTGGTACTAAGCTAAACACCGGGTTCTTTACAAGGGTACAACCACTCCCGTTGGTTCTTTAACAAGGGTACAACCACTCCCGTTGGTTCTTTTACAAGGGTACAACCACTCCTGACACTCTTTGTGTTTTAAGGACTAAAACACTAACCACACACTACTGAATGAAATGTATAATGATGTGTGAACTAATACAAAATCACTCAGAACCTAACTAATGAAACTTGCAACAGTAATTATGTTGAAGCTTGTATGCTTGATCTTCTTTGCTACAAAAGTGAGATCAATAAGAATGAAATGAATGATATGGGTTAGTGATATGAAAATGAATGATTATATATTTTAAGCTATATGAGTGATGAATGTGCCAAAATGATCAGCTTACTATTTATAGGCAAACTGATAAAACAGTTGGCGGATTTGGCGGATCCCTAAATTTGGATCCGCCAGTGCATGACAGCTAAGAGATTCTCAAATCTTTCCATATATTGCACAATCTTTCCATATCTTCAAATGTCAACTCTTTAGCTTGAAGATCTATACAAGATATCTCAAAAATCTTTCTAAGATATGTTCTTGATGCATGCCATGATGTCATCCTAAATATTTCTAATTTAAGAAATAAAGATGTAAATGTATATAATGTTATTCCTAGTAATCTTGTAATGTGTAAATGTGTTTTAAAAGACTTATCACTATAAATGTAAAAGACTTAATCTTATATTTATGCTTTGCTTAAAGATAAACTTTGTAATTGTCATTAACAAAATTAAGCAAAGATGGTAAAATATAAATAACGTTTTATGACGATATTTGTATTAACACTCTCCCCCTTTTTGTTGATGACAAAACATAAAGTATATTTTTAGGCAATGAAATAAATAAAGTACGAGTCTTTAAAAAATATAGATTAAGTTGGTTTTATGCAAGTTTTGAAAACAATTTTAATTATAAAAACATGTACTTTGATGTTAACAGTATGTGTGAAACTATGTATGAAACTTAATCCAATCTCCCCCTTTTTGTCGAAACAAAAAGAAGATATGCATAGCGGAATGTGGTGAACTACACAATTAAGTTAGTAAATTAATCAAACAAAGATATTATGCCAAATAGTGATCACTCATAAGCATAAATATAACATCCATTTCTTGAAATTTTTTTTGTGACATAAGGCACAAAACATGATGTTACAAAAGAAAAAATAAAAAGTTCCTAAACATAGAAAATTCCTAAAACAAACCTATGAAGTCCTATAAAAGGAAACTAGGAAGAAACTAAAATTTGCCTATTGCGGAGGATGAGAGATTGCATTTAGGCGTTCGAGAATATGGTTCAAAATGAACCTCATCTCATTTTGAAGCTCATGGACCAAGATGTTGGTCCTTTGGGCTAAGTAAGTGGTCCTCTCGCGTTGAGAGCAATCATGCCTTGTAAAGTTAGGAGGAAGAGTGGGCTCAATGGATTTTGGTGGTGGTGGTGGTTGTGGTTGGTTGTTTGGTGGTGGGGGTGTTTGGTTGTTTGATGTTGGAGTTGTGAGGGAGTTAAGCTTGATGGATTGAAGATCCATGGCTTCACCAAGGCGAGAGTCCACCATATTGGAGAATGCATAGAGGCGAGTGAGCTCCTCATTGATCTCTTCATGGGTTTGTGGTTGATTGATCCACATTGCCTCATCAATGGCAATGAGTGTAGATGTAGGTGAAAGAGGTTGTGTTTGTGGTTGTGGTGGTGGTGGATCATGGTAAAGTGGACCATGGATATCCTGATAAATGGGATGGAAGAGCATAGGTGTTTGACCTTCAAAGGTCATGGGAGGAGGATTGGTTGATCTTGGTGGAAGGTCTTCCAAATCATCCAAGTATGGATGAGGTGATGAAGGTGGAGTTCGAAACAGCTCTAGGGACTGAAGTTTTGGTGAAGGTGATCTAATAGGTTGTGATTGAGCGGGTGGTGGTGTGGTTGCTACAGGAGTGATTGTTGGAGGTGGTGTGTTGATGATGGTGTTGGAGTAGCAAGATTGAGAAAATTCTCATTGGCTATTGGTGAGGATATGTTAAGTGGAGATGACTCCTCTGATGATGAATTAGCTATGTTTACGAAGAAACAAGGACGGACACTCATACGAGCTGTCCTTCGTGCGGGTCTGCTTGTAGATCAGTTATTTGATTTTGTCATTTGAAAAGTGAAAATAGTTGTTCTAAGGTACATGAAGGAAAGTTAGTAGTGATGGTTGTTGTGTGATATGTGGTAATCCTGAGGTTCTAATTTATAGATAGAAGGTTTGTTGGTTTGTGTGTTTGGATTTGATGTAAATCCAATGGAGAATGTTGGTTCCTAATGATTTGAAACAAAAATTTGTGCTACTCACATCATTTAAGTCAAACCATAGAGCTTAAGTTGAGTAAATTGTAGAAGATTTGCAGTTAATGCAAGGAGTGAGTGGAAATTCAGTTGATGTGATGTTCCCACGGATTTCAAGGATCCCATTAGAGGGTTCCTTGCTTGTATTAGAAAGGTAACTCACATGGAAAATTTGAATTTTCAAATTTTGGTGGGAAATGGATTTTTTATGATTCTAAGTGTGCCTAAATGATCCTAATAAGCTTAATGATCAGTAGGAGAATTATAAAAACTAGAGTCAATAATCTATGGATCGGGACTAGTCGGGAATTTTTGAAAAAGTTACTGTTGAAGTCTACGGATCCAATCGATAACAAAGGCGGATCCCTTATTTGGGTACCGCCGAATCCGCTGGCTTAGAGATGGCGGAGCCAAAGTGCATAGCAAGCGGATCTAAATTTTGGGATCCGCCAAATCCGCCAATCAGAGTTACTAATTTGAATAGAGAGTATGTCGAATTTTGCGTTTCTCGTTCAAATCCTGAAAATTCTCCTAAAATATATGTAACAAATAATATGTGATAGAATAAAACTAAAAATACGGGTTCTAACACACGTTTGCACATAGATTAATTCGATCATAATATCTTACCATAAAAGTGGTTAAGCCAAACAGTGGCTTAATCTCAGAAAATTGATAACAACAAGTGTTATCGACCTGCAATGTTGAGTTAGTTCACATACAAGTTAAGTACTAACATAATATCTCAAGAAACACACAAGTTCAACACATTATTGTTTGAAAATATCTAATACCAAACACTCCCAATACTTCACTTCTTGCTCATTTTCTTGTGAAGCTTCATGATCCAACGGCCCAAATTCTTCACCATTCCTTTGGTTTGTTTAAATTCTGCCGATTCATTCAAAATTGGAGGAAGTTGACTCAAGTACTCGGGTGGTGAGATCCTTGAGTTTGGAAAACCATCCTCTTCACTCATGGATGATGATGATGATGATGTAGGAGGATGAGGATGTTTTCCTTCTGCCACTGCTACCCTATGATCACTAAGTGGAACAAAGTTGTGCTCAATCTCGGTGTAGTCAGGAATGAATCCTAAAGCGTTTCTAGGAATGGGCTCAAAAGCATCCCGTAGGGCATGGCAGTGGTGCCTTGAACCGGAATGTCAGCCATTCTTTTGGCAATATAGTATGCAAGGTTGAAGGGTTGATGGTTTGACACGCAATACATCATGTAGCAAAGACTTGTGTTGATATGGTCTCGATTTCCTATGGTGCTTATGACATTTTCCCTCAAAACTTCTTCAAGCTTCTTAAACTGAGGCTTAAGTTCATTAAGTTCCATGGCAAATGGATCTCTATCAACTTGACGACCTCGGTGTAACCTAGTTTGGTTGTTCCTAGGCAAAAAGAGATGCTCATGAATGGTTTCTTTTGCGATTAATGGTGTGGCATATGGTGCCAAACGATCAAGGTTAGACTCTAGAATGGTTAACGACCACTTTTCAGAATAGAAACATGTTCCTTGATTAGGAACTCCTAAGACATCTCCAAATTGATCTAAAGGAATATTGTATTGAGACCCGTTGACTCTGAAATGGATATTCATGTATCCATAATCATTTGAACTAAGTCCTACACTAGCATAGAACTCGAGAATGAACCTAGGAATGATGGGCTCATCGATGTCTAGAAGGCTATCAAAATGAATTGCGGCTAATTGTTCGCGGAGAATGGTACCTTCATAGAATGAGGGTTCTACGACTCTACCCTCGTGTACGTATCGTTTTTCTAAGGATTTGAATATTTCAACTTGTTGCTCACTAAGTCCTTTGGTTTTGTGATGTTTAGGTAGGTATTTGATGGTTTCTTTGTGATCATAATTAGTCGAGGGAGGCATGATTATCCTAGACACGAAAGATATATAGTTTAGTTGAAATTATCGAAAATACGTATATATGTCTAGTGTGTGCCTACATGGGGACAATGTGGAGGTACGGTTATCTCGACTACTTTTGATGCATGAAAATTTTGTTTATGCAAGTTTTATGATAAAACAAGAGATAACCCAAACGCTCCTACTTCAATGTAGCTTCGATTGAATATACCTGAAAATACATATTAGTTATGTATTTCCTTTAGCATTCAAGAGACATTATGCAAGTGATGTTTAAAACGTAACGTTTTTGTATTTGTATGAACAATGTCCAAAAATCGTTTTTCTTAGTCGTGAGAAGATTTTAGCAAAAATTTCTCATGGGGTTTTTGATGAATTATGACAATGTGCTACAAGATACAATTCCTAACTACCAAAAACATGATTTGCTACGTAATTCAATAAATATGCTTCATGATTTTACAAGAATTATGCATAAACCCCAAGTTTTGGTTTTGTGCATGAAATAGAAATTCTAGACGCAGATCAAGAATGTAGACATGATAAAGATACTTACAGTGATGATTGGAGTACAAATTGGTTGTGAAAGATAGTCTAAATTGTGAATTTGGCGTGATAATGGTCGAGTTCCAGTAGGTGTTTATGTTTTGGGAAGTGTGATTGATGAACTCAAATAAGTACATTTTATTACTATCATTTATCCTATTAATTTGACTTGTTTTACTATATTATGTATGAGGATTGATACTTAATCGTTTACTTTTGTAATTCTCAGGTAAAAACAAGCATTTGGTGAAACTTGGCGATTTTGGACTAATTATGGAGCAAAACAAGCATAAAGTGAAGAGTCTACTGAAATGGACAAGATCAAGTCAAATCTGCTCCAGATGCGCCGCATCTCACTCATGACATGCGCCGCATCGCTATCAAGATCTCACCAAATACGATCCAAGATTCAAGAGGACATGCGCCGCATCCAAAGACGAAGATACGCCGCATCTTCTGGCGGTGTACGAATATTCCTGAATATTATAATCTTGGACCCCACGCGAAGTTAAGTACATGCGCCGCATCTACTTGCTGGATGCGCCGCATCCTACCCTCAGACGGTAACTATAAATACCCCAAAGACCAGACGAATTGAGTGCCATATATATTATATACGAGACCGAAGACCAAAAACCCTAGGACGAATTCAGTCAAGGCAGCAGCACAAGACACACTCAAATCAAGGATACAAGAGCTGTAAGAAGGTGCTGCATGTGTTTAATTCATTAAGTAGTTTTGTTTTATTGTGTTAGCAAACTTTAATTCATCAGGATTGATGGCTTGTGTAATGTGACAACGGAAAGATTGCACTCCCTTAAAACTGCTTTCCCATCAATTAAAGTTTATATGTTGATGTCTTTGGTTACTACTTATTAGTGCATTGATAACCTCTGTGTTTATTAGTGGCATGCGCATTTGACTGCGGAAAATAATGTGGCTCCCACGGTTGTTACTAAATTGATCACTTAGGAATAACTTTTAGACATAAGTAATCATTAAGGGTTTACTCGCCGATAAGAATAGGACCAACGAGAAAGGGTTAACTACATACACTTCATATAAAGCTATCAATAAAACAAGTGACAAACTACTTAATCATAAGGACAGATCTTCTTATTGTCTCGAGTATTTATCTGTGTACGTGTGTGCTACTTGCTGATTCGTGCCTATTGGTTTAGTTTATTATTTAATTGCAACCAAATCGTGCCAGTCTCTCAGGCTGAAACCCCCTTGCGTTAGAATATTAAAATACTGATTAGAATAACTAGATAATACGTTCCACTCTTAGTGATCGACACTCTACTTACCATTATATTCATACTGACCGGGTACACTGCTCGTTAAGTGTGTGTGTTATTGATAAGTCGGCTAAATATAAATTTAAAACTTGAGTAGGCATTAAAACTGCTAAACCGCAACGACACATCACGCGCATCAAGTTTTTGGCGCCGCTGCCGGGGAGTGAATTGTTATTATCTGTTAATTTGATTAGTATTTTAATTAGGTTTTTAATTTTTATCTAACCGCTAATTTTGTTGTATATTAGTTTAATTTGCATTCATTGTACTATTTTGCATATTGTCTGTTTTTGTGTGCTTTTTGTTTGCTTTTATTTGTGTTTATTTTCGTTTGTGTGTTTTTATTTGTTTTTCGTAATTTTTGTTTTCTGCTATCGTTGTACTGAGCTAAATCGAACGATACGGCGCATCTGATTTCTCAGATACGGCGTATTGCGTTCAATTTTTTATAAAATACAACGCGTTTAATTAATTCGATACGACGCATCTTTTCCCCAAGATACGGCGTATCTGTTTTTAATAAGAAATTTTTTTTCTAAGCGATAAAGCAATACGACGCATCTTTTCCCCAAGATACGGCGTATCTGTTTTTAATAAAAAAAATTTCTAAACGTTAACGCGATACGACGCATCTGCTTTAGCAGATACGGCGTATCTAATATTTTTATTAAAAACAGTTTGCGAATTATTAAACAGATACAGCGCATCGATTTTTATCGATACGGCGCATCTTCTGAATCAAAAATCTTATATTTTGAAACGTTACGAAAATACGGCGCATTAACTTTCGTTAATACGACGTATTTAATTTTAAATAAATATCGATTTTTGATTATTAAAATTGATACGGCGCATTCAAATTTCTAAGCGGCGTATCTATTTTCTGAATAAAAGTCTGATTTAATTTTAACGATTATAAGATACGGCGTATCCAACTTTTTGGATACGGCGCATCGTCTGCAGATATCAGTAACTTTAATTTTTCGTATTTCGTTTTCGTTGTTAATTTTCTGATATACTACTTTCTCGAGCATGCCCTACTGATATTTTTGTGTTGATTTCAGGAAGTGCATGACCAGGAGTTCGACTAAGAACTTGATTCAACCTTTCGAAGATCCTGAACGAGCCCTACATTCGCTTAAAAGACTTTTCAACACAAGAAGCTTTGATCTTTCAAGTTCACTCGAGCTTGATTACTTTTCTGAAGACAAAGAGGAAGTTGAAACAGAAACAATGGGCGAAAACACTACTATGGAGGAATACATGAACAATACCCGTGCTGATTACACTTCAGGAGTTGCTAGACCAAAGTTTGATGATAAGTCAAAATTTGAGTTGAAGGGTCAGTTTCTCAAAGAGCTCAGAGAGAATGCTTTCAGTGGGACGGAACATGAGGATGCTAATGAGCATGTTGAAAAGGTCCTGGAGATTGCAGATTTGTTTACTTCAGAAGGAGTCACTAACGATCAACTCATGCTTAGAATCTTTCCAATCTCACTAAAAGGAGCTGCTAACAAGTGGCTAAGGAATGAACCTGCTAGTTCAATCACTACATGGGAAGGTTTGAAGAGCAAATTCCTGAAGAGATATTGTCCACCTGCTAAGACTGCTAAAAAGATGGAGGCTATCAACAGTTTCAAGCAAGAGCCTGATGAAACTCTTTATCAAGCTTGGGAACGATTTAAAGATTTATTAATAAAATGTCCTCAACACTATCTAACCCCTATGCAGGAGATAATATTGTTTTATCAAGGACTGGACGTGCCTACTAGACAGATTTTGGATGCTAAGGGAGCTGTACCTCAAATGAGTGCAACTAATGCCAGGAAAGCGATCCAAGACGCTGCTGATCATTCTCAAAAATGGCACGATGGGACCTCTACTAGATCCAAGAGCAGCACTAATTTTGACGGGATTGCTGCTATTCAAGCTCAATTGGATAAAATTAGTAGAGAAATGAAGAAGCGTGATGAAAGAGTGTATGCTGCCCAAGTTGGATGTGAAAAGTGCGAAGGACCTCACTACACTAAAGATTGCCCGAATAAGAATGAAAGTGAGACGTTTGAAGAAGCATATTACACCCAATTTGGACAACCATTCCGACCTTCAGGAAGATTTAGGGAAGCTACACCGGGATTCTATCAAAAGAATAACTTCAATCCCGCTTATCAAGAAAGGAGGCAGACTTTAGATGACACTCTAAAGCAAATTATGGCCGATGCTGCTAAAAGACATGAAGAGAATACTGCTATGATCAAAAAAATACGAGCTTCAACGGACACTACTACAAGAAATCAAGGAGCTTCGATCAAAGCACTGGAACAACAAATTGGTCAATTGAGCAAAGTTCTTCAAGAAAGGGGATACGGAAGTTTACCGAGCTCAACTGAAACCAACCCTAGGGATCATGTCAAGGCCATAAGCACCACTGAAGAAGTCACTCCTAACATACCTAGAAGATCGATGAATGGTAATGATGGTGCAAGACCCGAATTTTTCTTTAATTCTTCAATCAGTTTAAGAAGACTACTAAAAGAAAAGACAAAGATTGAAGAGGAGATCAAGGCTACAATGAAAGAAGGGAGCTCTGCAACTGATTTAAATGCCTTGCCTCATAAAGAAAAAGACCCAGGAAGTTTTACTCTACCTTGTTCTATTAATGATATATCTTTCAATAATGTGTTAGCTGACTTAGGAGCTAGTGTTAGTGTTATGCCTCTTAAGACATTCACTACCCTAGGACTAGGAAAATTAGCACCAACTAAATTACTTATTGAATTAGCTGATAAAACGGTAAAACGACCTGAAGGGATTGCTAATAATGTGCTAGTTAAGATTGAGAAGTTTATTTTCCCTGTAGACTTTGTTATTTTAGATATGCCCGAGGATGTTAAGGTTCCTTTAATCCTTGGAAGACCTTTCTTGTCTACTGCCCATGCTAAGATTGATGTGTTTAAAAGAAAAATCTCATTAAGGGTAGGGAATAATAAACTGGTCTATAAGTGCCAAGATCCTATTAAAAGCATAATTAGAGGTGTCTACATGCTAGGATTAAGAGAGCGTATGGACCTAGATCTAGAAGCTAGGCTTATGGGGGAAACATTGATTCAAAACAACTCAACTAATCCTAATGATGAGAACTTTGAGGAATTTATTGACCTTAATGTACCTACCGAACTTAGACGCGATGTTGTCAATGATTCTGATGATGAGTGGTATGATTGTGTAGTAATTAACAAACGTAGGAGAATAGTTGAGAAAAAGAGTTTGAATAATGATGTGTTTATTGAACTACCACCCCACCTTGCTTATTTATGCTTATATGATAATAAAAATTTCCCGTCTATCATTTTGTCATCTCTGCCCGAGAGGGACAGGACTTTGTTTATACAGGTATTAAAGAAGAACGGCGTGGAAATTAAGGACAAGCAAGGAGTGTTCAATATTACTGAATTAGCGATGAGGGAGCGCGATGTTTTCGACTCCTTCAATGATCGATATTAAAGAGCTGAACGTGAGTCTAACTTGAAGACTCTGGAATAAAGACAAGTGCTTACCGGGAGACAACCCGGATTTATCTTTTTATTATTCTGTTTATGTGTCGAGTCAGTCAGGCCGCTGAGGATACGGCGCATCTCAATTCTGAGATGCGACGCATCTCCTGCAAATGGTCATATCTTATTTTGTTTTTCTGCATTTTTTATTTTCGAATTTAAAACTTTTTATCAGTTTATTTTTAATGCGGTGCATCCCTGGTTAAGGATGCGGCGCATCTTTTATTCTGATCCGTATTTATTCCAGGCTCGATACGGCGTATCTTCTTCCATAAGATACGGCGCATCGACTGACCTGATGATTTTCATTTTTATCTTTTATGTTTTATTTTTACCTAACTACTAATGTATTATGCAAGTTGAACCTTTCTTATCTTAGGTGTGTTTTAAAGTGTTGGTGGTATTATAGATTCCTGCATTTCCTGTGGATACATCTTATACGAAGCTTAAACGTTCTAATCCACAAGAAAGATGATTTTTGCTCTTATACTAACGGAGGATCATACCGAGCAAATCTCAGGGGAGTTTTTCTGTTCTAATTCTTTTATTTTCCAGTTTTTAACCTTTTATACGAACAACGAGGACGTTGTTTAACTTAAGTGGGGGGATTGGAGAATTAGAACACTTAACATTTACTTGTCCTAAACTTTTCAAAATATGCTTAAAATGTGCTTAATATATCAAAATTTAAATTTTTTAGCATGTTTTTGTTTAAGATCTAAGTTGCATAGCTGCACACATGACGTTATTTTCAAAAATTGTGATTTTTCAAAATTCACAAATCTATGAGTGTGCCGGTGACTTGTAAACTTTAGAACTTGGCTTGTATACTATTCGAGACCACCATAATGAGTATTATTTATATAATTGGAATGACTTGTCTAAATTGGTAAATTTCTAGGATTACACCCAAATAGCCTTATATGTTATGTGTTATTAGCTAACTACACTGGTTAGTTAACCCCCGTATAAACCCTTTTGTTACTCTCATTTTTAGAGTAAGATACTCCTAGAAAAACACTCAGAGCCATTCCTTTCGTTTCTTACACCTATGTTTAAAATGTTTCGTTACACCTTACACCTTAGCCTACCCTGTAGATTGAAATCCGTGGTTGGTTAATTGCTATAGGCAAAGTGTGTTTCCTTACATTACCTGTGTTCGCGTGCGTAATTCATTATCTATGGTTAGGTCGGGAAATTGCACAATGCAATTGGAGTGAAAGTAAATATTGTATATCTTTGAGTTTATTTTTCGTGTGTTTACTACTTTCACTATTACCGTTATTTCTGAAGTTATGAAAAGTATGGAAAAATTATCCAGAATTATCATTATAGTGATGTGGTGAAATTTTACACATCTATGTTTATGCTTAGTAAAAAAAAAATAATAAAAAAATAAAAAAAAAAAAAAAAAAAAAATCGAAAAAATGAGAAAAGAAAAAGAAAAAAAAGAAGAAAGTTGGATGTTTGTTTTAACCAACGATGTAAAGTTATGTAAGTGGTCGATATCACCACTATTTGTTGTACATTATATTTATGGATTGAATGGGAGTTGGCAGTTATGGGAACGTCAACTAAGGTTTATTCTTTGATTAAGATCTTGTTGAGTATAATTCGTGTCTACCTAAAGCGTGTGTTTCAAGTGTTAAAGCGTGAGTTATTCAATGATATGAGTCTTATTCATGGGATGGTTGGGATAGTGATTAACCACACTTAGGATTTTAATTTATTTGTTTTGTTTATTTTTTTTATTTTACACCAATTTATATCCCAAATATTATCCATACCCTATTCTTTATCCGACCAAACCTTTGATTTATTGAGATTAGGGATTTGAGCAATCTTAAGTATCGTAGTCGTGGATTCGGCTATGTATTTATGATTTTGTCGCCCTTTTTGATATATTATTATTGGTGAAGTTTGGACCTATCTTTAGCCTGTTCGAGTTAAGGATTTGAGCAATTGCAAGTATCGTGTTCGTGGATTCGATCATGTATTTGTGATTTTGTCGCCTTTTCTGGAATTTGAGATCGATAGTGATTAAGAATAATTAACCCTTAAGCCTAAAAACCCTTTTTACCGCTTTAGACTTGTTATTCCTTAGCTTTAGTGGTGGAGATGTGTAAACTTGCCAAGCTTATGATAGAATATTCGTCGCGACTGGACAGTTAAACGATTAGATTTGCTTTTATCGAAATATTTCTATTCTACTTATAATTCGTTAAGTGTTTAGTTGTGTGATTATGACAAAAATGAATACATGCTTAAATATAAAAATAAATCCTAACATTTTTAGGATACATTTTCATAAGATTAATTCTAAGGTTTACTTGGGGACAAGTAAAGTTCAAGTGGGGGGATATTTGATGAACTCAAATAAGTACATTTTATTACTATCATTTATCCTATTAATTTGACTTGTTTTACTATATTATGTATGAGGATTGATACTTAATCGTTTACTTTTGTAATTCTCAGGTAAAAACAAGCATTTGGTGAAACTTGGCGATTTTGGACTAATTATGGAGCAAAACAAGCATAAAGTGAAGAGTCTACTGAAATGGACAAGATCAAGTCAAATCTGCTCCAGATGCGCCGCATCTCACTCATGACATGCGCCGCATCGCTATCAAGATCTCACCAAATACGATCCAAGATTCAAGAGGACATGCGCCGCATCCAAAGACGAAGATACGCCGCATCTTCTGGCGGTGTACGAATATTCCTGAATATTATAATCTTGGACCCCACGCGAAGTTAAGTACATGCGCCGCATCTACTTGCTGGATGCGCCGCATCCTACCCTCAGACGGTAACTATAAATACCCCAAAGACCAGACGAATTGAGTGCCATATATATTATATACGAGACCGAAGACCAAAAACCCTAGGACGAATTCAGTCAAGGCAGCAGCACAAGACACACTCAAATCAAGGATACAAGAGCTGTAAGAAGGTGCTGCATGTGTTTAATTCATTAAGTAGTTTTGTTTTATTGTGTTAGCAAACTTTAATTCATCAGGATTGATGGCTTGTGTAATGTGACAACGGAAAGATTGCACTCCCTTAAAACTGCTTTCCCATCAATTAAAGTTTATATGTTGATGTCTTTGGTTACTACTTATTAGTGCATTGATAACCTCTGTGTTTATTAGTGGCCTGCGCATTTGACTGCGGAAAATAATGTGGCTCCCACGGTTGTTACTAAATTGATCACTTAGGAATAACTTTTAGACATAAGTAATCATTAAGGGTTTACTCGCCGATAAGAATAGGACCAACGAGAAAGGGTTAACTACATACACTTCATATAAAGCTATCAATAAAACAAGTGACAAACTACTTAATCATAAGGACAGATCTTCTTATTGTCTCGAGTATTTATCTGTGTACGTGTGTGCTACTTGCTGATTCGTGCCTATTGGTTTAGTTTATTATTTAATTGCAACCAAATCGTGCCAGTCTCTCAGGCTGAAACCCCCTTGCGTTAGAATATTAAAATACTGATTAGAATAACTAGATAATACGTTCCACTCTTAGTGATCGACACTCTACTTACCATTATATTCATACTGACCGGGTACACTGCTCGTTAAGTGTGTGTGTTATTGATAAGTCGGCTAAATATAAATTTAAAACTTGAGTAGGCATTAAAACTGCTAAACCGCAACGACACATCACGCGCATCAGTGATGAATAGTACAGGAAGTTTATTTAATATATAGAAAAGAAGCTCAGCAGGCCACGGATCCGGCGGATCCAAAACAAGGGATCCGCCCTTGTTGTCATTTGGATCCGAAGGATCAGAACACATATTTCGGTTTATTGCCGTGTTTAGCTAATCTAAGGTTTAAGCTGCGGTTTCTTCTACTCACTTGGTTCCATTAATCCTAAACCTAGTCTAAGATAGTTGAAAGGTTCTCTCTTAAGGGGTTTTGTGAGAATGTCGGCAATGTTGTCCTCTGCGGATACTTTCTCGATTGAGATGTTTCCCTTCTGAACATTGTCACATAGGAAGTGGTGTCGTATTTCTATGTGTTTGGTTCTAGCGTATTGAACTGGATTTTTGCTGAGATCGATAGCTCCTTTGTTGTCGCAAAGAATGGGAATGTCATTGAGTTTAATTCCATAGTCGACGAGAGCTTGTTTTATCCACAGTGCTTGTTGGCAAGCTTTTCCTGCTGACACGTACACTGCTTCAGTTGTTGATATTGCGAGGGCTGTTTGTTTCTTAGCAAACCATGAGGTGAGACAATGTCCTTCAAAAGTACAAATACCGCTTGTACTTTTTCTATCAACATAATCACCGGCATGGTCTGAGTCAGCATACACTATGGTTTCTACACCCGTTCCTTTGGGATACCATAATCCTAAATGTGTAGTGCCTTTTATGTACATAAAGATCCGTTTAACGGCTTCAAGATGGGATATTTTGGGATCTTCTTGAAAGCGTGCACATAGACAAACACTAAACATAATGTCCGGTCTACTAGCCATTAGGTAAAGTAATCTACCAATCATCCCTCTATATTTAGTGCTATCTACGGATTCACTTTCATCATCCTTGGTGAGTTTGGTTTTGGATGTCATTGGTGTTTTCATGGGTTTGGAATCTTCAAGCCCAAATTTCTTAAGCATATCCTCGATATACTTACATTAGTTGAAGAATATCCCATCTTCTAATTGTTTAATTTGGAGACCTAAGAAAAAGTTTAGTTCCCCCATCATACTCATTTCAAACTCATCATGCATGATTTTTGAGAATTCATCGCATAACTCTTGACAAGTTAAACCGAATATAATGTCATCCACATATATCTGGACTATGATAATATGTGATCCCTTTTTCTTGGTGAAAAGAGTATTGTCTACTAGGCCCATGGTATACTTATGGTCAACTAGGAAAGTCTTAAGTCGATCATACCAAGCTTTTGGTGCTTGCTTAAGTCCGTATAAAGCTTTCTTAAGTTTGTAGACGATTTGGTTTTTCAAAATTGGCAAAGCCGGGTGGTTGTGCTACATACACTTCCTCATTTATAAAACCATTAAGAAATGCACTTTTGACATCCATTTGAAATAGTTTAAAGTCATGTGCACATGCATATGCAAGTAGTATCCTAATTGACTCAAGTCTACCGACGGGTGCAAATGATTCATCGTAATCTATACCTTCTTGTTGATTGTAGCCTTGTGCTACTAGCCTAGCTTTGTTTCTAGATACTACGCCATTTTCATCCATTTTGTACCAATTATGGTTTATTTTTAGGTTGAGGGACTAATGTCCAAACATCATTCCTAACAAATTGATTTAATTCCTCTTGCATTGCAATGACCCAAGATTCATCTTTTATGGCTTCATTAACATTTTTAGGTTCAATTGTTGAAACAAAACAAAAGAAATTACATTTGTTTTGAGCTTTAGACCTTAACGTTCTTTCATTGATTTTTCCTATGACGTTTTCTAATGTATGACTTTTGGTTTCTTTGATATTAACTATTTCTCTTTTTACCGGTTCATCTTCTTTGTCACTTTCAATGTTTTCTTGGTTTTCAACCATTTGACTTTCAACTAAGTCGTCATCTACCAAAGGTGATGTCTTAGAGGGAGGTAGACTTTCATCGAATGTTACGTTCAATGATTCCTCGAATCTTGAGGTTTCTTTGTTCAAAACTATATATGCATTACTAGTTTGTGAATATCCAAGAAATACACCTTCATACAACTTTGGGTCAAACTTGGTGAGATAATCCTTTGTGTTTAAAATGAAGCAATTGCTTCCAAACACTCTAAAATATCCTAAAGTAGGCTTTTTGCCTCTGTATAACTCATATGGAGTCTTATTTAAGAATGGTCTAATTAGAACTCGATTTAGGATATATGTGGATGTATATACAGTGTGACACCAAAAAATTTGAGGTATGTTTTGTTCATTTAACAAGGTTCTACTCATTTCTTGAATTGTCCTATTTTTGCGTTCTACTACACCATTAGATTGAGGAGTTCGAGGAGCTGAGAAATTATGTGTCATGCCATTAGCATCACAAAAAGCTCCGAATTGGATTTCGTTGTCAAATTCACGACCATGGTCAGTTCTTATTGACACTATGTTACTTCCTATTTGATTTTGAATTTTCTTGCTTAAGATTTCAAATTTATCAAATGCTTCGTTTTTAGTTTTCAAAAACTTAGTCCATGTATACCTAGAGTAATCATCTACTATTACCAAAGTATAGAAGTTTCCCCCGTAACTTTTTATAGCGGATGGACCAAACAAATCCATATGTAACAATTCTAGACACCTAGATGTAGACACCATGTTTTTAGCCTTATAGCTATTATGAACATGTTTTCCTATTTTGCAAGCATCACAAAAGTGTTGGTCATATTTCAACTTGGGCAGGTTCCTAACGAGTTCCTTAGATGATAATGATTGAATTAACCTCACATAGGCATGACCTAAGCGTCGATGCCATAGAGTTGAGTTTTCATCCAAAGAAGTGAGACAAAGTTTGTCTTTAGGTGTTTTGTCTAATTTCATAACGTAAACGTTATTCTTCAAAACACCTTTTCCTACGGTTATGCCATCTTTTAGTATTTTACTTCCATTTTCACTGAAAAGGACGTTATACTTTTTGCGGCATAATTGACTAATACTAAGCAAGTTAAATCCTAAATTATCTACATGAGCAACATCATCAATAGTGAGAGAGTCATGAGAGATTGTACATTTTTCGATGATTTTACTTTTAAGCTTGCTACCGAATGTGACATTACCTCCGTCGTACACTTGGTAGGATGAGAAAAGGCTTTTGTTCCCCGTCATGTGTCTTGAACACCTACTATCTTTAATATACTCATCTGGTTCTAATTCAACTTTTAAGCACACCTAAGTTCAAGTTAAACTCAAGCGTTTGGTCCCCAATATCTCATGGGTCCGTTTGGGTTAAACATAACATTATCATGGTTCATGTATGGAAATGATGGACAAGTGTTCCATGGCATGAAGTTGGGACCTTGAAAGTTTCTAGATATGTTTTGGTTCCAATTATTTTGATAATGATGTTGTGAGTTAAAGTTACTCTTTGGAAAGGGGTGTTTGGGAAAACTAGTTTTAGGTGTCTGTTGAACCGTTTTAACTCTATACTCATTTCTAACTTGACCTTTTCCTATAGAGACTGACGGTTTTTGTTTGTTAACAGTTGTACTAGTGCTAGGTTTTCTAGTGACCTTAACAAATTCAGTACGATCCGAATTATGAACTTTCTGTTCATCAACAGTACCTGCGGATCCCTTGGGTACAACTGGCGGATCCAAAATTTTGGATCCATCGGATCCGTGGTTGTCTAACTCAGTTGGAACAGTTTCTTTTTCTTTCACTGTTTGTTTCTTAAAGTCACTTAAGCTTCCTAGTTTCATAAATCCTAGTCCGGTTTTATCATGAGGTAATTTTTGTATCTTCATTATCTCATCTATACAACTTATATTTTTATCAAACTTTTTAAACTTAAAATTTTGTTTGATAAGTTCTTCCTGTGTGGACTTAAGTGTTTCTGGTTCTAATTTAAGTTCCCGACATGACACACACGTTTCTTTAACACTTTTACCCTTTTCTATTCTTATCTCTTTTTCTTTTAAACAATGAACTTCGTTTTCTAAAAGTGTTGTTTTGGTTTTTAAGAACTTATTCTTGTTTATGATTTTAAGTGTAATTTCACACAATTTGTTATATTCTACTTCTAAGGTTTCATCATCAATAGAGGAGTATGACGAGTCCGAATGTACCTATTCTGAGTTATGAGCCATAAGAGAAACTTCGTCGTTCTTAGGCTCTTCGTGATCACCTTCACTGTCACTCCAAGCTCCACTAACAAACGCTCTTTGAGATTTGTTCTTTGGAGGCTTTGGACATTCTCCTATTAGGTGACCATAATCTCCACACCTATAACACTTCCTATCTACCTTTCCTTTTCTATCATCACGGTCTTTCCGGAAGGATTTCTTTTCTTCACCAGGTGGTCTTACGAACTTTCCTTGTCTCCTAAAGAACTTCTTGAAATCTCTTACGGCCATGGCATACTATTCGTCTTCACTACTAGAACAAGACTCTTCATCATCACTTGACTCAACTCTAGCTTTCAAGTCAATGGACTTCATCTTCTCCTTCTTGCCTTTAACTATTTCTGAGTCTTTTTCCATCTCCATTTCGTGAACTTTGAGATTTACAATGAGCTTGTCCAGTGTCATGCTTGAAAAATCCTTAGATTCTTCAATAGCCGTCACCTTTGCTCTCCACATCGGATGGAGTGCTCTTAGAAATTTCCTGACAAAATTCTTACTAGAAAAAGATTCATCAAGTGCTTTAAGAGATGTAATAATAGTATTAAACCTAGCAAACACACTATCAATGGTCTCATCTTCAGAGATAACAAATTGTTCATATTGTTGAACAAGAAGATCAATTTTGTTATCTTTGACTTGTGAGTTCCCTTGATGAGTGATAATTAATGATTGCCAAATATCCTTAGCCGTTTTACACATAAAAACACTTTCATATTCTTTCTTAGGTAAAGCATTGTAAAGCATCATTTTGGATTTGTTATTTTTGGCAATCAACTTCTTTTGCTCATCACTGTGACGAGCAAGAGAAGCACCTTCATCCCGACCACCTGAAATATTATTACTTATGGGCTTGTAATCACCCTCTACAATTATATACCATAGATCTATGTCCTTTGACTTCACATATGTCTCAAAGCGGTTTTTCCAGTATATGAAACAATTTGGTTCAAATAGTGGTGGTCTTTGCATAGATTGCCCTTCTTTAAAGTTTTCAAAATCCATTGATCGTTTCAAGTTTTAAAATACAATATATTTGAAAATCTTGAGTAACGTAGCTCTGACACCAATTGTGGAAAACTAGAAGGGGGGTTGAATAGTTTTTACCGTTTTTAAATTAATTCGCTTTGTGACTTAACGTGATTTCAAAGTAAATACTCACAAACAAGCAATATAAGTAAAGTAAGTAAGGATAGGAACAATCAAACCACAACACGGAGATTTATAGTGGTTCGGCTACAAGGACTCTCTTCCTTGCCCTACTCCACTCCTCGAGCCTCTAACTCGAGAGTTTTTCTTCACTAAGAAACAAACTCCCTTCTCGGCGGAGAAGACCTTTATACACGTCGCTTACACTTTATCCGGTACTAAGCTAAACACCGGGTTCTTTACAAGGGTACAACCACTCCCGTTTGATCTTTAACAAGGGTACAACCACTCCCGTTGGTTCTTTCACAAGGGTACAACCACTCCCGACACTCTTTGTGTTTTAAGGACTAAAACACTAACCACACACTACTGAATGAAATGTATAATGATGTGTGAACTAATACAAAATCACACAGAATCTAACTAATGAAACTTGCAACACTAAGTATGTTGAAACTTGTATGCTTGATCTTCTTTGCTACAAAAGTGAGATCAATAAGAATGAAATGAATGATATGGGTTAGTGATATGCAAATGAATGATTATATATTTTAAGCTATATGAGTGATGAATGTGCCAAAATGATCAGCTTGCTATTTATAGGCAAACTGATAAAACAGTTGGCGGATTTGGCGGATCCCTAAATTTGGATCCGCCCTTGTATGGGTTTGGATCCGCCAGTGAAGGATAGCTAAGAGATTCTCAAATCTTTCCATATCTTGCAAAATCTTTCCATATCTTCAAATGTCAACTCTTTAGCTTTAAGATCTATACAAGATATCTCAAAAATCTTTCTAAGATATGTTCATGATGCATGCCATGATGTCATCCTAAATATTTCTAATTTAATAAATAAAGATGTAAATGTATATAATGTTATTCCTAGTAATCTAGTAATGTGTAAATGTGTTTTAAAAGACTTATCACTATAAATGTAAAAGACTTAATCTTATATTTATGCTTTGCTTAAAGATAAACTTTGTAATTGTCATTAACAAAATTAAGCAAAGATCGTAAAATATAAATAACGTTTTTATGACGATATTTGTATTAACAATTGGCTTGTCAGTCAATACTGTGATGGGATGAGCTTGAAAGTACCTTCGAAGACGCCTTGCCGCATAAACCAAGGCCAGGATCAACTTTTCCAACTCCGGATAATTTAGTTCAACCCCTTGCAGGACCCTGCTAACAAAGTAGATCGGGACTTGCTTCTTATCCCTTTCTGCCAAAAGAACAGCACTGATGCTTTCGAAGGATGCCACAATGTACATGAACAACACCTCGCCTTTGATTGGGGCTGTAAGTGTTGGTAAGATTTCCATGAACTCTTTCAGCTTTTGGAAAGC
Organism: Artemisia tridentata subsp. tridentata; assembly: GCA_021014915.2. Classification (NCBI taxonomy): domain Eukaryota; kingdom Viridiplantae; phylum Streptophyta; class Magnoliopsida; order Asterales; family Asteraceae; genus Artemisia; species Artemisia tridentata. Next base: position 229,619,142 of record CP139508.1, on the reverse strand, counting down.
GGCTTCTGCATCACAACTCCATTGGAAAGTATTTTTATCTGTACACCCCTTGAGTGTTTTGAAAAATGGTAAAGACCGATCTGCACCTTTCGACAGGAACCTGCTAAGTGCTGCGAGTTTCCCGTTTAGGCTTTGTACTTCTTTTAATGACTTTGGAGCTTGTAGATCAGTGATGGCTTTGACTTTCGAAGGGTTAGCTTTGATCACTTGCTTCTTTATCAAGTGTCCCAAGAATTGTCCTTCTTCCACGCCAAAGGAACACTTCTTTGGGTTGAGCTTCATGTTGATTGCCCTCAATTGATCGAAGGTTTCTTGAATGTCGGAGGGTAGGTCTTCCTCATTCCTACTTTTTATTACCATGTCATCAATGTAGGCTTCCAATTTCCTCCCTATTTGCTTGTGGAAGGCTTTGTCTACCAACCGTTGATAAGTTGCCCCTGCGTTCTTTAGACCGAAGGGCATTTTTTTGTAGCAATAGACACCCTTTCCTGTGTAGAAGGTTGTCTTCTCCTCATCTTCCTCCGCCATTTGTATTTGGTGATACCCTTTGTAGGCATCTAGAAAACATTTCAAACGGAACCCCGAGAGGGATTCGACCTTCCAATCAATCTCTGGCAGAGGGTAGCAGTCCTTTGGGTAAGCTTTGTTGATGTCGGTGAAATTAACACACATTCGCCTCCCTCCGTCACTCTTCTTTACCATAACTGGATTAGCTACCCAGGTTTGGTATTTTACTTCTCTTAGAATTTCTGCTCGTACAAGTTCATCCACCTCTTTGCAAGCGGCTGCGTTCCTTTCAGGTGCCAGGCTTCGTCGCTTCTGCTTAATTGGTTCCATGTGCTTGAACTCATTAAGATTATGCTCTGTGCTGAAGGGCTTGCCATCGATCATAAGAGTTCGAGGAACCCCTGTCATGTCTGAGTACGTCCATGCGAAGACATCCTTGTTGGCTTTGAGTAGCTTCTCTAATTCTGCCTTGAAGTTGGCAGGGAGTTGCTTTCCGATTACCACCGTTTGCTCTGGATAGAGCTCATTTACCACAATACGTTCTTCGGCATCTGTACAACTTAGAATGGCCTTCGGAGGCTCTTCGGGACTTTCTTTGATCTTTTTGCCAATATCTCCTGTCTTCCCCTGATTGTAACTAGAAAATACGGTTCCTATCCCATAAGGTGTATGGAATTTTACCGCTGCATGTATGGTGGAGACTACAATACCCATCTTTTGCATGGCGGTCCTTGCTATCAACAGATTGTAGGGAGATTCGGACCTTACGATAGCAAATGTGAGAGTTTCTATCCTTGCGAGCTTGCCTTCTCTAATTGTTATGTCCAATGGTACTTCTCCCAGAGGCCACGAATGCTCACCGGAGAACCCTACCAAAGGTATCTTCGAATCAACCCGTTGCGACCTGATCGAAGGCTTGAGCTTAAGAAAACAATGCTCGTATATGATCTCACAAGAGCTTTCGCAGTCCATGTAGGCTCTGTTTACTTCTTCGTTGAAAATTAGGACTTTGATGACCACTGGATCATTCGAAGGGACTTGGCCTGTAAGAGGAGGAAATATTACCTCCCCCACTTCGTTTACCTCCTTCTCCGTTACCTTTCTTTTTAATCTGGCTTCGCCCCAACGAACCATAAGTATTGGGGTTTCGAGAGGAGTAGTATCTTTAGCCAATTGAGTGTCGGACATTTTTTCCTTTCCCTTCTTTATACCCTTCACCAAATGTGCCAATTGCCCAGACTTTACAGCTTCTTCTATCTGCTTCTTTAGCTCCCTGCAACTGTTCGTATCATGGCCATAATCTTCATGAAAGTGACAATACTTGCTGGTATCCCTGTTTTTGCCCTTGCTTGTCATGCGAGGGGGTGCTTCGAAAGCCTTAGCATCCCTCTCTGTTGCAAGTATTTCCTTCAGAGACTTAGTTAAGCTTCCTAGCAAACCGTGGTTAGGACCTTTATACGGAGAAAACCTGTCTCTGTTTTTTGTTTTTGTTCTTTGACCCTTCCCACACAGAATGCTTTGAGGACTTGCTGTTGCTGTCTCTATTGATCGGAGCACCGTTAGTAGATACTTCCTTTGCTTCAATCCAAGTATACGTCTTTTCCATTAACCCCTTGTAAGTTGTCGGAAGGTTAGTGGATAAGAATTCCACCAAGCTCTGATTTCGAAGGCCATGTACGAAACCCGAGATGCGCTGATCTTCATGTAGACCCAAAATCTGCAAAGTTTCATCGGTGTACCTGGTGACGAAAGCCCTTGTGCTTTCGTTCTGCTTTTGTTTAATATTGTGCACCGTTAGATGGGTTCTTGTAAACTTCTTTTGCTGACTGAAGTGTGATCGAAAATTAGTCTTGAGATCGTCAAGGTTGACAATGCTGCCAGGCTTTTGCCCATTCCACCAAATACGGGCAGAATCCTGTAGGGTATACGTAAACATGTGACAGGCCACAGGCATAACCCACTTTTGCATCTTAATAGCCCCTCCGAACAAATGTAGGAAATTTTTCGGACCCCCTTCCCATCATAAGTCCCAATATGCGAAGGCATTTTCAACCCATCAGGCAATGGGTAGTCTTCTATCCACCTAACGAAGGGTGTAGCCGAACCCATAGGGTCCGAGTATAGACAATTATAGGGTGGTGCATACATAGGAACAATATTATATGGAGCATGGTTTAGGGGTACTCCCATAGGAGTTTGGCTTGGGTAGGACTGATAAGGTGTGTTCATGGCGAACGGATAACCATTTCCCATGGCATACGGAGGGTAAGCCATAGGATGCCCGAAGGGTATACTCCCATAAGGTTGAGGGAGGCTAGGTTTGCTAGGCTGCCAATTTATTTGAGGATATAAACCTTGAGGGTAAGACTGAGTTTGGAACGAGGGGTACATACCATTGGGAGGAAGATTTCCTCCCATATTAATTGTAGGTGGATTGGCTTCTACGCCTGATGCGTGAGAAGGCTGCAATGGAACCCCTGCTTTAGTCCTTCCAAGATGAGCTGCTAACAATTGAGGCAAATTCACCCTCGTCTCTTCCCTTCGTTGGCTCCTCCCGTTGGAACCTTCAACAACCGTTCCTTCTCTCCTAGTCAGAGCCCTCTCCGGGACTCCTTCGAACCCAACAGACCTTCTGCTTAGCCTTCGACCCACTGGTGACCCAATCCTTAGGGCCGAGAGTGTTGCTCCTTGGGCCGGAGGCCTAGGCTCCATTTCCATCTCTTCATCATACTCATCACTTGAGAATACCAATTCCCTTTGCATCTCAGCATTCCTAACTTTCCTTTTGCGAGCCCTTAAGAGAGATTTCAATGCTTCGTGGTTGGCTTCGACAAAGGCTGGGCTAATAACAGGCTCCGAATTGGCTGATGTCGAAGCATGATGGTTGGGTGTTATTTCTGGGTGAGAACGTGTTGTGAACGTGGAAGCGGTTATTAGGGGAAGGTTGTTGGAGTCATTGATTGGTATTGGCGCTAAGGTCGAGAAACCCGGTGGGGGAGTATCTTTTCTCCCTTGATCCATGCCGGATATATAGTAAAAGTAGTTGGTTGGTTATAAGCTTGGAAATAACGAGACCAATTGTAGCGGTCCCACGGATGGCGCCACTGATTGTACAATAAATTGCACGACTAGGCCTTCGATGATGATCAAACGATTTATGGGGTGTTGAGGTTGCGCCAATCTTGTCTTTAACCTGAAATAAGAATTACTAAGACACTACGTTAAGTGATTGCGCGGGGGTTGGGCCCTGCGAACCACCTCCGACGTGCGAATAAGTATGTGTTATGATAAGTTGGTAGTAAATTGAGAGAGTTCAGTTAGTATACCATGGTTCTTGCCCGTCTAAGCTATTTATAGGGGAGAAATAGGCTTAGAGAGCACTTTTCACATAAATCGGAGATCATGGGGGCGTCCCATGATTTGTGGTAACCGCTAGGGCTTTGTGACCCACGATCTCATCCTTAGCGGGAAAGTCTAAGGGAAGAGGGAACGTGGGTGTGACCAGGTCAAGGTGATTCTTCGTTCTAGTTCCTTCGAAGGAGATACCCCGAAAGGCTTAGGGCTTCGATTGGCGGATTCCCACATGGTAACCACTTCATAGATGAATGGTTTTACACCAATGAAACATTTTAGGAGATTAACCTGGCCCTTCGAAGAGTGGGCTTCGCACAGGCTCGAAGGGGAGTCCTTCGACCCATTCGGAGGTACATCATATATTTATAACATATATATAACAGGATGTATATGACATCATCAATGACATGGAATACCACCTCATCATATTTTTATTCCATGTCATCACAATGAGGCCACGTAAGCAGTATTTTACATTGTGAATTTCGGGATTTATTTGTTCAAAAATTCATTATCATGGATTCGAACATGGGTTTGTGAATAAGTGCTAATCACATATTAACCACTGTACTAACACAATGTTTTGTATTTCTTTTGCAAACTAAAATCTATAAACGCAAGGAAGGATAGGGACTTATTTGGGAAGCTTAATCCGAATAACATAGCTATTACAGTTTGATTCATATGAGGATACTTTTAAAATGGATTCTATGATATCTTTTATCTCCAAAAATAGTTTGCATATATCTAAAATTCACACAATTGCAACCCTAATTTTTCACTATATATACATCATTAACTACGCATCTACAAACATATACGTATTTTTAATATACAGAAATCAATCTACATAGCAACCCTAATCAAATATGCAGCGGCAAAGACATTCTGAAAGGCTTTCAAAAGCTAAGCAAAACAAAAATTATGAAAGTTGTCTTCAAGGTATTGTGTTTTTGAATAATTTGGTTGCATATAATTTGTATTTAATTCATCATACAATGAATTTTGCTGTAGATATCCAAGAAGGGAAAAGTACACCACAACATATAACAAATGGAAAAGATCCTGCATCAGGTACTGTAATGATGAATTGTTTTGTATACGTTGTTTGTTGAAATTCTGTTAATACATTTGTTCAATGAGTTGAGACAAATGTCTATTTAAAATTGCAGTGGCAAAAGCTTCAAAAAGAAAACTAGTACAATAGATGCAACCATGCACCAAAAAGGTGTTGTTACACAAACAAACTGATATTCTTTGTTTAATAGTTTATATCATTGTGTTAAATTTCTTATCAATATTTACATAATTGTTTCAGATTCAAAAGTTGTTAGGAAGAAAACTACTACCATGAATGACATCAGGTTTGAAAGTGATACACCATCAAGTCATTCACGAGGTATTATGTTTTAAAAGTATTATGTCGATATTTGTGTTATGGAATTATATGGTTTTGAATTTAATATTGATTTTTAATACATTGATATTGTGTGATTGATAGCTTACATGACCATTAACATATTCTTGATACAATGATATTGTTTCATTGATAGATTATGTGATATTGTTATTTATAAAACATGTTGAGCATAATAAGTATTTGTTGCTATAACAATTGGGTTACAACAGTACTAATTTTCACGTTAATACTGTTTCTTTAAATGCATTTTAACAGTACTAAGTTTCAAATTAAAACTGCGCCTTTAAAGATCGCAGCGGTACTAACTTTCAATTTAGTATTAAATAGCACGTTAGTACTGTTTTCTCAAATACAATCTATCAGCACTAAGTTTCAATTTAATCACATTTTTTAAAACTTAGTACTGCTAAACCCTTTTTGTAACACACACTTGACAAGAACATAAGTAGTTCATAAGAGTTGTATTATATCTTGTGCTGTTAGATTTTACATTTTTTTTTTCTATTTTTGATTTACAACGTATATATTAATGCATTGATATTGTGTGATTGATAGCTTACATGAACATTAACATATTCTTGATACAATGATATTGTCTCATTGATAGAGTATGTGATTTTGTTATTTATAAAATATGTTGTGCATAATATGTATTTGTTGCTATAACAATTGGGTTACAACAGTACTAATTTCCACGTTAGTACTGTTTCTTTAAACGCATATTAACAGTACTAAGTTTCAAATTAAAAATGTGCTTTTAAATAGCGCAGCAGTACTAACTTTTAATTTAGTATTAAATAGCACGTTAATACTGTTTCATCAAATACATTGTATCAATACTAAGTTTCAATTTAATCACGTTCTTTTAAACTTAGTATTGCTAAACCTTTTTTGTAACACACACTTGAAAAGACTATAAGTAGTTCATGAGAGTTGTATTATATCTTGTGCTGTTAGATTTTACCTATTTTTCTATTTTTATTTACAACTTATATATTAATGCCTTATGTTAACCATGTTTCCCATATAGACTTTATATTTACAAGGAGGAACTTTGTTTGAATTTGTAGATGGGGATGGTATAAAAAATAGATCAGTCCCAGTTGATGGGAACATGACTGGAAGTGACACACAAGTTACATATCCAAAATGTATGATGTTTTTACTTTAGTATGATGTAATAGAGTTGAATTTATATTTAATTTCACTTACATATAACGTTGTACTTTTTTCATCAGTGAGATATTCAACACCTAAAAGTACAACAACAGGTGCGAGAATGTTTGAGAGCGATACACCAACAAAGCAGAAACAAGGTATTTGGTTTAAAATTATGTTGTTAATGGTCCAAATGTGTAAAACTTTAATTTAAGGACAATTAGTAAACACAGATGCACTTTAATATTTGCATCAGTTAAAGATAATACAAAGAAACCAACTGCAGTGGTTGCAACCATGATTGAGGGTGGTACATCAAAAACACGTCGGCAAGGTATTATGGTGTAAAAGTATTAAATGAGAATATGATTAATTATATAGTTTATTTACGTATATGTTTATTGAATACCCAGGCACTGAACTTTCAAAAAACAGGACAACTAAAGTAGTCACAACCATGTTTAGAGATGACACACCAGGTAGGAAACCACAATGTATTGTAGTTTGACATTGAGTCAAATAATTTGTGTACACTGTGTATATTGTGTAATTAATTTTCTTACTATACATTATGTTGACATAAATAAATGCCTAAAAACATTATCAATATTTATTCATATCTCTATGTTTTGATGATCACAAAATGTAAACTCATTAAAACATAAACTTATAAATTAAACAAGTACTTAGTTGTAAATATTCACTTCTACAACTAAAATCACTTAAGGTATGAATGAACTAATGCTTAATGCATCATATGATCAAAGGAACATTTTCTTTATTTCTAAACTTTTTATAAAATGTCAAAAACATTTTATATATTTTTGAAAAACAATTTTGGTATTAAATAAAAATGTTTAATCTTTTATAAAAACATGAATTCAAATTTTTAACCAAAATCAGTAAAAATGTTCCAGAAAAACCTTCCCCACAAAAGGACAAATCTGGCCAACGTTCAGTAGGGACGGCCCCCTTAATTTTGCTAGGCGGCCCCCTTAATAATTAAGTGGACCGCCCCCTATTTAAGGGGACCGCCCCCGCTCCAGTAGGCCTCCAGCTGTCCAGTTTTTCTCCTATAAATACCAGCCTTCTCCTGGATTTTTACTCAACCTTTTGCACTAAAACTTTCTGTTGTAGATCTCATTTCATATCATAAAAAACCTTTGATCATGTAATCTTAAGTATTGGTTTCCAAGTGATCCAAGCTTCCACCATCCAAGTGAAAAAGAAGAATACTTCTATCAATCAAGATTAGAAGTATTACAACTTAGTATCATCTTGTTACTTAAGTTGTGTGTTTAACAAAGTTTGTAAATCATTCATTCATTTGTATGTAAGGTGTGTGTTGTAGATTAGTATTGTGTGTAAGTAGTGAAGATGTTGTATAAGTAGTTGTGGTATAGAAGTTGTGAGGTCAAAGTGTAGAAGTCGTGAAGCCGCTGTGTAGAAGTCGTGAACCCGTGGTGTAGAAGTTGTGAAGCCGTAGCTTAGAAGACATGAAGTCCTTGTGTTGAAGTCGTGAAGCCGTAGCATAGAAGCTGTGAAGCGGTCGTGTTAAAGTTGTGAAGTCCTAGTCGTGAAGTTCTTGTGTTGAAGTCGTGAAGCCATAGCATAGAAGCTGTGTAGCGGTCGTGTTGAAGCAATGAAGTCCTAGTCGTGAAGTCCTAGTGTTGAAGTCGTGAAGCCGTAGCATAGAAGTGGTGTAGCGGTCGTGTTGAAGCCGTGAAGTCCTAGTCGTGAAGTCCTAGTGTTGAAGTCGTGAAGCCGTAGCATAGAGGTTGTGTAGCGGTCATGTTGAAGTCGTGAAGTCTTAGTCATGAAGACATAGTGTTGAAGTCGTGAAGCCGCATCATAGAGGTTGTGTAGCGGTCGTGTTGAAGTCGTGAAGAAGTGGTGAAGAAGTCGTGAAGCCGTTGTGAAGTAGTCGTGAATAAGTTGTGAAGAAGTTGTGTTGTGAAGTTGTGAGATTGGTTCTAGCTACGATTAGAACTCGACATTTAGCTTTGTGTCGTTAAACCCGTGTAAGCCAAAGTTGTGTACGATTTTCTCCGCCATAAGGGAGCTTATTGAAGTTGTGAAGAAAACTCTCGAGCAAGGTGTGCTCGGGGAGTGGAGTAGGGCAAGGAAGGTGTCCTTGTAGCCGAACCACTATAAATCTCTCGTGTCTCGGTTAGATCTTTCCATACCTTATTCCTTATTTATTTCTTTACTCGCATCGTCATTACTTTCGTACACATAGGATTATATAATTGCAAGTATTAATTAGAGGTCGACTTCACATAAAGATCAAATTGAAAATCCATTCAAGAAACCAAAACTTTTACAATCAATTTAATAGAATACATATATAACTAATAATAAGGTTCAAGTTTTATTTTTCATACAAACTTGAATCTAAGTGTTTTAAAAATAAATAAAGGTTTTCATAATAAAATTAAAAAGACATAAAACTATTCAACCCCCCCTTCTAGTTTTCCACAATTGGTATCAAGAGCCACGTCAATCAAGATCTTTAAAATATACTGTATTTTAAAACTTGAATCGATCTATGGAATTCGAAAAATATCTAGAAGGGGAATCTTTGCTAAAACCACCACTATTTGAAAACTATACTTTTCTTGAATGGAAAAATAAATTTGAAACTTATGTGAAATCAATTGATCTAGATCTTTGGCATGTCATTTCGATTGGTGATTTTGAAAGTCAAACAAAAACATATTTTGAAAGTTAAACAAAAACATATTTTGAAAGTCAAACAAAAACTGATTTTGAAAATAAACAAAAACGGATTTTGAAAGACAAACAAAAACGGATTTTGAAAGTCAAATTGATTATTTGAAAACAAAGAATGAAATAAATAATAAAGCTAAAATAATTATTTATAAAACCTTGCCGAAAGTTGAATATGAAAGAATATTCTTCTGTAAAATGGCAAATGATATTTGGAAAAATTTCTTAAACTTTCATCAAGAAAAATGTCAAGCCAAAGATGAGGATTTTGATCTTGTACATGAATTAGTTATCTTAGAAAATTTAATAGATAAACATTTAGATAAAATAGATGCATGTGCTACTAGTTCAAATGTTGTTAATGAAGGTGTTAGCGACGAAGACTATATGAATCAACTCAAAAGTGAACTCAATCCAAGATCATGGAGTGACACAGACGAAGGAGAAGATCATCATCCGACTCACCTATCATTCACACGTCGATCATCATCTGAGACATTACGAAGAAAAGCTAGGACGTGAGGTAAGTTCTCTTTTTAAATTTCATAAGTAACTACTTCATGCATATAATCTTATTAATGCCTTAGGATACGCTTAGTCTGATAGGTTGCTTTGCCTTTACACTTTAGTTATATTCGTTCTGTGGCTTAATGAACTAGAAACTCTTTAGTTAGCCCCCCTAAGTATTAGTAAACCAAGCAATCTTCATATTTGGTACTCTTCGATAGGTAAATTTAGGAACTTAATTTCTTCTAAAAAGAGAATGACTACTAGAGAATCTATTGACTAGAAACTCAATTTGACCTAATGGTTGAATTGCTTCTATGTGAGAAGTTGGGTGTGTGTAACCCATAAAAACGGTCGTGTTTAGCCTGAATTGAGCACCACTAGTAATAGTCTCATACTCATTCTCCAACTTGAATACATTATTCTTCCTAAATATACCTAACGATAGTTTACTGTTATGAACTTTGCTTTTCACTAGAGCTTTTCATTCCTAGATGTATGTCATCCTGCATATATAAAATTTCTAGATGTTTACTTGCTCCTATGTGATTTGACTGCATGCCTTCGTAATTATTTGTTTAGTTGAATGCATTGTCATTATAATAGCTTTTGTTTTTCTCTAACTACTCTGACATGATGTATTTTTGTATTTAGTCATAATACATGCGTAAATGTCATAGGATATGTAGAAAGAGGTAGCATGTGACAATAGACTTGAGCATGAGATCTTTTATAAACCATTATTTTTTAAACCTATAATTAATGGGACTTATTTTTAAATTTGCAAAAACTTCACATTTTGGAAAAATAATTTTTCAAAAGATTATGACACATTTCTATTTTACATGTTTCACCATCCTACCTTTCTTCCAAACTTGTGTCCATAATTACGTGTTTATCAAAACCAAAGATTGGAAAAATATGTTTTCTTTCCTCATAAAAACATTTTGAAATAAAACCAAAACTATTTCATTAAAATATTTTTCACATCCACATAAAAACCCACTTTCAAACATTGTTGAATAATGCCAAAAACATTTAATTAAATCATGCATGGTGATCTCATATCTGTCATCTATATTTATGTATGTGACATTTATAAGTGAACTAAATTTGAAAATAACCATAATTTATTCACTAAGACCTCACTTGGTACAAGTCTAGAAGTCCATGCTATCACAACTCTACATTCCCATGCACATAGATATTCATTAGGATTATTTAACTAGCTTATTAATCTTCCTAAATATGATACTATGAATTACTTGGTGCTATGTAGTGTTTTCTTGTCTAACATATATATGTTACATGCTAAATGAGTTGTTTGCATGCTAGATAATAATGTCTAATGAATATGATTAGCATATATAAGTTATTAAATTCTAAATTGCCTCAAAAGAAGTTGGACTTGCTTGAAACTAAACCCAAAAACACAACCCTTTCAACAAATTTTCTGCCAAAAAACCCATTTCCAGTAACCTGGAAATCAGCAGATGGGCGGTCCCCATAATTCATTAGGCGGCCCCCTTAATATTTAAGGGGACCGGCCCCTTAATTAAGGGGACCGGCCATCTGATGGTCGAAGGTGCTGCTCCCCTTTTCTATTTTTAGCCCATTTTATCCTATACTTCCCAAAATTCACAAACAAATTTTGTCACAAACCACTCACCAAAATTTACCTTCCACAATCACATCATCACTACACCATAAACACCCAACTCCATCATAAATGCTCATCCATATCATCCATCCAAACATGTCATCATCTAACCACCTAAAATCCAAGCCTTCAAGAGTTGCTAAAATCTCAGTGAGGCCCATTTGGAGGAGGAAGCTTGACATTTGCCATAACCCAACAAATGATGTTGTTCAAACTCAACCAAAACCTAAACCTCATCCTAATGAACCCTTTCACACACATAACCAATCATCCATATGTCCACCTTCATTCACTCATAATTACCCAAGTTCACAAATGTCTCCACCACCAAAAGTGTCACCACCACTTCCACCAAATAACAACCACTCTCCATCATCATCACCTTCCACTCAACACTTGAAGTTCATTGAAGAACTCAAGGAAGCCCATGAGCTTAATGCCCTCCTTGCTTTGCACCTTGCTCAAAGCAACTTAAACCCATCACCATCCATATCACCATCATTACCATCATCACCACATCACTTGAGTCAAATTGAGAAACATGTCAACAATTGTCCTTGTTACATCTTTCTCCAAAATCAAACCATCATTACCATCATCACCATCCATCTCACCATCATTACCATCATCACCACATCACTCGAGTCAAATTGAGAAACATGTCAACAATAGTCCTTGTTGCATCTTTCTCCAAAATCAAACCATCACCTTAAATGAGCGTCTCACTTGGATTGAGTATCTTCTCACTAGATCTAATCCAACACCACCACTTGAACAACATCAAAACCCTCATTCAACATGGTCAAGTCCAAGCTCTCCACCTCCAATTCCTCCATCAACACTCTCTCCAACATCCATACACCCAAACTTACAACCCCATTAATCCAACATTTTTTACCCCCTCTTTACCATCATCCATCCAAAATAATCCAAGTTTTCATGTCTCAAGCAAGTCCAATGGATCTCTTAGGCAATTTAAAATTTTCTACTTATTGCATGTTATAAGCAAAATATGTGTTGTATCAATAATTATGTTTTTAACATAATTATTTTCAACTAATGAATGCTTTATGTCTTGTCTTTAATATATGATTGTTATGCTTATTGCTTGTATACTTGATATCATGATATATATACATGCTTGATGATTAATAACATGCTTATTCCATAATATGTTTTAAATGTATGCATGCGTAATTAACATGTTTATGTCACTATTTAATCATTCTTGATGTACATGATTCAAATGGAGCTTGCTGCAAAAAACACCCTAAAAATGACCCTTTTCTGGAAATTTTTCAAATTTGGTCGCCTGGGAAAACACCAGATGGGCGGTCCCCTTAATTTTAAGGGGGCCGGCCTACAATTAAGGGGACCGTCCATCTGGGCAGTAAAATTTACTGTTTTCTTTTGCATCTTGCGACCCCTTTTATCTAGCCCCAGCTACCATTTCTCTTAAAAGATGAACTGGTATTGGAATTTTACCACAAAACCTCCAAACCTTACCTAAGTCAACCATCACCTCCATCAAAACACCCATTTTCATCCCTTGAACACATGCTTAACAACCAACCTCCACCACAACCTCCACCATTTTCACCCACTACACCACCACAACCTTCATTTTCACCAAATTAAGCATATGCAATGCTTAATCAAAAATAATTTTTCAAACCATTTTGTGTGCAAGCCCTATGAAAGATCATGTACTCCTAGAATGATTATGTAGATTGCATTACTTACTAGCTAATGTAGGATTGAATATAATCTTAGATGGTTGTGTATTGATACACAACATTTTTAATGAATGTCTTTATATGCATGCTTATTTTTGCCATATATATGCTTGTGCTTCTAATATTTTTCTTGCAAGTATTCCATATATCGATTCCTTGGTGCCCTCAAACGAGGGGGAGCACACATCAAGGGGGAGTTCTCGTTCCGACAAATTTTGTCTCTAAAACTTGTCGGCTCAACCTTTTTGATGCTACAAAAAGGGGGAGAAGTGAAGATAAACTCACTAAATACTTGTCCAAAAATAACTTTTTGATTTAATGAGTTTAGGTTTTGTAATCATCAAAAAGGGGGAGATTGTTGACATAAATAAATGCCTAAAAACATTATCAATATTTATTTATATCTCTATGTTTTGATGATCACAAAATGTAAACTCATTAAAACATAAACTTATAAATTAAACAAGTACTTAGTTGTAAATATTCACTTCTACAACTAAAATCACTTAAGGTATGAATGAACTAATGCTTAATGCATCATATGATCAAAGGAACATTTTCTTTATTTCTAAACTTTTTATAAAATGTCAAAAACATTTTATGTATTTTTGAAAAACAATTTTGGTATTAAATAAAAATGTTTAATCTTTTATAAAAACATGAATTCAAATTTTTAACCAAAATCAGTAAAAATGTTCCAGAAAAACCTTCCCCACAAAAGGACAAATCTGGCCAACGTTCAGTAGGGGCGGCCCCCTTAATTTTGCTAGGCAGCCCCCTTAATAATTAAGGGGACCGCCCCCTATTTAAGGGGACCGCCCCCGCTCCAGTAGGCCTCTAGTTGTCCAGTTTTTCTCCTATAAATACCAGCCTTCTTCTGGATTTTTACTCAACCTTTTGCACTAAAACTTTCTGTTGTAGATCTCATTTCATATCATAAAAAACCTTTGATCATGTAATCTTAAGTATTGGTTTCCAAGTGATCCAAGCTTCCACCATCCAAGTGCAAAAGAAGAATACTTCTATCAATCAAGATTAGAAGTATTACAACTTAGTATCATCTTGTTACTTAAGTTGTGTGTTTAACAAAGTTTGTAAATCATTCATTCATTTGTATGTAAGGTGTGTGTTGTAGATTAGTATTGTGTGTAAGTAGTGAAGATGTTGTATAAGTAGTTGTGGTATAGAAGTTGTGAGGTCAAAGTGTAGAAGTCGTGAAGCCGTTTTGTAGAAGTCGTGAACCTGTGGTGTAGAAGTTGTGAAGCCGTAGCTTAGAAGACATGAAGTCCTTGTGTTGAAGTCGTGCAGCCGTAGCATAGAAGCTGTGAAGCGGTCGTGTTAAAGTTGTGAAGTCCTAGTCGTGAAGTTCTTGTGTTGAAGTCGTGAAGCCATAGCATAGAAGCTGTGTAGCGGTCGTGTTGAAGCAATGAATTTCTAGTCGTGAAGTCCTAGTGTTGAAATCGTGAAGCCGTAGCATAGAAGTGGTGTAGCGGTCGTGTTGAAGCCGTGAAGTCCTAGTCGTGAAGTCCTAGTGTTGAAGTCGTGAAGCCGTAGCATAGAGGTTGTGTAGCGGTCATGTTGAATTCGTGAAGTCTTAGTCATGAAGACATAGTGTTGAAGTCGTGAAGCCGCATCATAGAGGTTGTGTAGCGGTCGTGTTGAAGTCGTGAAGAAGTCGTGAAGCCGTTGTGAAGTAGTCGTGAATAAGTTGTGAAGAAGTTGTGTTGTGAAGTTGTGAGATTGGTTCTAGCTACGATTAGAACTCGACATTTAGCTTTTTGTCGTTAAACCCGTGTAAGCCAAAGTTGTGTACGGTTTTCTCCGCCATAAGGGAGCTTATTGAAGTTGTGAAGAAAACTCTCGAGCAAGGTGTGCTCGGGGAGTGGAGTAGGGCAAGGAAGGTGTCCTTGTAGCCGAACCACTATAAATCTCTCGTGTCTCGGTTAGATCTTTCCATACCTTATTTATTTCTTTACTTGCATCGTCATTACTTTCATACACATAGGCTTATATAATTGCTAGTATTAATTAGAGGTCGACTTCACATAAAGATCAAATTGAAAATCCATTCAAGAAACCAAAACTTTTACAATCAATTTAAAAGAATACATATATAACTAATAATAAGGTTCAAGTTTTATTTTTCATACAAACTTGAATCTAAGTGTTTTAAAAATAAACAAAGGTTTTCATAATAAAATTAAAAAGACATAAAACTATTCAACCCCCCCTTCTAGTTTTCCACACAATATTTCAAACTGTGATATGTTAATGTTTGAATGACACCACTTTATTGATAAGATAAAATATTTTTGTAAATGTTATTAGGGGAATCAACCTCAATGATGGATTCAAATAGGATGGCATACATTAGGAACCAACAAAAAGATTTGAGAAGTGCAGCATCAGGTATTATTGTTAAGAATTAATTTAGCTTCCGGCGGTTATAAAATCCAGCATATAATAGTTTGAGAATAATGTACTGATTAACATACAGGAACCGTTAATCCACGTGCAAGAGGAAATTTTGGGTACCAGTCAATGTCTTTGGATACACGTTACGATCGAGAGAATGCCAAAATTGGTAATTCAAACTTTGTTTCTCTACACACATTAATTTCATTATTATTAAATGCATGTAACGGTTTTTTTAAATTTTATCTAATAAAAATTTAAAAAATTATATAGGGTTAACGACACGGGATGGATGGACTTCAAAAGTTCATCCATCTAATTTAAGTGGCTCCTCAACAGGTAATTTGGATATAAATTATTGTGTGTATGTGTTTGTTAAATTTCATTATATCGCAACAATATATTGATCATTTTACAGGTGTTAGTGGTTATAGAAAGAAACCCACAGGGATGCATACATCTACTGGTGGATCTGCTTCTTCAGGTAGCTTGTTAACAAATAATAAACATATATTTTTTATTTTACATGGTTTGATAAACTGCCAACTGATATTATCTTTAAATATATGTAGGAATAACTTCCCGCCAAAGGAAAATCATTGGAAGCAATATGTCCAGTTTTGGGAGTCATTCACAAGGTTTGGTTAGAATTTATTATTCAATATATAAATGGTTTTAGTTTAGTTCATATGAAGACTATGTGTACAATTTGACAGGACTAAACATAAATGATCGCACAATAACACCAATTAAAGATATTAGTCCAATGGTTGTTAATATCACAATAAAAGGAAGGTGCATCTCTGTTTGGCATTCCCACAAACTAAATGAACAACACGACCCATACAGTCTTGATTGTGTTTTTCAAGATGAAGAGGTATATTTAATTTAATTACTAATCATATATGGTTGTACATATTTAACAAAGACACTAATACTAACAATTGTTGCAACAGTCAAATCGTATTCAAGTTTACATCAAAAAGGAATTGATGTTTAAATTTGAGCCACTGTTGCAAGAGGGTCAATGTTATATAATCTCCAACTTTGGAGTAGTAGAAAACGGTGGAAGGTTGCCGCTGTTACCACACATGTATAAAATTTCATTTTATAAAGGGACCGATGTTACGAGAGTTGAACCTATCGATGACAACTTTATTGGCTTCATTAATGAACCATTCAGCCGCATATTGGACACAGACTATGAGTACCATGAGCATGACTGTGTTGGTATGTATATCTAAAAAACATATGTATATTGTAAATGTAAAAATTTAATTTATTTTAGTTCAATTATCCATTTTTTATTTGCAGATGTTATCGGAACTGTTGTAGCTATTGGAAATATTGTATCTGTCAATAGTGTTGGCGGCGAAAAGAATCGAAGGACAGTTGTCATAGAAGATACCAAGTGAGTTATTTATCTTAAAGTTAATTATAATTAACATAAAAAAAATGCGCAAATGTAATCATATTTTGATAACACAATATGCAGATCTTTGAGGCTTGATATTACCTTTTGGGACAAATGGGCGTTGCTGTGGAATGAATATGAAGACAAACTTGATAAAGTTGGTCATATAGACATTCTATTGATGATGGGGAAAGTAAAATACTGGGATAGTAAGTTTTGTAACACATTAATTCAATTTGTTGTACATTTACCGCAAAATTTAAAAAATGTTGTATAACGAAATATATTTGCTCTTGCACATGATGCAGACAAACCCTCAATTCATAATGCTTTATTCGGTTCAAGGATATTTATAAACAGAGATATACCTCAGTTATTGGCTTTTCGGAAAAGGTAATGACTAATATAAGTGCAATTAAGAAATAAAAAAATTGGGTCCCTTTCCCCCCCCCCCCAAATTCTAATGTTTACATGACACAGTCATGAAGGACAAGAGGGATATGAAGCAAGTGGGTTCAAAATTGAAGCCTACAATCAGTCAACGCATGTTGTTAGCCCTGCAGAGTTTATGCACGGTTGTGTAAAAAGATTGGTTGGAATGATTCGTACCATTGAGCCGGTCAGAAAACGTTATCGATATTTTCATAGACTATATAATAAAAAAATTTATGCAATAAATTAATACATTTGCGCAAATAACTTTAATATTAAATTGCAGGAAACATGTTGTGTTGTGTATGCAACAGTTCATAGCATACAATATGATGGTGGTTGGGCTTATACAGGATGCAGGACATGCATCACTAGAGTCAAAGCAATTGCATCAAAAGGGATGACAGGTTTGAAAAACAAGAATCAATTGTGGTACTGTAAGAAACATGGAGAAACATATGCAGTTGCATCTAGGTACCAAAAAAACTCTATTAACATAAATAATTCAATTTGTTATAACAAAAAGTATTACCCAATCCTAAATTTCATTTATCTAAATTTGTAGGTTCAAAATCATTGTTCGTATATTCGATGATAGTGGTTCTGCCCAGATTATTCTATTTGATGGCAATGTGCATAGGATGACAAACTTGTCAGCATGGGAGATCATGCAAGAACAAGGCATGGATACAGATGAATACTTTCCGGATGAGCTTAATCAGATAATCGGAAAACAATATCTATTCAAAGTGAAATATACTGAGTTTAACCAAAACAATAACATTCATATTTATCGAGCTGAAAAGGTCACTGAAGATATTGATACAATCAATTACTTCAAGAATGGTTTCCTAGACCAAGAGGTTCGATACATTACATTATTAAATTATTAAACAATCAAGTATGGTATAATATAATTCCTGAGTTGCTGCTGAAAATTTGTACACAAACAATTGGTTTTTAGAATATTTTCAGTTTAATCATACATATTATAACAATTAGGTTCCAGCAGTACTAAGGTTCAAGTTCAAACTGTTTGTTTAAACTCATAACAGCAGTACTAAATATCAAGTTAGTTCTGCTATTGTAAGCTTAGTACTGTTAACTATTTTTATTAACACAATATTAAAAAATATGTATGCAGTTCATAGTACGATTCATGTGATTTTATATATTTTTTTAAAAATTTATATGGAATACACAATTAAAAAACAGGGTAACGAAGATGGACTGGAAGAGGATTCAGACGAACTACATGAATCTGAAGATGAAGATCACGATGTTGAGAGAGGCGTGCATGATTCTGAAAAAGAACTATAAGAAATGCGGGAAGAACTTGATGATTCTGACGCTGACGATGAAGTACTTAAAGAAGATATGGACGGTTTTGAAGCAGATAAAGAAGAAATTGTAGAAGACCTGGATAATTCTGAAGCTGATGAACAAGAACATGTAGAAGACCTGGATTTTTCCGAAGCTGGTAAAAAAGTAATTGATGAAGACCTACATGGTACTGAAGATGAACAACATTTTATTGGTGATCAACCGCAGGATTCCGGAGATATTCTACATGATGATGAACATGAGTTACATAATTCAATATGTGTGAATAAGGTATTGTTTACTATACGTTGATATACGTCTAACCACTATTCGTGTTTGAAAATAAATAACTTAATAAATGTTATTTAAATTGATTTAACATCATAGGTTGCGTCAAATGACACCGCAATTCCAACTATTGTTGCAAATGAGGTAAATTTGGACAAGATAGTTTTGGATCTACACCTGGAAAAACTAATGCACCAATCATTAGTCTATTGAAAACATATACCAATAAACATAGTAAATTATTGTAATTACTTTTAACCTTTTTTTATAGGTTGAAGCATCTAACATTTTTGTAAGAGATAGGAAGAGACAACGTGAAGCGATTGATGTAGGAGATAGTGAAGCAGAAGAAAACTTCCCAACAAAGAGGCTGGTGACAGTAAATTTGGAGAAGGATGAATGAAAAAACCCAAAACTGGATGCGTCTGATATTATTTGAAAAAATATTTTCTCTGAACAACATATTTGCATTGAACAATGTTTTTGATTATGAATTTTGTTAGGCATTTTATACCATATGTTTGTTTAATTATTTAATAGGTTGTTATTTTTTAAACACATTATTTTGCTATTACAAATTTACATATACAGTAATGAATACAACGACCGATATTTGATAACACACAAAAGATGTTTGTCGCATGTAATCACATATGACACAACCAGCACAAAAGCACAAGCAACATTACCCATTCCACTTGGCAACATTAAGTAATATCATCGAACAGTACTAACTTCTATACTGAACAATACTAAATATCTAAGTATCCGCGATAAGCGTATCATATCAGTATTAAAACCAAACAACCAATATTAATCAATTATATATCCAAACAAGTGGATCATTGATTCAGGATATATCATAAAATTTTAAACAAGTTAGAAAGATATCGACATATTTTTTAAAATTAAAAAATTATTATCTTTTAAATACATCGTAATTAATTGCATAAAGGTTTAATATGTGCTAAAGAAACTAAACATCATTGTATATATTTAGGTACACATTAAACTAATCCTAAACCTACCAGAACAGCACCTTTAAATTAAATACAATACTTGATATATATTAAAAAACATAAATAGCACTACCTTTTAAATTAGTATTGCTCCTTTACACTTAGTACCACAAAAATTTGTAATCAACTGACTAACCACTCTACAAGCTATCTATGTGGTATGTCATGTACTTATATAGATCTTATAGGAAGGAATGTATAAGCTGTGTAGGCAGACATATACCGGGTCAACGGAACTAATTGATTAAACATTCGAGATGCAGTTAATACCTATGTTACCCTTTTATTATACAGTAAAAGAATAAATGTAAATTATAAACGTAATAAAAACTTGATTAAAACTAAAAAGACTGTTCAGTAATCAGTTACTTCCATTACATAGCATCATAGTATTTGCAACAAAGTTCCATGACAAAGTTCATAAACTGAAGCCATGATCACATTCAGAAGAAATGAAAACCATAAACACATCTTAAACATTTTCGGAGTATGCTTCAATCTCCATCTGTTCCACATGAACTTCATTCTCATCGATTCCTTCGCGAGCCAACACCAGTAGTTGAGACATTAAATCAAGTTTTCGACGGTCTCTCATGTGAGTTTCAAGCAGGCAATCATATCCAGTTGTAGCAACCCGATGAAAAGGGCCAAACGAATCAGCCTCATTGATGGTTTGTTCACGTTTTTCGATCTTAACCCTCAGCTGGGTGCATTCGTCGCCCATCCGGATGAGAAATGCCTCCTCTTCTGTTATGTCTTGGAAGAACAAAAACTTAAATGCATCTGATAGGTTGTCTGAACCACATGCTGCTTTCAATTCATTAATGTTTGGTGTAGTTGCCATTGATCGAATATTTTGTTGTTTTGAAATTACAAATAGGACTATCAAAAGTTATACCTAATGAATGTATCACAGTATAACCTAAATTACGAATAGATAACTTAAAGAAAAAATAAAATATTGAGATATTCGGTTTACTATAAATATGTAAAAATAAAGTCTTTAATTATGTTCAAAAGATATATGTAATCTAAAATATACATGTAATCGATATCTATAGTAAAAATATAATGTATAACAAATCGAATCCTAAAGTATATCAACATACGTGTTATATAAATAATGGCATTCGATATATATTGTTCAATCCTAAAATACGATTACTGTTATCAAAAAACAATAACAATGGTGAAAGCAGACGCATCGAAGGTATTCATGTTTTAATCAAAATTAGTAGATTGATTATGTGCTAAGCTAAACTAACTTTTTAGAATATCAAATAGTAACACTCTTTTATGTTAATTATATGTAGGAAAACAAAAAAGCAGCAGCTAAAACCAACTCTAACCACTCAAACCATAATGATGGTTTCACAAAATATAATCAACCTATTGTTATATCTGACGATGAAGAGGTATCACTAATATGCTAAATTAATATTATGTCAAACTCATCAATCAGAAAATCTAAATATCTTTCTAATACTTGCAGGTTGTTCCATCAGATGATGAGGTATTATAACATAAATATGTTTATTATTGTCGTAATTTATCTGTGCTAGATTTACATAATTAATTATAAACATAAAATATACAGATTTATGCTGCTGGTGTCAATGGTTATCGAACTACTCCAATTTGTAATAAGCAAAAACAAAACAATCCATATATATACAACACATCTGATGATGATGTTGATTTACATGATACTGATAATGAGGTATTATATAAAATTTTAATTACTTACTATTTTGCATTGTAGTGGAAGTAAATATTTATTAGTTTTTAATTTTTTATGCATTGCTTAAGTTGTTTGTTTGACACACAACAGCCGGAGATTGTCAAAGGCGAAATCAGAAATTGGTAAAAAAAATATGCAAGCTTGATTATTCTGAATATAAATCTGCTAATGAGGTATTTTTATTAAATTTTGATAATATTTTATTATGTGAAACTCATGAATCAAAAAGTCTAAATATCTTTCAAATATCTGCAGTCTGTTCCAGTTACACGTAAACGATGTAGGCTGACTAAAGCCAACACGTTAGTCAGCAACAAAATTTTTGATGTTAGTTCATCAGACGATAAAAAGGTGCAAAAAAAATGTGACAATTGAGAGGTATAAAAAATAATTGTAATTCATATTATGTAATACTTATCAATAAAAAAAACTAACTACATTTGTGATAATTGCAGCCTTTCCCAGTTATACATAAACGCCGTAGACTTAATAAAAACGGCAAGTTAGTCAACAAGATAGTTGTTGATCTGATTTCATCAGATGATGAAAAGACACAATCAGACAAAGTTGTGGATCTAACTTCATCTGATGATGAAAAGACACAATCAACAGTTGTGAAAACTCTGTCAGCTATTCATCCTGGGGGGAAAAAACCCAATGGTAATAATTTACAATTGCACATTATATTTTTTATGAAACATATATATTGTACGCAAATCAATGTTCATACGTGTTGTAAACGTAATATTTAATCTATTCAAGCCAATTCCCTTAGTCTACATAATAAGCTAAACCAAACAATCATGCTAATCCTATATTATTAAGCTACCATAGACAACAAGATAAATCAAACAGTCCCCATAACAGATAATTTGTTAGTAACTACTAACTATGTTTTGGTTTGTAGAACCCCACTTTCCCATGGGTTCTTACAGATTATGCGTCACAACGATTCTGTCCAATCTCTTACCGAGATCAATCAAATATATCTGCTGATGAAGAACTACCAAAGTATATGCCCTATGATGAAAATACAGATGACGAACATGAGAACAATAACAGCGTATCTGAAGAAGGTGTGTAGGTTAATGTCAATGATCTGGATGAACCTTTTTATGATTTAGTTGACAATAAACCGAAGTATACTATTCTTGATGAAGATATCATTGAAGAATCTTCAACAGGTTATTTGTTAAAAAGTGATTCCATGTATAATTTTGTGTGTGAGTGGCGTTTAGAAAATTTATATTTTTACTTATATATTTGTTTTTTAAAGTATTTGATTTTTATATTTTTTGTTTGTTTTTTTTTTATTTATTTTATTTATTTTTTATTTTTTATTTTTATTTTAACATCCATAGGTGAGGAATATCATGGTTATGTTGGACAAGACAAAGATGCACCCATGGATGAGAAATATGAAAGAGAGCTTTTACACAGACATAACCTGAGTGACAATGAGATGTGGGAAGATATTGTTGATATTGATGGTAGAGTGCGCGGAACACATGTTTCTAACAGCTACATCGACGACGAAACATGGGAAGTCGATTCAGACGCATATAGTGTTAGATCTGTATCTTCCGGTGATGATATAGCAAGTTTTATTAATGACGGCTCCACTGATTATGAAACTACCAACGATGAGAATAGTGATGACGATATTTGATCAAGCATGCGATGAATCTCAAAAAATTATGTTTCTTGAATATTTTTATCTAAAAGAGTTGCAACTGTTACTATTTTTCTTCTAATATGTTCATATGATTTATGTTTTACTAATAATGAATTTTACGCATTTAATTAGTATCAAAGAAAAAATTGATGCATTTTTAATTTTTTAAAAATTACGCATTCATATAAAATTGCCTTATAATTTGTGCAGGAACATGTATACATAATAGCATATACCTACACAGTTTATAATAGAACACTATACTAAACTAAAAGTAAGACGAACATACCATGCCCACCATCCTTTATGAAATATAATCAATTTAACTGTTTCTCCAATTTAGACTTGATTAGTTTGTTAGTTTCAAGAGGGCTTTTTTAGTTGTTAAAAAACTCTATCAGTGCTAAGTTTAAATGATCATAGTCAGCAGTACTAACGTTCAGATTAGTACTGTTCCTAACATAACAAGCAGTACTAACTTTCAAGTTAGTATTGCTCCTAATCGGTTATTAAAATAAAATATTCATCAATTTTTTTTTAATTATTAGATAATTACAAAAGGAACATATCCAATACATATTTTAAAAAAAATATACAGATATTTTAAGAAAAAATACGTCCATATAAAATTGTGTTTATAAGTATAAATTATTTATATATGATGTCGTAGAGATATTTACCCAACATATATAAAGTAATCATAGCATGCGTAAAACATCCTAAAAAAATGGATCGTTTTTTGAATTAGAATTTCGACCAAAAGCTTTATTTATTACTCCCTCCGTCCCATATTAAGTGTCCACTTTCCAAATGCACAAAGTTTTAGGAAATTCCACTAACTACACTCTCCACCAATCAAATGTCACTATTACCCACTAAAGTCTCTTCTCATTGGTTGAAAATATTCCCTGGACACTTAATTTGAGACATCCCAAGATTCCATTATGGACACTTAATATGGGACGGAGGTAGTATTACATAACTACAAATATAAAATATCGATAAGATATTTAATATATATATATATATATATATATATATATATATATATATATATATATATATATATATATATATACATATATTTTAAGAAATTATACATCCCTATAAAATAGTTTTTATAAGTATGAATTATTTAGATATGGTTTCGTCTAGATAGTTACCAAACATATATAAACTTCATATGTACCAAACTTTGATAACAGTATAATTTTAAAGTTCATCTTTTTGCATGTGACATCACAAAGCAAATCATTGATTCAACGACGACTTACATATCCGGCGTAGGGGCAGACCTAAAAAAAAGCAAATACAACAAGGTTCGACAAATAATCCATTTTTTTATTTCCTATTAATAATTATAAAACAAGGAACTGTTTATACATTATGTTTTGTTTTGAAGATTAAGTAACAGCAGTACCTGAAGCAGAAGCTGAACCGCAGAAACGAACACCAGTTTACAAACATATAACACCTGCGATAAATCCAGAAAAGGGAGGTCATCACGTGCAACAAAGCGAAACACGTTAGTCAATTGAACTAATATACATATATTTATTTCACTAGGACTAAGATTAACACAATTATGTGATAATAGTTTAGCTGTTTAAAATCATATCAGTTATTAACAAATGAATTGTTGGTCCTAAATAGCATATCCGAATCTACAGTATTGTGGCATTAGCGCGTTTATAATCTTAACAGTTTTGTTTTGTTATATTTTACACAGAGTTAAACGATTTTTGACTCCGCAAAAGTGGGAAACCTCCAACAACAATACTTCCACAATGGATGAATGTGGATACAAATAATGAACACGTCAATAAAGAACCTAGGCCAAGGGGACGTCCTTTCAATAACGCAACCCAACCACGTAAGAAAATTAATGCACCATAAACACGCGTAAGTTAATTTGTTTTTATAATATTTTCCATATTGAGCTTTATAACATCAATAACAGAAACACCTACGAATATTGATCACAACCAATCCGGTGCACATTCTTCTAAACGCAAATTAGAAAGGCTTAAGCAAAAAACAAAGATAGTTAGATAAAAGACATCCCAACAATCACAATTTAGTGCTACACGCTTGGCAGACGAGGATGTTATAATAAAGATATCTTCGTTGGAATATCTAACGGTGCACAGACTATATCCTTCATTAACACAATTGTTCAGCACAATATCTTGGCATGTATTTATAAATTATGTATGCTTTAATACTATATAGCTGTACAGATTACATTGACCATGGAGATCTAATTCACAAATGCGGTTCTCGTGATGCACTATTATCGCAAGCTGAAAGTATAGCAGGACATGCGAATCCTAATTCAGAGTCATATTCACTTTGTTGTGGCAGAGAAAAGGTGAAATTGGGAAATGAAATACTGAATCCACCAAAGACGTTGATGGAACTCATCAGTGGAAACCATCCAAAAAGCAATACATTCATTGAAAATATCAGACGCTACAATTCAATGTTTGCATTCACATCAATGGGTTCTAGGCAAGACACGTCAGTTAATCAAGGATGTGGTGCATATTGTTACAGAATACAGGGTGAAAATTACCACTTAATGGGTTCATTATTGCCAAACGAAGGTGAACCTCCAATGTTTGCACAACTATATATTTACGATGCTGACAATGAAATCCAAAATAGGATGAATTGTTTCAGGTATGGTGCCAAATCTTATAATGTAATATTAAGAATATTTTGTGTTTTGATTATATTTTAATAAATGTTACGATTTTCGTTACATACATTATGTTACAAATTCGTATTTAACTTGCTATATTTGTAACTACATCAGCGGCACCGCAACCCCAACAGAGAATCACGGCATAGACCACCAACTAACAATTGAGTTACGCGACATGCTTGATTCCATCAACCCATTAGTTGCTCAATTTCGAATGGCGGGTGAATGATTCGTATCTGAAAGGGACAAAAATAAATTAAAAATACGTCTCATTGGTACAAGAGAGCGAGATGGAAGGAATTATAACCTACCGACTGCTTCTAAAGTTACGGCACTAATTGTGGGCGATTTTGACAGCACATCAAATAAAAGGGACATTATTCTACACATGCAGGAGGGAGGTAAAAGAAGGATCAGCGAATTACATCCTTCATATCTAGCACTACAATATCCTCTTTTGTTCCCGTATACTGAGGATGGTTATCGGACAGACATATACCATTTTGGTAGTTTTTTAGCTTCTTCGTCTGTTGTTCCCGTATCCTCTGTTGTTCCCGTATGCCAGGTGTTTTTTCTATGTGTCTAAATGCAAGGCGGCTTACTCAGCAGTTCATTGTCGACGCATACACTATGGTTGAATCTGAAAGGATGTCATACATACAAAAAGCAACAAAAAGACTTGAGAAGTGAAACATACTCGAGATTGGTAAAATTGGCTGAAGACCCAAATTCTGGTGTGAAACTAAAAGGGAAAAAAGTAATCTTGCCTTCGTCATTTACTAGGAGCCCAAGGTATATGATGTAAAACTATATGGATGCCATGACAATTTGTAAGGTGTATGGATTTCCAGACCTCTTTATTACGTTTACGTGCAACCCGAATTGGCCAGAGATTTCACGCTTTATGGCTGAGAGGGGCTTGAAGTCAGAAGATAGGCCAGATGCAATTGCTCGAGTTTTTAAACAAAAACTGGACACCCTTATGCGAGACTTTAAAGATCGACACTATTTTGGAAAGCTCAAAGCGGGTATTTACTTTACAACTATATTTCCTAACATGATTATCTCCTAACAAGTATTTCTTTATATATTATATATCTGATATTATGTTATTAATGCAGCTGTTTACACAATCGAATTCCAAAAAAGAGGACTTCCACATGCTCACATATTACTTTTTTTGGAGACAGAACATAAAATAACGAACCCATCACAAATTGACCGCTTCATTTCCACTGAAATCCTGGACAAGCATGAGGATCCGGAACTATACAAAATTGTAACTGACCACATGATGCATGGGCCGTGCGGCCCTTAACGACCTACCTGTCCTTGCACCGTAAAGAACAAATGCACAAAGAAGTTCCCAAAAGAGTTTAATGAAACAACATTCATTGATGAATCAGGGTATGCTATTTATAAAAGAAGGAATGACGGGTCTACTATAACAAAAAGTAAAACAGATTTTCACAAAGGATTCGTTTTTCCATACAACCCCGGATTGCTTCGTCGATACCAATCACATATTAATGTAGAATGGTGCAACTAGATTGGTTCTATAAAATATCTTTTCAAATACATAAATAAGGGACCAGATCGAGTTACTGCAGCTCTCGAAGACGAAGAAGCCGATGAAGTCAAGGATTTTTACGATTGTAGATACCTTTCTGCATGTGAAGCAGCTTGGAGAATTTACGGATTCGATATACATTACAGGTTTCCGCCTGTTGAAAGATTACCATTTCACTTAGAAGGGGAACATTCAATTATATTCGATGCAACATAATCTATTGATTTCACATTGGACAAGCAATCGGTTAATGAAACCAAGTTTATTGCATGGATGGAAACAAACAAGACAGACGAAGAAGCTAAAAAACTACTCTACCACGAGTTTCCAGAACACTATGTATGGAGGCAAGAAGAAAGGAAATGGTTAAAAAGGCAAAAAGGGACGTGTATTGGACGTGTCCAACATGTCCCTCCATCTATGGGCGAATTGTTCTATTTGCGAGTATTACTCAACAAAGTTAGAGGTGCCACGGACTGGATTGACTTTAAAAAATATGAGGGTGTCACGTATCTTACATATAAAGACGCTTGCCAAGCAAGAGGGCTGTTGGTGGACGACAAGGAATACATCGATGGATTGTTGGAAGCCAGCCATTGGGGAACAGGAACATATTTGCGCACATTTTATGCCATGCTACTCATGACAGACAGCATGTCTCGGCCAGATGTTGTTTACGAAAAAACATGGGAAGTAATGGCAGCTGATGTCGAGCGTATCGAGCGAGCCAAAAGGAACGACCCAGGTGATAAATTCTTTCAATCATACCCATATATTTATTACAACCTACCTACATACTTTAAAACATCATACATATTAACTACAATGTTTATTAACAATTTAAAACACTTAATTTTAAAAAAAAATCACATATAACAAATGCACGATATAAGTATTCAAAGCAAACAAACAACAACATAGAAGCCAACGTTTTTTTTTATACAGATTTGGAATTATCAGACATTCATAGGAAAAACATATGCCTGACATATATAGAACACATGCTTCTTTGTAACAACAAAAGTTTAAGAAATATTCCAAACATGACATTGCCAAATGAAATGTTCACGATGGCAAATTACAACAGACTGGTGTCGACCGAGTTGGCATACAATAAATATGAATTACGCGATCAACACAAAAGAATGTATCGTTCATTGACGGATGAACAAAAAGGGATATACGGAACAATAATGGACGCTGTTCATTCTGAACATGGAGGTATGTTCTTCGTGTACGGTTATGGAGGGACTGGAAAGACATATCTTTACAAGACATTGTCTACTAAACTAAGGTCAGAAGGACAGATAGTGTTAAATGTCTGATCAAGTAGGATCGCAGCACTTTTGTTGGAAGGTGGTAGGACTGCCCATTATCGGTTCGCTATCCCAATCAATATAGTTGAGGATTCTATGTGCCATATTTCAGCGGACAACGAACTGGCTGACTTGATAAGGATGTGTAAACTAATAATATGAGATGAAGCTCCAATGACTCATAGACATTGCTATGAGGCATTAGATAGGACGCTTAGGGATATATGCAGAACAAATCCATCCAAGACTTCCTCATATGTTTTTGGAGGAAAAGTTGTTTTGTTTGCCGGAGACTTTAGACAAATCCTACCAGTTATCACAAACGGTTCCAAGCACAATGTTGTTCACGTAGCTATAAACTCTTCATATTTATGGCAGCATTGCACTGTATTACAGCTAACCGTTAACATGAGGTTAAAAACAAGATCGGATAGTACCGAACGAAAAGAAATACAAGACTTCGCTGATTGGATTTTATCAATTGGGAATGGAACAATTGGATGTAAAAACGATGGGCAAGCAACCGTCAAATTCCCAGAGGATATTTTAATTTCGGACTCAGATGATCATATTGGATCAATAATACAAGAAACCTACCCCAACTTAAAAGACAACCTTTACAATCCAACATTTTTCCAATAAAAAGCAATCCTTGCACCAACCCACAAGCTTGTGGATATGGTAAACGATAGAATGCTACAACTCCTTTCCGGAGAAGAACATACATACCAAAGTACTGACACAGTTGGCATTGCTGATCAAGGCACGAATTTCAATGAGTCAATATACACGTGCGATTTCCTTAACAACATTCGGATTGCCGGTATTCCTCATCACATATTAAAATTAAAGGTAGGCACCCCATTTATGTGTATGAGGAACATTGACCAAATGGTTGGGTTATGCAATGGAACGAGGCTTCAGGTTCAACGGATGGGTGTAAATATAATTGAAGCAAAGATTATATCCAGAGGAAGTGTTGGTACCATTTGCGCTATACCACGTATGATTCTTAGCCCATCAGATAACAAGATGCCATTTAAATTTAACCGCCGGCAATTCCCAGTTTCTTTGTGCTTCACAATGACTATTAACAAAAGTCAGGGCCAAACATTAACACAAGTAGGGTTGTTCCTAAAGTGACCGGTTTTCTCACATGGTCAACTTTATGTGGCGGTATCTAGAGTCAAAAACCGAAAGGGATTGAAAATCATCTGTTGTGACGAAGAAGGTAAATACACCAACTCAACAACAAACGTTGTATATAAAGAAGCTTTATTTCGTATTTAATTTAAATAAACTTTCCTATATGCCAATTACATTAGCCAAATAATTTCAACTACCATAATGTTTACCGTAACCTAAATATTTACAATACCTACTTTAAAGCAAAAACTACAATATTAACCAAATCATATAGATTCAAACACAATTATATGTCCATAATCCTAACATTGTCTAACATCAACCATTATACATACCATCATGCGACATAAACATATAAGACAGTATAACATAAAGGGTGATAAGCTTAGCAGATATGGAATATCGGGTAAACTATGATTTTCACCTTCTGGGGATCCAAATCTTCATGATTGTCTACATACTTGAACCTTATCATTTTTTAGTATTTGAATCCACATATATCTGCTAACACCCTCCACTAGCCATGTATATTCACATAATTAGTCAGGCGGCTTTTCTTTGTGTCATTCCATTCTGATCATCATTTCGTCTGTATACTCTTGCTGTACGTCCATAGTCTTACTATAGGTGTGCATTGGATTCGCATCAAGTCATTTAGGGGTTGCCTGTATTTCCATTATCAAGCAATTAATAATATGACTTTATCTTAAACACTCATGTAAAGTGTTTACAAAATATGTGACGCAATTACTTATCTGTTTTAGTACTTGATATGTACGTAGTTCTTACAGAAACTAAGATATTCTTCTTCAAAATCATTCATGCTCAGTATAAACATATTCCTAACAGTATTAAATAGCAGTACTAAAAATCAATCAGCAGTGCTAATAGCAATGCATACAAACAGTCCAAATGCCTAAATAGCAATACTAATAACTGTAGGCAGTACTAATTTTCTCGGAAATCTGTATGCCCGTACCAGTAGCAGTATAAATCAACATATACCTTCATTAACTCTTCCATCCTAAATACATCCTTGCAAAAGAGTCATAAACAACCTAAACATCATTTTCTATACTTAGATACACATTCAACTAATCCTAAAGCTACCGCAACAGATATATTGTAATTACATAGCATACTTGATATCTACTAAAACAAGCTACAACAACCAAAATACATCCTTATAAATAAGCATTAAACAATGTCACCATCATTGTCTGTAGATAAACATTAAACAACCAGACAGTCATTCCATTGTAAGGACAACGTCACCTTTGCTTGACAACACTCCAACATCAAGAGTGAACTTGACTGCTTGCTTTTCAACGAACCCAACTTCATTCATAATATACTTCCATTCTCCAAGCATGACAACGTGGTCATCAAACTCTTTGACCTTTGATTTACCAATGTATTTTCTTAACACCAGGTCTTTCTGAAAGGATGAGTGCAAGTGACACAATCTGACCTTGGTTGTATCAGCAGAATCAAAATAATTGTAGAGCTTGTGTTGTCTAACAAAACCAGCCGGTATTGTCTGTACAAATGTATAAACAACCCGTTTAAAATTTACACCCAAACAAACTATATAAGAACTACAATATCATTCTGGTATGCACTTACAATATAACCCTTTGTAACAGTACGACCAAGCTCCTTAACAAAAGTACAACCATCATCAACTGTTTCGTTTGACACGCCAGTATTTCTATGTCTTGAACTCCCACACTCCTAAAAAATATTAGAATATGAAAAACCAAAACAAATATATTGAATTAATTTGAGTAGAACATAGTTGAAACAAATTTTAATACCGTAAACTGTTTCTTCACACGAGAAGGTCCTTTTCTTCTCTTCGCAGATTCAAAATTTACATCAGCTTCACAAACCTTACGATATACAAAACCATCGCCTTCTTCAACCTTTATAACTTTTTCCACATAACAAAAACTTAACGTATACAAAGGTACAAACTGTTTAATTATACAAACCAACTCAAATGGAGGGCCTTTTAAACGACCATCCGATGAGATCAATGACCAATGACGAGCATTCTTCCAAAATGCAGAATCTAAAAATATTGTATATGTCCCCAAAAAACAGAAATACACGAAACAAAACAATATATATATATATATATATATATATATATATATATATATATATATATATATATATTTATATAAATGTATATTTCTCATATAATATATAAAAATATATACGTATATATTTATTATTATTATTATTATTATTTATATATATATATATATATATATATATATATATATATATTATTATTATATATATATATATATGATAATAAAAAACATTATAACTTACGTCGAAAGTCAGGGTCCGGACAAAAACCACAAGCATCATGGATGGTCACGATAAAATGATGCCCGACCATAAAATAGACAACAAAAGTTTGACTACCGTCAATCATGTGTTTTTCGCAATATTTCTCCCATTCAGGACCACAAAAACTAGTCGGATTGTTCTCATCAAAATCCAAAAACACCCTCATCCACCCATCAAATGTTCTGACACAATACAATGTATCTTTCTTAAATTGATATCCTTAAAAAAAAACTTTTTGGTTGCACCTGCACATATAATACAAAATTATCTAATTAGATTAATAAAAATCGAAAACACATACTCTGTTAACTCTTAAACAGAAAACAATGGAATTTGCAATGTACCTGTCTTGAAGAACTCATCTTCGACGTCGGTGCAACACAACGGGACATTTGAATTCCAACCCCAAACGTGGTAAATCCATTACGGCTATTACCATGCTCATCAAAATGTCTAACAAGAACATACTCAGCATTCCTAATGTCAAATAAAACAGACCAACCCTGCTTAAGCCCACTCTCTTCTGCATAGTTTTCCCATTCCTCTCCATATATCACTCCAACATTACTATCAACGCTACGGATCTTAAACTCATACACTTTATTCACAATCTTTGCATGTAACGATTCACAATCTTTTCTGTCAATTAATTCAAACAATTTTTTTGGTATTCTAAAACCACTTTTAGAACCATTCTCAAACTTAACTAGAAATGCCATCTGTAAGATTTAACAAATTTAATATTGCTTATTTGCAATGTTATTTACGTACAAAATCCGTAGAAAAAACGATATCATATTATTAACATACTCAAACACAATAAAACCTTTTAAAAAATAACATAACATACGACTTACTACCGTTCCTTTAAACTAAGTATTGTTAGAGCTTTTTATCAACATTTAGATCCCATCAATACTAATTGTCACGTTAATACTGCTCCTATAAACTTAGTACTGTTAGTTAAAGCTTTTTAGCAACTGAATAAGCGCTATAAAACCAAAAAAACTAATCAACTCTAATATACCACACTTAAAAAGCGCTAGAGATCCTCAGTAGATCAAAATTAGATACAACTAAACGAACATTAGCTGTAACTAACAAACTCTGTTGGGAATTAAACTTAAGCTGTTAGTACGGTTGAAGTATACAAGAACAGTTAGGACTGCTGATGGAAGAGCAGTTAGGACTGCTGAAGGAAGAACAGTTAGGACTGCTTAAGAGATCAAGGTGAAACTGTGTGAAGATAAATATAGAAAAGATATGGTATATATCTTATTTGTATAGAATGATTCGGTTAGATGTTTAACTTGTATAGGACTCTTTACATTATAAAAAGAGATCCTTAGATTAGGGTTTAGAGATCGAATACATCTAATACCTAATATCCTTTATACGAATTATCAAGTGTTCTTCACGTTCATATTGTAATCGTTTGATATATTGAAGTGATAGTTTGGTTGATATTGTTTGTTCTTATTGTTTTACTTGATCAATCACCAAACATAAACTCATATTCTTCTAAGTACTTGGTAGTAAATTCCGCGTGCTATCAAGTATATACTCAAAGTATCCCCAACACAACGTGTGTGTTTAGATCCGGTCAAGTGGTATCAGAGCCAGGTTTCTGATACTTTGAGTCTAGAAGAACCAGAAGTATTTACTCACTAGCAATCCAAGAAGATGGACATGGAGACACCTCAAACCTCAATCCTTGCTAAACTCCCCATGCTGAAACAGAATGAATACGATTTATGGCGGCTCAGAATAGAGCAATATTTCATGGTGCAAGACTATGCATTATGGGATATTATTATCAATGGTGATTCCTTCAAACCAGTTGTTGTTGAAGAAACACGTGCTGATGGTTCCAAGATCACAAAGCTTAACACTGAGCCAGTTACAAACGAGGAGAGAATAAAAAAGAAGAATGATCAGAAGGCTAGGAAATCGTTACTAATGGCAATTCCTAATGATCAAGTGCTGAACTTTAGCCACTACGAGTCGGCTAAAACTCTTTTTGAAGCAGTGGTGGAAAGATTTGGTGGCAATGAAGCTACCAAGAAGGCACTGAAAACCCTACTCAAGCGAAGTTATGAAAACTTCACTGCATCAAGCAATGAAACTTTGGATCGTATCTTTAATAGGCTTCAAAAGATCATCAGTCAACTTACTGTGTTGAAGATTGTGATACCTCAAGAAGACCTCAACATGAAGTTTCTAAATAGTTTACCTGCTGAATGGAACACTTATGTTGTGGTTTGGAGCAATAAACCAGAGCTGGAGAAAATGACAATGAATGAGCTTTACAATAATCTCAAGATTGTTGAGCAAAAGGTCAAGAAGAGTGGTAGCACCAGTTCCAGTTCAGGGAATATGGCTTTTGTATCTTCTTCAAACAGTTCTAATCATGAAGATGAAGAAGCAGTTGGTACTTCTATACCAACAGTTAGCACTGCTAGTGTAAAAACTAGTACTGCTGGCTTGACTGAAGAGACCATATATGCATTTGTGTCAGAACAGTCTGGTGGGTCAAAGATCTTTAATGAAGATCTTCTTCAAATTGCTGAAGATGATTTGGAAGCTATGGATTTAAAGTGGCAGTTGGCTTTGATAAGCATCAGGGCTAAGAAGTATTACCAAAGGACTGGGAATAAGATTACTTTCAATGGAAGAGATGTTGCTGGGTATGATAAGTCTAAGGTGGAATGCTTTAATTGTCACAAGATGGGGCACTTTGCCAGGGAATGTAGAGGTCCAAGACAACAAAGCAACCAGGGTCAAGGGTTTAAGAATCAGCAAGGGTCAAGGAGAACAGTTAATGTTGAAGAGCCTTCTTCCAAGGCTATGGTAGCTGTAGATGGAGTTGGATTTGATTGGAGCTTCATGGAGGAAGAAAAGGAACCAACTAACTTGGGTTTGATGGCTTTCTCTGACACTGAGGTATATAAACCTGAAAAATTTTCAAACTCTTGTCATGCTTTAAAAGATTATGAAAATGTTAAGAAACAGTATGATGATCTTAGAGTTGAATTTAATCAAATAAGTTTTAGTCTGTCAAATCACAAAAGAGGATTAGCTGTTTTGGAAGAACAAGTTGTGTTTTATAAACAGAATGAGTCTAACTTTTCTGAAGAGATAGGTATTTTAAAGAGGGAATTGCAAATAAAAGATAAAAAAAGAGTGGACTTGTATATGAACTAGAGAAGCTTAAAAAGGAGAAAGAAAACATCTAGTTAAGTGTAGACACTCTTGAATATACTTCAAACGGAGTTAAAAAGATTGTAGAGAGTCAAATACTTAACAAAGCTAAATCTGGTTTAGGTTATAAGTCACTTGCACCCCCTTTTAGAGGAATGTTTGCTCCACCAGGAATTAATTTAGCTCATACTGGTTTAGAAGAGTTTAAGGATATGGATTTTCCTGGATATGGTGTTAAGGTTAGTGAGAATCCTGTTAAATTTGTTAAGGCAGAAGATTCTTTTGTGAGTGCTAGTGATAAATCTCTTTCTGAGGAAAAGATGTCCTCTGAAAGGAACTCAGATGCACCAACTATTGAAGAGTGGACATCTGATGATGAGAATGTAGAGGTTAAGGATAAACCTAATGTTGTTAAGGTAGAAGTTAAACATGCTCCTAAAGTGGTTAAGACTGAAAACATAAAACTAGTTAGGAAAAATGTTAGATATGCTGAGATGTATAGGACTAAGAACAGATCATCAAGTTCTGAGAGTAGTCATAGGAACTGGAATCACTCAAAATCTAAGAAAATGGATGATAAGTTTGCTATGATTAGAAAATTATGTTTTGTTTGTGGAAGTTTTGAGCATATGGCTGCTTATTGTGATTCTAACCCATGAAAAAAGAGGGTTACTGGGAATGCAAGGGTGAACAGGAATAACAATGCTAGGGTAACTCAAAATGGTCCAACTAGATTGACAAACCCTAATGCAAATCATAAGATGTCACCTAAAGCTGTTATGTTAAAGACTGGCATCAAAACAGTTTCAACTGCTAGTCAAAATAAGTGTTTTAAAAACAAGCAAACTGTTTCAAGTGCAAAACAATTTTCAAATCATGCACAAACAGTTAAAAGGCATTTTTATCAGAAAACAGCAATGACTAATCAGAAGTGGGTGCCTAAGATTAAACAAGCAGTTCCAACTGCTAGGTCAGCAGTTCCAACTGCTAGACCAGCAAATCCTACTGCTATGCACTTAAATGTTAAGGGAAACAGGGGCAATGCTGTCAAGGCCTCAGCACATTGGGTTAAAAATTCTACCCAACCCAATGGTGCATCAAAGACCTCAAACAAGTTTTCTTATCTTGATGCACAAGGCAGATCCAAACCAGTGATGGTTTGGATCCCCAAAAGAAACTAACACCTTTATTTTGTGTGCAGGAACATCCCTCAAATGGCAAAGAAGATAGAGGATATTCAGACAGTGGATGTTCAAGGCACATGACAGGCAACATGTCATATCTTTCAGACTTTATTGCTCTGGATGGAGGACCAGTTGTCTTTGGTGGTGGTGTTGGAGGAAGAATGACTGGTAAAGGGGTAATTAAAACTGGTAACCTTGATTTTGAGAATGTGTATTATGTACCAGAACTTAAGTACAATCTTTTCAGTGTATCACAAATTTGTGATAAACAGAACAAAGTTTTATTTACTGATACTGATTGTCTTATACTTTCTCCTGATTTCAAACTACCTGATGAAAGTCAAGTATTGCTTAAAATCCCCAGAAAGGATAATACATACAGTGTTGAGATGAATAAACTAGTTCCTAAGGTTGGACTTACTTGTCTTATTGCAAAAGCCACATTGGAAGAATCAATGTTGTGGCATAGGAGGCTTGGTCATGTTAATTTTAAAACCATTAACAATATTGCTAAACATGGGTTGGTAAGAGGTTTACCAAACAAAACTTTTCTCATTGACCAAACTTGTGTTTCTTGCCATAAGGGTAAGCAACACAGAGCCTCATGTAAGCCAAAGACCCAGAACTCTATTTCTCAAGCTTTATATATGTTGCATATGGACTTGTTTGGTCCTACTTCTGTGAATAGCTTGAACTTTAAGAGATACTGCCTTGTTGTCACTGATGATTATAGTAGGTTTTCTTGGGTATTCTTTATGAAAACTAAGGATGAGACAAGTGAAATACTTAAGACCTTCATTGTTGAAGTAGAAAACCTAGTTGATAAGAAGGTTAAAATAATCAGATGTGACAATGGGACTGAATTTAAGAATAGAGTGATGGATGACTTTTGTAGAGAAAAAGGTATTAAGAGGGAGTTTAGTGTAGCTAGAACCCCACAGCAAAATGGTGTAGCTGAGCGAAAGAATAGGACTCTTATAGAGGCTGCTAGGACAATGTTAGCTGACTCTAAGCTACCAGTTTCATTTTAGGCTGAAGCAGTTAGCACTGCTTGCTATGTATTGAATAGGGTTTTAGTTGTACAACCTCACAATAAGACTGCTTATGAGCTTCTTAGAGGTAGAACCCCTGCTTTAAGCTTCATGAGACCTTTTGGTTGTCATGTTACTATCCTTAATACAAAAGACCAACTAGGAAAGTTTGATGGGAAATCTGAGGAAGGTTTCTTTGTTGGTTATTCTCTGCACAGTAAGGCTTTTAGGGTGTACAATACAAGCACCAAGCCTGTAGAAGAAAATCTGCACATAGAATTTTTGGAGAATAAACCAAATGTTGCAGGTGTAGGTCCAGATTGGA
Source organism: Artemisia tridentata subsp. tridentata (assembly GCA_021014915.2). NCBI lineage: Eukaryota > Viridiplantae > Streptophyta > Magnoliopsida > Asterales > Asteraceae > Artemisia > Artemisia tridentata. Next base: position 229,580,919 of record CP139508.1, on the reverse strand, counting down.
TCTTTGATATTGACAGTCTTTCAGATTCCATGAATTATGTGCCTGTTATAGGTACAAATACTAACAATGATGCAGGTTCAGAGGAGGAAGATGATGATTGCATTTTCATACCTGTCATGGAAGAAAGTCCTGTGAATGAGTCTTCTATAAAGAAAGATGATATTCCTTCATCAAGTGGTGTAGACAAAGAGAAAGATGCTGCTGAAACAAGTGGTCAAAATGGTAAATAAGCTCAAATTCCAACGAGCAGTTCCAATGGAGTTAGTACTGCTCAACCTCAAGTTCCAACTGCTGAGCAAACTATTGATACTGCTGGACCAAGTCAACCTCATCCTGATTCACTAGTTGATACTGCTTCTCAAGCTGATGAATTTGATTTCTTTGGAGATGGTCTGCAAAACATGCCTACCAGCTATGCAGCTCCTTCTACTCCCCATACTATTGTACATAGGAATCATCCACTTACCAATATCATAGGAGATGTACAATCTGGAGTCAAGACCAGAAGGCAAATTCAAGACCCAGATCATCATGGATTTCTCAGTGTGGTTTATGAAGAGAAACACCAAGAAGATGAGCATGAGTGTATGTTTGTATGTTTTCTATCTCAGGTTGAACCCAAGAATGTGTTAAAGGCTTTAGAATCATCAAGTTGGGTTGAAGCTATGCAAGAAGAGCTACTTCAATTCAAGATTCAAAATGTATGGGTTCTGGTTGATCTACCAAAGGGAATGAGAGTGATTGGTACAAAGTGGGTATTCAGGAACAAGAAGGATGAGAGGGGCATTGTGATAAAGAACAAAGCAAGATTGGTTGCTCAAGGCTATACTCAGGAGGAGGGTATAGATTATGAGGATGTTTTTGCTCCAGTTGCCAGGATTGAAGCAATAAGATTATTTCTTGCTTATGCTTCATTTATGGGGTTTATGGTCTATCAAATGGATGTGAAAAGTGCATTTCTGTATGGTACTATTGATGAAGAGGTTTATGTTTCACAACCTCTAGGTTTTATAGACCAAGAGCATCCTGACAAGGTTTATAAGGTGGTGAAAGCTCTATATGGATTGCATCAGGCTCCAAGAGCTTGGTATGAGACTCTTGCTAAATATCTTCTAAAGAATGGGTTTCATAGAAGGAAAATTGATCAAACTCTTTTTATTAAAAAGGACAAGGGTGATATTCTGCTGGTCCAAGTTTATGTAGATGACATCATTTTTGGTTCTACTAAGAAACAGATGTGTAAGGAGTTTGAAAAGCTGATGAAAGACCAATTTCAGATGAGTTCTATGGGAGAGCTTACCTTCTTTCTAGGTCTTCAAGTACAGCAAAAGTCAGATGGTATATTTATCTCTCAGGATAAATATGTTGGTGAAATTTTAAGGAAATTTCAATTCACAGATGCCAAGGTTGCTAGCACACCAATTGACAAGGAGACACATTTGTTATTAAAGGATCACAGTGGTGAAGATGTGGATGTGCACATGTATAGATCTATGATTGGGTCTCTAATGTATCTTACCTCATCTAGGCCTGACGTTATGTTTGCTGTTTGTGCCTATGCAAGATTCCAAGTGACTCCTAAGGTGTCTAATCTCACAGTAGTAAAAAGAATCTTCCGATACCTTAAGGGTCAGCCTAACTTGGGGCTATGGTATCCTAAAGAGTCTGTATTTGATCTTGTTGCATTCTCTGATTCTGATTATGCTGGTGCTAGCATGGATAGAAAGTCTACAACAGGTGGTTTTCAATTCTTAGGTCGAAGATTAATCTCTTTGCAGTGTAAGAAGCAGATTATGGTGGCCATATCTACTACTGAAGCAGAATATGTGGCAGCTGCAAGTTGTTGTGCTCAAGTTCTATGGATTCAAAGCCAGATGCTTGATTATGGGTACAATTTCTTAAACACAATTATACATATAGACAATAACAGTACAATGTGTATCATTAAGAATCCAGTTCAACATTTAAAAAACTAAACATATTGAAATTAGACATCATTTTATAAGAGACTGTGCTGAAAAGAAGTTAATACAAGTTGTTAAAATACACACTGATAACAACTTTGCTGATCTCTTAACAAAAGGTTTTGATGTAAGCAGATTTCAGTACACGGTAACAGGTATTGGAATGCTTAATCCATCAAAAGATTAGTGTGTAAATGTTTTTGGATTTTGTACTGTTAGTTGTGCTATTTGTATAGTTGAGACTGTTTGAATCTTTTTAGTACTGCTTGTGATTTTGTTAGTCAATTGTGATAACTATTAAAAGAGAATATTGTGTATTGTGTTTTCTTTGGTTTTGGACTAACATTTCAGGTTAAGAAAAGCTTTCTGCTTTACATTGTGCTTTGAAAAGTATGGTGGTTTGGATTGTCAAGTGTGAATGCTTGTCACACAACAAATGGTAATTGATTCACCATGTCTAATCAACATAAGAATCAACTAGTCCAGATCAAACGGTTTCTGGTAAAGACTACTCAAATCCGTTTATGGTTGACAGTTTACCAAAAACTGGTTGGTTATCAACTCACCAAATCCAAGTGTGAAGAGTTGGCTAGTCCATAGCAAACGGCTATTGGTAAAGACAAGTCAAATCCGTTCATAGCTGATAGTTTGCGAAAAACTATAAGTGGACAAAAATGTTTTCGAATCCACATTACTTTTTGCTAACAGTTAGTACTGCTGGAGTAAACAGTCTGAACTGCTGGCTTCACCAGTTTGTACTGATTGTTCAAACTTAGTTCCTACTGAGTTTATGCTCTGTGATACACCTCTCTCAGAAGGTAATACATCTGGAAGTGTTGAGAGCAGTTTGAAACTAAAACAACTGAATTGATGGTAACTTGTACAAATGGTCATATTGGATGCTGAGTTTGGATAACTTATGTTCTAGTTCATCTGATGGTGAGGATTCTTCCAAACAGGGGAGGATTAAAGTTTGTTCTAGTTGCTGTTAAAGATGATTGATGATTATGAAATTCAGGGGAGGAATTAACAAGTCAGAGATGAATTATAAAGAAGTGCTTAAAGTCTATTCATTAAAGATGATTCATTACATAAGAGCTTCACAGGTGAAAAACCAACAAAAACTACCAACTACCAACAAAACAACCTACACAACACAAACACAACACAACTACTAAAGCTTTCCTTTTCCTTTTCCAAGGATATCCGGCATGGTTTTGCTGCGGGCTCCTCTGCTACCCATGACGTCAGACACCTTCTTGCAGGGAAGTGCCAGTATTACTGTTCTTGGAGATGGAACTTGCTTCTTCTCAGGCTTCTTCTTTGGAAGGGATCTTCACTGATGATGCAGCTTTTTCAAATTCTTTTGTTAGTAAGTTTGATAGTTTTCGAAGTTCATCATCGTCAGACGAGTCAGATGAGGAGGATGAATCATCCACATAAGGAGGAAGTTCATCGGAGGAAGGTTCATCGGACGAGGATATTTCAGTCTTTCTCTTTGAAAGATTAACTCTTGAAGTTGAAGAATAGTTTGTTGGAAAATAGTTTTTCCAACCTGAACTTTCAGAATCTAAAGAAGAGTCAGATGAGATTTCTATAATGTTTGGTGGAGAAGAATTCATTGTGATTGAAGAGTTAAAGATTTTTGTTGAAGATTTTGTGTGGATATGTGAGTTTTTATAGAGTTAATAAAGGTTTAATGACATTCAATGCGTGGTTGATATGAAGAATTAACTCTTAGGTTGGTATAAGGAATTAATTCCTTGATGTAATTAAATCAATTTTTGGTAATTTTTGAAGAGTTGACCAAAAGAGTGTGATATGTGAAGATAATTCCCAAAGTGTTTCGTGATTAAAGACAAGTGTTTGAAAGAATCCACCCCATCAACGAAATCAGAAGTTTAATTCAAGAAACTTATTGATTTGCATCTAAATCATAAGTTTAGGGGAGGATTGTTGGGAATTAAACTTAAGCAGTTAGTACGGTTGAAGTATACAAGAACAGTTAGGACTGCTGAAGGAAGAACAGTTAGGACTGCTTAAGAGATCAAGGTGAAACTGTGTGAAGATAAATATAGAAAAGATATGGTATATATCTTATTTGTATAGAATGATTCGGTTAGATGTTTAACTTGTATAGGACTCTTTACATTATAAAAAGAGATCCTTAGATTAGGGTTTAGAGATCGAATACATCTAATACCTAATATCCTTTATACGAATTATCAAGTGTTCTTCACGTTCATATTGTAATCGTTTGATATATTGATGTGATAGTTTGGTTGATATTGTTTGTTCTTATTGTTTTACTTGATCAATCACCAAACATAAACTCATATTCTTCTAAGTACTTGGTAGTAAATTCCGCGTGCTATCAAGTATATACTCAAAGTATCCCCAACACAACGTGTGTGTTTAGATCCGGTCAAACTCAAACATAATAAAACTTTTTCAAAAATAACATAACATACGACTAACTACCGTTCCTTTAAACTAAGTATTGTTAGAGCTTTTTATCAACATTTAGATTCCATTAGTACTAATTTTCATATTAATACTGCTCCTATAAACTTGGTACTGTTAAAGCTTTTTAGCAACTGAATAAGTGCTATAAAACTAAACAAACTAATCAACTCTAATATACCACACTTAAAAAGCGCTAGAGATCCTCATTAGACCAAAATGAGATACAACTACACGAACATTAGCTTTAATTTGTGATATATAAAAGATAAATAAAATTCCAGGAATAAAATGATGCCCATCACAATCTATAACCAATATGAATGGAAAAGAAACCATTCACCGTATACAACATAATGTTACACACATATAAAAATGACTGAAATGAATAAACAAATCACTTATCATGTACAAAAATGCCTAATTTCACGTTTAACTGCCCCACTACAACATTTGGGGTTTTTAAACTAAGCAACATATCCAACATGCGATATTAAAACCTTACAATTAAACAATAAATCTAATTACAACCAATACATTATCTGACGAAACACCTTATTTTAATTACATTATTATACTATATTAATTAACATTGAAAACTTAAATAAATAATCTACAAACACATACCCTTAAAGTAACTCAATATTCATACTTTGTTTATAAATGTTCGGGAAAAAAATACCTTTTATGCACACAGTAAATTATCGGATGATGATGATGCGTGTATTTGTTTTTTTACTAACCAGAAGATTAAAAACCACATTGCCTTAACTTATTAAATGGTTATAAATTAATTCAACCTAAAAAAAATATAGATGTAATGATTACCTATATTGTTAATACAACACTCTATACATATTTAACATGCATTGAAAATGTGTATCATGTATAATTCATGTAAACATATTGTACAAAAAATTAAATGTGGATGGTTACATGCAACTGATACATTGGTAACTAAATTAGATATAAACAAACCTTTTGAAATTCGTAACACCTCTTAAGAATTATCTGGATTATGTCTTTTGGAAAAAAAAAATACAATCACGTTCAAAATTACCAACAATTATATTAAACCATTATTATTCTAAACCGGCGATTCAATTTAAAACATCAAAAAAAAAAAACAAAACAATCAACAACTCAAACAATCATGACATACAATTAAACAATAAAAATCTCAAATACAAAACATTAAAAATAATATACTCAAAATAACAAATAACTAATACAAGTATAATTTGTACATAAATAAAAATAGCATAACCATATTTACGTAAATTACAACTCATGCTGACCCATCGGATTTGAGGGTTGTAAGTTTTAGTTTTTCCTGCAATCGAAATATTAATAATGTTCCCAATAGTCGATATAACCTCATAAACACTCATTATCACCTTCACATTCATTATCACCTTCTTCTTTGGATACTCCTCTAACAGATTTAATGAAGTTGCAGACGTCTATTCCATCTTTCATATACATTCGTTTAACATCTCGTGAACAACCATATTATCTTGGCGTTCACAAAAATAATTTGTCCAAGAACTGCAAATACACTAATAATGACAATGTAAAACAAAATAAAACCAATATATAAATAATATGGACAATTTCTACAATAAATAAGGTGTAAATTACAAAAGGAATATTACAAAGCGTGCCCGCCCATTGGGCGGGCTTAGACAGCTAGTATATATATATATATATATATATATATATATATATATATATATACTCTTGCCTTACCATCCGAAATAATATATCAAAGGGATCTTGCAACCTCCCTACACTTGAAGTTTTACATACTTTACACATAACTAACTAATGACCCGAATTAAGAAAATCAAAACACGTGGAGTACTTTAAACATTAACGTACATATGGGGATAACTCATGACATTCTTCCCCATTACTCCATAAAAACTAGTACTTTACCCATGAGTCCCAATCGTGCCAAATCTGTATTTACAAGATATGACTCGACTTAGCAACCATGTAACCAATTAGACAATTGACAAAGGGTTTAACAAATAACAATAATGCACTAAAAGTGAGTGAATACAAGGCAGGCTAAGGCGATTTGGATGTACATTTGGGGGTGGATTGTAAACAATGTTCTTCATTAATATTTTGGAATCTACCGAAATATCACAAGAACCGCGAAAAGGATAGGCTCTGAGGGGTGTACTAGGGGTATCGTGTACTAAAGATGAGTACATCGCAAGGCTGTGGTAAAATTACTTGACCGATGAAGTCAACGTAATTATAATACTGGTTTAAAACAAGGGTTATCCTAATGCCTCTTATCATTTAGTTAATCCTAACTACACGAATGTAGTCTCACTAGCAATCTCGGAATGCATCACAAACGCAAGTTCTAGAATCTATATACTACCGGTACACTCATAAGCATTAAAAGTGAATGCTTTTTCCTAAAGATCTAAAGGCGAACCTCACATTTGGGGTGGAAATTTTTGAGTGGTAGGGTTTTTGTGCTAGCTATATAATTTGTGAGGATCTAGTGTATACACGGTTAAGGTGGTTAAACCTTGTGTCTTTGTGTATGAGATATATTGACTTAATATGATTAAGCACGCGGAATTTACTTAACCACACTTAGAAGGTTATGAATGTTATGGAAATGGAAGAATTATGTTTGTTACTTAACAATGAACAAAGAAAGTATTTCACTAAACGATTCAATATTATTCCAAATAATACGAGTGATCTTGAGTTTTTCACTAGGGTTACAAAACCTTGAATCTTATGTTTTTGACTTGTGATATTGTTTTTGTTCTTGTTCTAACAGTTATGCATGTGCATGTGTGTTCTATTGTGTCTTGTTTTTAATATCTAAGTCTAAGATCTCTTTTATAGTTGCAAGAGATCTTTACAATTTTGCTAAAAGTCTTGACCGACTTACTTGGTTAACTTATTCATATTGGTGTCAGTACATAAGATACAACATGTATCTATGTATACAACTTGTTAACTAAGCACATGGAGTAAGATATTATCTACCGTATATGTTTGACCAAAATACAATAAATATCTTTTCGATCTTATCCTATGAGTCACTGATCAGCAGTACTTTGATGAAGCAGCAGTACTTTGATCATGAACTAGCAGTACCTTGATGTACTAGCAGTACTTTGATGTACGAGCAGTACCTTGACTTAGAGTAATTTCTAATACTCTAATCTTCAGAATATTTAATTCCCAACAATCCTCCCCTAAACATGTGAATTAATTCAAACATGTTTTTTTTTCTGAATTAAATGAGGACTTGTGAAGATCTTTCAAACACTTCTTGAATCTGAACATTCTTCTATTCTGAACTCATCTGCTTTGTTCTTCTTTGACTTCAGCAAATATCAAAACATTGTACCAAAAGATGGTGCAATTTCCTTGGATGGAGGAATTGTAAGAGGCAATGATGCTGTGTATCTTGGATGCTTGTTTCAACAAGTGAAATCATCTAACCAGCATGTCTTTGAAGTGAAATTGAAACTTTTCTTCGTTTGATCTAGATAGAACTTTCTCCTTTAGGAATGCTTCATCCCTTCTAGATATTTGATCTGTTCTAATCATTTTCAACCTCTACATCATCTTGTATGCTCTTGTCTTCTCCTTCCATATATTGGTTTATTCTTCCTTTTCTGGGAAATTATTTCCTTCTCTGAGATTATAACCTCCCCTGAAGCAAATAACTTTTGTTTCCTCCCCTTGTTTGGAAGATCTCACTGTGTACTAAAGAACTTCTCTTCATATCACCTGATCTATCAGTTTGAACTTGTTTTCAGACAATATTGTACATGAAGCCATCAATTCCTTAAGAGTTTAAGTTGCTGTCCTCATCACTTCTAGGTGTGTTAACTCCTATGAGAGGTGAATCAGTGGACATTTTGATTCATAATCCATTAATGAATGGTTTTTCTGAATCCTTGAAAAATCCTTTTAAGAAATCATTTAACTTAGTAGTATGTTCATGATTTTGGAATTGAAAAATCATACTACATTCAACCATTTTGAAAGAATCAAGTGTGTAACAGACACCTAATCAAAATTTCGGTTTAAAAATAACCTCTGGTTGTGTGAGAACCAATGTATTTCAGTTATCACTAACTGCCTGTGAAAAGATAAATCTATTCAAAAGATTTTCTTGACAGGGTTTCCAGCTCATAGCAATTGTTACCTCCAACACAAGTGTTAGATTCACTTTTACTAGCTGTTATTTCTATCAGATGTCCTTAGACTAACTCATTATACTTGAAAGTATAAAATGATAGAAAGTGAGTTGTATCAGTTACTATCTGACCAACTAAGTCATCAATTCAATGTGAAATATCATAACTAGATTTCAAGAAAGAAGTTTTAAGGAGGTTTAATTCCTAAACTCAGTCCATCATAAATCTACTATGGTCAGCAATTTAATAGGTATTCTGCTGTTCCCATTTCACTTGAAATATCCTTTGTGTTTACATATTCATACCTGAAATAGTTAGTCTAAAACCAAAAGAACAATGTACAAAGTACTTGTCTTGCATTAGATTAATCATAAAACCAACTATATGAATAACACAATTCAAATTTTGATATAGCAGTACCTTATAAATCCAGCAGTACTTTCAAAAATTTATGTACAAAAACACATCATATTGAAAATTAAAGATTAAGCATTCCAATACTTGCTATTAAGTACTGAAACCTTGAAACATCAAAAGCTTTTGTTAACAGATCTGCAAAATTATGCTCTGAAGCAATTTTAAGAACTTGAATTAATCTTTTCTCATTGCAATCTCTTATAAAGTGATGTCTAATTTCAATGTGTTTTGTTTTAGAGTGTTGTACCGGATTTTTAATAATACAAATTGTACTACTATTATCAATATAAATAACAGTGTTTAAGAAATTGTACCCATAATCAAGAAGTTGGTTTTGAAGCCATAGAACTTGACTAGAGCAACTTGCAGCAGCTATATATTCAGCTTCAGTTGTTGAATTTGCCACGCTTGTTTGCTTCTTACACTGCCATGAGACAAGTCTACACCCAAGGAATTGACATCCTCCAGTTGTTGACTTTCTGTCTAAGCTAGCACCAGCATAATCACTATCCGAATATGCTACCAAATCAAAAGGAGATTCTCTAGAATACCATATACCCAACTTTGGTTGACCTTTAAGATATCTAAAAATTCTCTTGACTGCAGTTAAATGAGAAACCTTTGGAGTAACTTGAAATCTTGCACAGACACAAACAGGAAACATGATATCAGGTCTAGATGATGTAAGATACATCAAAGAGCCTATCATAGATCTGTAATTGTGTACATCTACATTTTCTCCATCTTCATCTTTCAGAAGGTGCTTCTCTGAATCCATTGGTGTGCTTGCTATTTTTGAATCAGCAAATTGAAATTTTCTAAGTATCTCTGCAACATATTTGTCTTGACTAATAAATATGCCTTCAGATGATTGCTTAACTTGCAAACCCAAAAAGAATGTAAGTTCTCCCATAGAACTCATTTGAAACTTATCTTTCATAAGCTTCTCAAATTCTAAACACATTTCCTTCCTTGTAGATCCAAAGATAATGTCATCCACATACACCTGCACTAACAGAAGATCCTTCTTGTGCTGTTTGATGAAAAGTGTCTGATCAATCTTCCCTCTTTGAAATCCATTTTCTAATAAGTAGGAAGCAAGTGTTGCATACCAAGCTCTTGGTGCCTGATGAAGGCCATAGAGAGCTTTCACTACTCTGTACACTTTGTTTGGATGTAATGGATCAATGAAGCCAGGAGGTTGTGAAACATACACCTCTCTTTCAATTTCACCATATAAAAATGCGCTTTTGACATCCATTTGGTAGACTGTGAAGCCTAAAAATGAAGCATAAGCTAGAAACAGCCTAATTGCCTCAATCCTTGCTACTGGAGCATAAACTTCATCATAATCTATTCCTTCTTCTTGTGTGTACCCTTGTGCTACTAATCTAGCCTTATTCTTGATCACAATTCCTCTGTCATCCCTTTTGTTCTTAAAAACCCATCTAGTGCCAATTAGCTTTTCACCTGTAGGTAAATCAGCTAGCACCCAAACCTTTTGAATCTTGAACTGAAGAAGCTCTTCTTGCATAGCCTCTACCCAGCTTGAATCATCTAGGGCTGTAAGAATATTCTTTGGTTCCTTTTGAGAGAGAAAACATACAAATAAACATGAGTTTGAAAGTTCATGTTGTTTTGAAGCATAAAGGGCATCAAGAATCCCTTGTTGGTCTGAAGAGACTAGTTGTCTTCTTGTCTTCACACCAGATTGTACATCTCCAATCACATTATCTAGGGAATGAACTTTGTGAATTCTTGTGTGTGGGGTAGTAGGAACATGATAAGATGGTGTAAGATTAGTCACATCCACTTCATCTTCTTGGAACTCTGCATCTTTTGAGTGTGAAGGACCAGCAGTACCTTCAACTGAACTAACAGTTCCTTCAAATGAACCACCAGTACCTTGAGAAGTACTCACAGTACCTTGCTCTGTCTCAGCAGTACTTTCAATATTCAACATATTGAGTTGTTCCTCTGTTCCAACATCTTTTCTTTGAGCCTCAACATCCTCTTTTGCTTTATCAGAAGAAGATTCATCATTGTTTGAAGCTAAATCCACACTGGTACTTGACCACAATGGCATAATGACATCAGATTGATCTTTATCTAACTCCACCTCATTTGTTGCTTGTGAACCTGAAAAATTATTAGTTTCTGCAACAACAGGTAAATAATTCATAGAGTTTGTTAGATAATCAAGATCAAATATCCATTTTGGTCCTTGACCTACTACATTGGATTTGTTTTCCTGAAACTCCACATGTAGTTCTTCTTGAACTTTCTCAGTTCTTAAGTTGTAAACTCTAAAAGCTTTGCTAACAAGAGAATATCCAACTAAGAAACCTTCATCTGCTTTACCATCAAATTTTCCTAAATGGTCTAAGGTATTGAGAATTGTCACATGACATCCAAAAGGTCTAAGAAATCCTATTGCAGGAGTTCTACCATTAAAGAGTTCATATGATGTCTTATTGTGAGGCTGCACAACTAAAACTCTATTTTGAACATAGCAAGCAGTGTTAATTGCCTCTGCCCAAAAGATTATTGGTAGCTTAGAATCAGCTAACATTGTTCTAGCAGCTTCAATTAGTGTTCTATTCTTTCTTTCAACCACTCCATTCTGTTGTGGTGTTCTAGCAACACTATATTCTCTCCTAATACCTTTTTCTTTGCAGAAATCATCCATAACTCTATTTCTAAACTCTGTCCCATTATCACTCCTAATGACTTTGACTTTCTTGCTTACTTGGTTTTCTATCAGTGTAATGAATTCCTTAAGGATGCTTGATGTCTCATCCTTAGTGGCTAAAAAGAAAACCTATGTAAATCTGCTATAGTCATCAGTTATAACAAGACAATATTTTTTATGTTGTATACTCCTTACTGAAACTGGTCCAAATAAGTCCATATGCAGCATAAACAATGACTGATTGATAGAGTTAAAAGTTTTGGGCTTACAAGTGGCTTTGTGTTGTTTGCCTTTTAGACAAGCAATGCATGTTTGATCATTTTCAAATCTTTTGTGAGGTAAACCTCTTACCAAACCATTCTTAACAATTTTATTTATGGTTTTGAAGTTAATATGACCAAGCCTTCTATGCCATAACATTGATTCATCCAATGTGGCCTTTGATACAAGACAAGTTAAATCCTTTTTAGGAATGATGTTCTTCATATCAACACTATACATGTTGGCCTTTCTAGGAATTCTAAGAAGTACTTGATTTTCATCAGGCATCTTAAAATCCTTAGATAGAACAAGACATTCAGTGTCAGTAAAAAGTACATTATTCTTTTTGTCACACATTTGTGAAACACTAAAAAGATTATACTTTAACTCTTGTACATAGTACACATTTTCAAAATCTAAATTTCCGGTTTTAATAGTACCTTTACCAGAAATTTTGCCACGAAAACCACCTCCAAAGGTAACATATCCTCCATTGAATTCTTGAAAATCTGAAAGATAAGACATGTTGCCTGTCATGTGATTGGAACATCCACTATCTGAGTATCCTTGATCTTGATGATCAATAGAATGTCCCTGCACACAAATAAGAAAGTTAGTTTTCTTTGGGGATCCAAGCCATTACTGACTTGAATCTGCCTCTTGCATCAATATAGTTTAATCTTTTAAGGACTGTTGATGCAACATTGGATTTTTTAATCCAACATGCTGAGGCCTTAACAGCATTTGCCCTATTACCCTTAGCAGCAGAGTGAGTAACATGTTCAGCAGAGTCTGCTAACTTTGAAGTCACACCCTTTGGTCTCCAAATTTGTTTGTGAACCACTGCTTTTGTTTGAATGGGCCTTAGAACAGTGTTAGATGCATGTTTGAAAGTTGTTTTTGCATCCTTAGCTGTTGATTTTGGGTTAACAGTCATCAAAGGTCTAACAGTACTTTTAGATTTACCAGTACTTTGAAATTTAACTGGCAGTACTTTGTTAACAGAACCTTTTTGTCTATCAGGACCTTTGAGTCCAGACTTGTTTGAGACTGTTCTGGGTTTAGATCTATGAGTATTAGAGTGAAAAAGAGTTTGAGGAGTTTGCCTTTTGTAATTCACCCTATTGTATTCATACCCAGTTACCCTTTGGTTGCAGAAAGCTGCAAGATGGTCAAAACTACCACATGTATAACAAGCTTTATTATAAAATGCAAAGTCATCACCTAATTGGTTAGACTTGAGGTTGTTCCAATTCCTTTGGTTACCTCTGGGCTTGTTTGTAGTTCTATATTGTTCACAATATCTAACTGATTTCCTAACAGTACCTTTACCAATTGACTTAGGCCTGTTAGTGTTGTGATTGACTATCTTAGGAAGACTTGTTCCTACTTTCTTAACCAATACAGGTTTAGACATAACCTGTTCTTCTTCATCACTATCACTATCAGTTGTACAATCTTCAACAACTATAGTATCTCCTTTCTTAACAAAGGACACCTTGTCCTGATAAGATAAAGTTTTATCTAAACTTTTACTTACCTTTTCTATCTTTGGAGATTTAGTGACCTTAGAACCATATTCCATGATTGGTTCTTGAAACTCAGGTAACCCTGTGTGTGCTAAATCAATACCTGGAGGTGAATGAACACCTCTGTATGGTGGGGGTACAGACTTAAATCCAACACCAGAATTGACCTTATCAATAACTTGGGCTTCCCAAAGCTTATTGAATCCTTCTGAGGAATGTGCTAAAACATCCACAGAAACCTTTACATTTTCTCTTTCATTCTTATGTTTAGCTAATGATTCATTCAACTCAACAATACACTCATCTCTGATCTTAATGTCATTTTTTAGTATATTGATGTCATCAGCAAAATGAATTTCATTATTTTTAAAATGTAAGACTTGTTTTTCTAAAACACCTAGACCTCTTTTGTGATTAGCCAAATTAAACAAAGAATCAAGCAGCTCTTGTTTATGAGCTTCAAATCTCTTATTAAGGTCTTCATAAGCTTTAAGATTAGGACATGATTCAGTACAAGATGTAATATTGTTTACCTCTGAATCAGAATGAGCCATTAGAGCAAATTCATTGGCCAAAAGAGCAGCATTAGGTGGTGCATCCTCTTCAATAGCCATAGAGCTCCAATCATAACCAATACCATCAATAGCCAACATAGCCTTTGGCTCTTCAACAGTAACTTCCTTTTTCCTATCTTGCTTATACCATGTGTTTCTATTCTCCTGCTTTCTTGGGCTTCTACACTCCTTAGCAAAGTGTCCTAACCTATGACAGTTGAAACACTCTACTTTCTTTTTATCAAACCCAGCAGTATCATTACCATTTATGGTAATCTGCTTCCCAGTTCTTTGCCAATACTTCTTAGCCCTCATGCTAAGCAAAGCAACCTGCCATTTAATATCCATAGCTTCCAAATCATCACCATCTACCTGCTCAAGGTCTTCATGGTTGAGAGGAGAGCCATTAGATTGACTGGTAATAAAAGCATAGAATGTTGAATCTCCAAGACCAGCAACATCCTTGTGAGAACTTGTAGAAGCAGTACTTTCACCTTCATCTACCTCTTCATTCTTACTAATACTAGGAACTGACAAGAGTGCCACGTTTCCAGAACTAGTACCATAATGACCAGATTTCTTCAGACTTTGTTCAACAATTTTGAAGTTGTTGTACAAATCATTGAGCTTCATTGTTTCAATGTCTGGTTTGTTCATCCAGACAATAACATGAGTATGGAACTCATCAGGTAGACTTCTTAAAAACTTCATGTTGAGATCTTCCTTCTCTGTCTCAACACCCACACAAGCTAACTGACTGACAAGCTTATGTAATCTTGAGAATAGCTTATCAAGAGTCTCATTACTAAAAGCAGTAAAGTTTTCAAATTGTTGCTTTAGTAATGTCTTCTGTGTCTTTTTGGTAGTTTCATTACCACCAAAATATGCACAAATCTCTTCAAAAAGAGTTTTTGCATCAAGATACTTGTTAAATGATAGCATCTGCTCACTAGGAATGGTCATAAGCAATAAATTTCTTGCTTTCTGATCATTTCTCTTCAGTATCTTTTCTTCATTTGACACTGGTCCAGTATTTCTTTTTCTACTTGTTTTACCTTCTAGGACAACCTCTGAGTAGCTTGGTGAAAAGGAATCACCATATATAATTATATCCCAAAGAGTATAATCTTGGACCATGAAATATTGCTCAATTCTCATCCTCCATAACTCAAACTCATTGGGTTTGATTATGGGCAACTTTGCAGCAACATTTGTTTGAACATCATGTGGATCCATTTCTGTTTCTTCTAATTCAAATATATCAACGCTAAGCTCTGATACCAACTGTGAGGATCTAGTGTATACACGGTTAAGGTGGTTAAACCTTGTGTCTTTGTGTATGAGATATATTGACTTAATATGATTAAGCACGCGGAATTTACTTAACCACACTTAGAAGGTTATGAATGTTATGGAAATGGAAGAATTATGTTTGTTACTTAACAATGAACAAAGAAAGTATTTCACTAAACGATTCAATATTATTCCAAATAATACGAGTGATCTTGAGTTTTTCACTAGGGTTACAAAACCTTGAATCTTATGTTTTTGACTTGTGATATTGTTTTTGTTCTTGTTCTAACAGTTATGCATGTGCATGTGTGTTCTATTGTGTCTTGTTTTTAATATCTAAGTCTAAGATCTCTTTTATAGTTGCAAGAGATCTTTACAATTTTGCTAAAAGTCTTGACCGACTTACTTGGTTAACTTATTCATATTGGTGTCAGTACATAAGATACAACATGTATCTATGTATACAACTTGTTAACTAAGCACATGGAGTAAGATATTATCTACCGTATATGTTTGACCAAAATACAATAAATATCTTTTCGATCTTATCCTATGAGTCACTGATCAGCAGTACTTTGATGAAGCAGAAAGTACTTTGATCATGAACTAGCAGTACCTTGATGTACTAGCAGTACTTTGATGTACGAGCAGTACCTTGACTTAGAGTAATTTCTAATACTCTAATCTTCAGAATATTTAATTCCCAACTATATAATTCCTATCCATGAGACGCTTATTAAGACTAATGTTTCACTCCTACATGTTGTAAAAAAATTTAAATTTGGTGCTAAAATTGCCCTAACAAAGATTTCTTTCAGTTTATTACGCATGTACTTTTAAACAAAACAAATATCAAGCAAAGTTATAGTTTCTAAGGTATCCCAATTTACCCTCCCTACACTTACCCTCCCTACACTTAAACTGAACATTGTCCCCAATGTTCTTACAAAGCATCAAAGTTATGATAACGGGAAAAATAAAAGAGATAAAAGAAACTAATACTCCCCTGATTTGCTCGGCATGGACGATGTGAAAACATGATTAGATCCTCCTCCACGAAAATAAACGCAATAAGAGCTCAACAAACTTCATCTTTAACCTCTTGTCCAATATAACCTGTAATTCACTAAGAAAATGAAACACAAAACCTCGCATAAAATCGGCGGTAAACACTATATATATAAATTAAAAGGATATAATGCTTGCAAAATAAATGTCTACTGATTCCTAGAGAATTGAAATTCTAGAAAAAAAAAATTCAAAATTTTTTAAGTTCCAACAGAAAAACAAAATCCTAGAAAACTGTGCTGCTACAGTTCCTGACGCCGTCGGGTGGTAAACCTTGACGCCGTCAGGTAAGACCTGACAGTATTTTTACGTTTTATTTTTGGAAAATTTCTGGAAAAAATCTGATTATTAAAAACCTGAAAAAACTGCAGAACATTCATTGTGACTCGATACAAGCATTTGACTCTAACAAACACGTAAATATATATGCTAATCATTAATTGTTATTTCTCATGTTTGAATTCATTCTATTAAACAAATACGATCTTCCCTACACTTATCTTTTTGTAAAATACCTTTATATGTGATTAAGACGAGGTTAAAAACAAAATAAAGTATTTTCACAAAATTATTCAAAACATGAACGATAAACAATTATGATGGAGCATATATATGAAATCAAATAGAATAAAACCAAACAAACAAACAATAAAACATGGGTTGCCTCCCAAGAAGCGCTTTTCTTTATTAACGAGTCTTGTAGCTAGACTCAAAGTCGTGGCCTATTACTTGACTTCATTATCGAAAATAATGTCTTCCTCATTAATTAAGTCACTATTACCTTCTTGATAATGCTTCACTCGTTGGCTATTTACTGTGAATTCTCTACCCTCGTGGTCTACCAAAACTACTGCTCCTGTTCTAGACGAACTTTTTACTGTAAAAGTCTCGTACCACCTACACGTAAGTTTCCCTGGGAATAATCTCAACCTTGAATTATATATGAGTTCCTTATCTCCCTCCATAAACTACTTAGGGCTTTTAATTCGTTGATCATTCCATTTCTTAGCCCTCTCCTTATATGTTATTGACGATTCATAAGCTTCTAGTCTCAACTCATCAAGCTCTTGAAGTTGCAGGAACCTATTACTACCTGCTTCCGAATAATCCATATTACAGGCCTTCAATGCCCAATATGCCTTATGTTCAAATTCGACAGGGAGATGGCACACCTTGCCATAGACTAAACGAAAGGGGGTCATCCCGATGGGTGTCTTGTAAGCCGTTCTAAATGCCCACAAAGCTTCATCTAATTTAAACGACCAATCTTTCCTGTTTTGATTAACCGTTTTTTCTAGAATTTGCTTCAACGCATGATTAGTATTTTTGACTTGTCCATTTTTTTGGGGATGGTATGCAGTCGAGAATTTATGAGACACCCCATATCTTTTCATCACCTTTTCCATTTAGGCATTACAAAAGTGGGTTCCCCTATCACTGATGAGTGCTTTGGGGATTCCAAATCTTGCAAACAGTTTCTTGAGGAAGTGAATGACTACTCTAGCATCATTTGTCCTAAGTGCTTGTGCCTCCACCCATTTAGATACATAATCAATGGCAAGTAGTATGTATTCATTCCCCCCCCAGATGCTGGAAAAGGACCCATGAAATCGATTCCCCAAATGTCGAAGATTTCGCAAACTTGTATGTAATTTTGAGTTGCTTCATCCCTTCTAGAGATATTTCCAGCTCTTTGGCACACATCACATGTTTGGATCAATTTCTTAACATCGCAAAATATGGTAGGCCAATAGAACCCTGCATCAAAAAATTTCCGAGCAGTGATGTTTATCCCATGATGCCCCCCTGAAGGTCCAGCATGGCATTCTCTCATGATCATATCTCCTTCTCTTCCCGTGACACAACGCCTAATAATATGATCAGGATATCTACGAAACAAGAAAGGTTCGTCCTAGGAATAGTACTTTAATTCAGTGAAGAATCTTCTCTTTTCTTGTTTAGTCATATGATTCGGGAGGACCTTACTTGCCACATAATTAGCATAATCTGCATACCAAGGCTCATTATCCTGGATTAACATCAACTGCTCTTCAGAAAATGAGTCCCGAATTTCACTGTTAATTGTTGTTGATCTTACCAAGGTCAGGGTTTTCGAGATGAGAGAGATGATCGGCTGCTAAATTCTCAGCACCCTTCTTATCACGAATTTCGATGTCAAATTCTTGCAGCAAGAGAATCCATCAAATGAGTCGTGTTTTAGCATCTTGTTTCGAGAAGAAGTATCTCAGAGCTGAATGATCAGTGAATACAATAGTCTTTGATATGACAAGATACTGTCAGAATTTATCGAAGGCGAAGACTACAGCTAAGAGTTCTTTCTCAGTAGTGGTGTAATTTTCCTGTGCTGGGTTCATGGTTTTGGTAGCGTAGTAGATGGGTTGGAAATGTTTATTTATTCTTTGTCCCAACACGGCCCCTACTGCATAGTCACTAGCATCACACATGATCTCAAATAGTAACGACCAATTAGGGATTACCATTATTGGAGCTTGCATGAGATCTTTCTTGAGTCGATCGAATGCATCTTTACACTCTTGTGAAAAATCAAAGGGTGCATCCTTTACAAGCAGTTGAGTCATTGGGTGGGCAATTTTTGAGAAGTCTTTTATGAACCTACGATAAAAACCTGCATGACCGAGAAAACTGCGAATGGCTTTCACTGTTGTGTGATATGGTAATATAGATATTGCCTCGATCTTAGCCCTATCCACCTTAATCCCAGTTCCAGAGACTTTATGTCCTAAAACAATTCCGTCTTTTACCATGAAATGGCATTTTTCCCAATTCAGGACTAAGTTAGTTTCTTCGCATCGCTTGAGCATCTTTTTAAGATTAGTGATAAGGATTCATTTGATACCTTTTTAAGGGGTCATTTAAGCCCAAAATCGTATTTATATGATCAAATATTTCCTTAAATCGCTTCTTTTTGTATTTTAAGTATTTGGGACGAGAATTCTGGAAATTGGCACTTTTTGGACGAAAAAGTAAAGAAAATAACAAAGTCACAAAAGCTTGTCAGAAAAGGAAGGCTGACGGCGTCACACACCACAACGTGACGCCGTCACTTGCTATTTGAGCTGGATGGAATTTAACACACATCGCTTCTGAAATAATTCAAGAATTTACACCTGATGGCGTCAGACATATTTTGGAGTAGGGAGTCACGTTTTAAGATAACAAGAGATGACCCAAATCTATTACTAAGGGACAGCGTCAAGATGAAGGTGACGGCGTCAGAGGTTACTAAGTGACGCCATCAGAACGGTGACTTGCACAAGACGAAACCCTAATCACGGCGAGCTGACAGCGTCATGATCCATAAGCTGACGCCGTCAAAAATGTAAAACTATATATATTTGCGTATGTTTTTCATTGTAAGGTGTGACATCTTGTACTAGGGTTTTAAGAACGATATTCTCAGCTTTTTTAAGGGTTGTTACAGCCCTCAAACACTTGTTTCATTGAAGATAAGTTATCCTTTTAATCATTCAATATGTCTATGTGTTGTTTGATTACTTGTTTATCTTTTCTTCTCTTTAATATACTAGCTTAATTTAATTAGTGTTTGCTTAGATCTAATGAAACCTAGTTATTGAATATTGATTTGTTGTCTATTGTTTAGTTGATTGCTTCATGTTTGGCTAAGAAAATTGGTTGACCTCTTATATGTAACTAGCTTGAACGTCTTAGAAACGTAACTGTCGAGTGCACTATCGGTTTTTCTCGTTGTATTTATTGCATGAATTGCGGCTTGTAGATCCTAGAAAACTTAATAGACTTTAAGGGTTTTGGGGGAGACTAATATTCATAGAGTTGGGGACTTCGGCACCTCCCCACGACCGATATTAAGGAATACAACGCTTCAACTAAAACAAGGACGTGGCAATTCAACAAATCAGTAGGAGATAACTAGGAAGTAATTTTACCTAAGTGAATACGTTTTTCCCACTATAAGAAGTTCACCAATTTTTACTTTTCGTTGTTAATTAGTTTAATTTAAGGTTTATAAGTAGACTTGGGTTAGTTGACTAGCAACTAATTTCGCCCACTCTTCCAAAAACCGAGATTTTACTTTCTTTCTAAAAAATATAAAAACACAAAAAGAATCATTCCTCACCTCTAGACCTAATTCGTCATAAATCTTGACCTTTTCACAACTATTGCGAGACTATTCCCCTAGAGAATGATCAATCCCTCGGACTTGCCTATACTACACTACAACGGTTAGCTACACTGCCTAGAGGATTGTAAAGCTTCATTTCGAGGTCTTGCAAATCTCGGATCAAGTTTTTGGCGCCGCTGCCGGGGAATAGTTAATAATTTAGGTTCAATTTCTATCTCGTTTAGGTCTACTCACTAGATTCCTATCAAGTGATATTTTTATTTTCTATTTATTAGCTTTCTTTATTCTATCTTTTCTTCGTTCCTTTGTTCATAATCTCTTCATTTGCCACCATGGTGAATGAAGGCATTTTCAACCCCATTATCTAACCACACCAACAACACCAAGCTCTACCAAACCACCAAGAACAACAACACCAAGACCCACCAAACAACCAAGACCCACCTCGAGCCCGTACTGTAAAACCCTAAATTTTGAACCATCATTTTATGTACTATTTGAAATTTAACCTAAGTTGATAAATAATTAAATGGTTATTTAGACTATGGGTTACACATTAAAATTCCATAATAATAATAATAACTAATCTAAATTATCTATAACCTATAGTGTCATAAAAACTAATTCTATTCTATATTAACTTATACTAAACGACTCCTATAATTAACCTAGTCATGTTAAACGTTTTTACTTTTGTTTCCAAGATCATGAACCAATTTTCCTTTAGCCTATTTTGTTGTGACGTATGAATATTGAGGATATGAAGATACACCAAATAACCAATTCATATTAGAAGATACATATTTCCTTTTTGTTCTATATCAAATCACACAGTTTACCAAATCACACAAAGATCCGATCTTATCAATGTGACTACACACGCTTTCTGCCTATATAACGAATATGACGACAAGTTGATATACACCCTACATATGTTGAACACTCCCATATCTCGTCAACAATCACGATAGAGCTATGGTTCATCTGTTACAGATTTGGAAATTCGACAAGCATCATTCGAATGTAAGAAGTTATGTTCAGTTTCTTAGCATGTTGGGTGGTTGTGTGCGGTCATGTGTCTCGCTGTACCTTCATGTTCGTGTCCTTGTTTCGGGTTCGACTTTGAACGCAGATTATACTCGTTTTGGTTTGGAGGTAATTATTCGTGAACCATTTTATATAATAACCATATCTACAGATACATATATATATATGACACTTTTGAATTAGTCAAAACATGCTATGATGAAGATGAGTTGTTAGGATAACATACGTAGCCTACTTGTGGAATGCAAACTATACATACATACATGTCCTAAATATATAACACAATCATAGACTTTAAATTGAATGAAAGAACTAATATACTAAATATTAGAATGGGTGTATGTTGCATGAAATCATGTACATCATATAAAGATTTTGTATGGAGATTTTGCTATAATTAATATGATAATATATGTCATTAGAATAAGAGTTTAACGTGATGAAACCTTCAGCCTACGTGAAACGCATGCATGGGTTTCGTATATATATCGACCATGTCTTGGTGTATTGTGTGTGTTTTGATGTCCCTTTTATTCTAAAACCTAGATACACACATGCATGCAAAATCAGAGTAAAAAGGATAAGGTTTGGGCTTGTTCTTGTCTCGTTAGGGTGTTTTTGTCAAGAAGGTTATCGAGCTAAGTTGGGAAAGAAGGGTGTCTCGGTGTTAAGTTATGCCGTTGGTTTCGAGAAAATGTATACCATGAGGGGGGTTTTGGGTTGGTATTCTGGTCGTAGGGGATTGAAATGGACTTGGGGGTTTTGGTGTTATGATTTCATGTGTGAGTTTTAATAGCTAAACTAGAACTAATAAAATATGAACCCGAGTTTGTTATAAAATATGAGCATACGATTATGTGACTAGGTTAGAAACCTTGCACGCAGTGGACTTCCCTACATGATATAAAATAATATCAGATGTTTGTTATAATCTGTAATACAAGGTGGATCGAATGTGCATGCATGGCATTTAGAGGTCATTCAATATTCTTGTTCGTGTACGTGTTTGTTTGTTTTGGTCTCGGTATGAATAAGTCATACGTCTCGGTATGAATAAGTCATACCAAGGGTGTGTTTTGTTTTGGTAATCCGAATATGTTTCCTTTAGCCCGAGTTCGTTAAGAGTTGTTAATATGATTCTAGCTCCCTTTTTGATTCACTAATTCGGTAAAATAAGCATTAAAACCTAGATGGTACTTTAAGCTCTAAACTTTGGAAATTGTCATATTAAACCCTAGACTTTGCTAAATTAACATATAAGACCCTAAACTATGATATTTGTCAAACTAAGCCTTTAATTAATGAACATTACACTAAAGTTACTAAATATGGAAAGTTTCTAAAAATAAAAAGAAACCCTAATGTGTAATCTGGATAACTATAAGTACTTAAGAATCTGTTATGACATTAAATGAACTATTAATTCAGGAAGACCATTGGAAGAGGGAGTAGCTTGTGTTATTTTGGTCATTTCCTTCATTTTCTGTGCCGCTAAGGTACAAATATTCTACCCTTTCTCAGTAAGGGTTCTGATCTCATGACTTCTCGATCCTTGACTTGATTCATTTGCTTTGATATGATTCGTTGATATGATCCGTTTGATATTATCATTTGATATGATTCTGTTTGCTATCCATTCTGTTATGATGATCTGTATATTATCTCATTGATATGAGATTCTGTTCTGTTGATATGCTCTGATTGATTACGCTATAGTAGCTCTGTTATGATTATGGATAGCTTTGCTTTGCTTTACTTTGCTTGTTCTGTTCTGTTGCCCGAGCTATTTCTGAACTAGCCATGGAGGTACCATGGCCATGTCATTGAGGTACCAATGGCATGACACTTTCTGAGGAGGTGTGATTGATCCACGGCGTTCCCTTCTGTTCTGATATATATATGATTATTGCGCACATGGTCATTCTGTTATATATATATATATATATATATATATATATATAGTCTCGTATATATATATATATATATATATATATATATATATATATATAGCGCACATGGTCATTCTGTTATATATATATACTGTTATATATATATATATATGTATAGTCTCGTACTTGCATATGTATTCTGTTTTGCAGGGAGCGTATGGATGCATCCTAGGTATTTTTCTGTTTGGATATGGTTTGATTTAGTCATTGGTAGTGCATGCCATGCACCTCATTTCACTTCTGGTACTTGAGAGGTCTCCCCTCCTTGTACACTTATGATATTGTTGATGCAAATAATGTTCTAAAAACGTTATTTATATCTTTCGATAACTTCACGTTTTAAGGATGACAAAATGTTAAAACACTTTACGTTAAAATTAACGTAAACAAGTTTTTAGTCGGAAGATCCCATTTCTACGCAAATCACTGTAGGTATGCACGAACAAATTTACAACTTTACAAATGATCAAAGAAGTTAATTTGTGTTTAAAACTTCACATTTT